>JAWWLV010000001.1:35957126-35975921 GCA_035041135.1 Platyrinchus mystaceus
CCTTCCCTTCCCTTCCCTTCCCTTCCCTTCCCTCCCCACCAAAGGTAGTTCTGTAATATCATTTATTTTCACATGAGATACTTGAATGTGCGTGACCCATTTCAATGTGGTGTTGAATAGGATGGCATCAAGATTAGTAGAAAGCAAAAAAAAAAAAAAAAAAAAAGAAAAGGACAAACATTATACAATAAAAACCTTAATCATGTAGTTATAAGTTTAAAAAAAGGTTTGAAAGTCTGTTGCTTTGTCTTTCCCATTTCACATGGTCCTGCTGCTAAAAAAAAATTTCCCTGAGGTTCCTGCTGCATCTCTCCTATAAATGATTCTCTTTGATCAGAATCCAGTGGAAGCAGGGCTTTTTTTTCAGTCTTACAGAGGCAATGATTCCATATCACAGCACTGAAACTCTTGACAGCTCAGTAGGGGTAAGAAGAAGAAGCAGGATTATCTAAAAAAGAGAGAAAAAAGAGGAAGCAATTCAAAGTCAGGCCAAAGATGACAGGAGAATCGGGATAGCAGCTGTACAAAATCGTACTTGATCTCTGCCAGAGATGTGGTATGTAGGGGTGACTGACAACTTCTAATTAAAGTTGTGACTGATTACCATGTAAGAAATGACACAGTTTTTCGAAGACCTAGAGTCGAAGATGAATCACTTTTATTTGCAGAAAATGCTAATTTAAAGTTATGAATTTTTAGAGGAACATCTGTGGTATTTTTTCTATAAAATTCACACCATAATTAAATCCTTCATTTTTTAACTGAAACTTTAACATTGTCTTTTATCCAAGCACAGACTGTGCATCACAGTACACAAGGAGAAAGAAATACTGAAAACAAAATTTGGAAGAGACCTTCACTGTAATTCAGAAGCCCTCATCTGAAATTCCAAGCATGAAGCAGTTTTAAAATACACTGTCTATTGTAGTGTAATAGATTCATAGATCTGCATCAAGCAACTCAGGATATTATTTTTCAGAGATTTTGGTTTGTTTACTTGTCACATATGCATGTGAACTGAATTCATATCCCTTTTCGAAGGGACACACGTATATGAGCATTATTCAAACACGTGTGCTGACTCACTTGAAAGAACATTTTGAAACTGAATTCACCCTGAGATTAGCCAGCTTCTGTGCTGTTTTCTCTTGAGAGCTGTCTCAACTGTTGTCCAAGCTGATATTTTTCAGTACAGAAGATTAAATTATGTCACTTTCTACTGGTTGCTTCACATTTTTTAAGCAGAGTTTTCTTGGCATGAAATATTTGTGTGGCCAGATGCTGATTTGCCACCTGTTGATCTCACATGTTGATCACGTGAGTTGATCTCACATAGAAATTTGCAGGAACAGCAAGCAATGGGTGGGAATACTTGAGTTTTGCCATGTACTCCCCTCAAGGCTCCCTGGGCCTGGGCAAAACCCCTAGCAGGCACCACACCAAAGGTAACACATCATGGATGGACAGTAAACACTGGCCCAACACAAACCTCTGTAGGCTTTTTGGGCTATATATGCAATTCTTAAGCCTCAGATGATACCAAGGTTATACAGAAGATGAATTTGTTCCTTAATCCATTCTCTTCTCTGCATCTGGTTAGCTAGGTTCTCCGTGCTATTCCTGTGGCTCTAGGATTCTCCCCATCCATCATATCAGCCCTATGCTTGTTATGATAAAACTAAGTAGGTTCCAAGTAGGGTCACCTAAGCATGGAAATTAACTTGAAGCCTCATTGTAAAGTAAGTATTAGTTATACACAGAGTAATGCATGGTGTTCTCTTTCACCATTTCGTTGGACAACTCCACTAATTACTTTGAACATTTAGCAGGATAGATATAGCACAGACACAGAAATACTAAACTGAAGGTGATGTGGCACATACGAAGGCTAAAGTGAGGACAAACTCAGCAGTTTATACATTTACATTTCATAAGGATAGGTATTTTGGCTTTGAGAGGAAACTAATCCCTTAACAGACTCTTTTCTTGTTTTAAAGAATTTACTGGTTTTTCTGAATGAAACGAGTCAGCATGTAATCTCCATGGTATTTTTCTATCTCTAAATATCTAAAACATAGTGTTTAATATTTTAAATAAGATCAGTATCTTAAAACACAGTCAAACAGATAAATATTTTCCAAACACCTTTCTTTACTGGCTTGTTCCAGAATTGAAATTCTTTTTAGACTTAATGTTAAATCTGAATTCTGAGACATTAATTATCACACATTTACACTATTCAGAGTTATTGTGTACCTCTAGGCTGCTGTTAGATGTTCTCAACTTTAAAAATGTGGGAGTGGAGAGCAAAGATTTTGCATGTTTAATTATGTCATTGTTTATGCTTATAGTTAGCTTTACAAAGCAGAAAGTGGAGTTGTGCATTTCTTTTGCTACTCTCTATACTTTCTCCTTATGTAAACCACATTTTAAAAACAGGCAATAAAATATGCAAGTCAATTTTTATGTCTATATTCCTGTTTTTTTTTTCTGAAATTACACATCATTATGAGTTACCAATTAAGTTACATATGCAAACACTGTCTCTCCCTGTGAGAATAAGGAAACAGGTAATTAAGGTAATTAATTGAGGTAAAATTAACATGCAAATATGTACATCTGCCCAATGCTTCTCCTTACATCTAGCCTAGGAAGCATGGCCTTGCAGCAGTTATAGTTTTCTGCATCAGCACATCTCAGAGCTATGGCAATAAGATGTCTTGAGCACCATTTTCAATTCAGCAAGGTCTATACTGCACTATATTATCCATTACACTGAAGCAAACTGCAAAACAAAAAGAAAGCTTAGAAAACTTCACAAAATAAATAAAAATCTGGTCAGAAAAGCAAGGTGCCTTTTCCTATCACAGAATCACTGAATGGGTAAGGTTGAAAGGGACCGCAGTGTTGAAAGGTCACCACCTGCCAAAGGGACACACCACAGTGAGTTTATCTGGTCCCACCTCCCTGCTCAAGCAGGGTCATCCTAGAGCACATTTCATGGGATTTTGCCTAGAGATATGGAGTCTCCCTACCTGGAGATAGTCAGGAATCATGTGGACAATCTGTTTCAGCACATGGTCACCTGCACAGGGAAGGAGTTCTTCCTTGTATTCAGGTGGAACTGAATCCTTGACCAAGAGAAAGTCTTTCTTCCAACATTCTTTTACTATGGTGTCCTCAGTCAGATTTCTGAGGGCTGATCTTGTGAGTGAAAGACCAGTAAAAAGAAGGCATTGAGCACTCTGCCTACTCTGCATCCTCTGTTACCAAGGTCCTCCCTCCATTTAGTTATTATACTTTTTTTTTCCGTTATTGATGGATTTGAAGAAGACCTTCTTGTTGTCCTTGACATTCCTAGACAGGTTTAATTCCAGATGGACCTTGGCCTTCCTTGTCTCATTTCTGCTTATTCTGACATCCTCTCTTATGTGGCTTCCATTACAGTCAATGGTGGAAAACAAGCAAAATAAGTTTGCAGATCCCTGGAATACAGAAATTACACTCCTTGTTTCATGGAGAGCATCAAGATGAAACACAATCCTAAACCCTGGTCATATAATTTCATGTTAAAATTCCTCTTGGAAGGATTTGAACCTTCGGGAGAGATAAAATATTATATTTTTGTATATTCATTTGCTGTTTTGCCAAAACCAGTATAGTGTTATCTCACTATACTTAAACACCTCACTAAATTGCCTAGTTAACAGATAGGTGTTCGTTGACTCTCTTTTCCAGAGTTTGGATGAGATTAATCACCATCTGGGAATACTGACCTCTATTCTTTTTGCTTTCTGAGTTTCTTAAGTGCCAGAAAATATCTTTGAATCATTTTGTTTAGCAGTAGATTTTCTTACTTCCTGCTTACACACCAGCGTACTCAGAAACAGCAAAATTTTGTCTTTATGAACTTTCAGTTTTATTTTACTAGGATAATCAAACTCTTCCAACTTCATTCCATATATAGGTTGACAACAGAGCAGCATTTCCTGAACCTATTTCTTCTTGAGTTCCTCTTTCTCAGATACAGGTGATTAGAAAAATATAGTCTTGCAGATTAGTGCTCACCAGGGCCTTGTATAGTAGTACTAATAGTTCCCATTCTCCCAGTATCATTGCTTTATATAGCAATGCCTTGCTGGTTTAGAGCTTATAATGAGATAATATTATTTTTTAAATTATGGAATGTCCACAGGAATATTCTTCATCCAGCATAAAAAATTGACCTAAGTTCACCGCAAATTTGAAACTGCCTGAGTTTATAATTTTACAGCTCTCGGATACCAGCCTTGTTTTTACTTGTACATTTAAACACCAAAGTGTAAGTGAAACCTACAGAGGAGAGACAATTAGAAATACTTTGTATTCTTGACCGACAGCTCTGCTAATTCAACCTGAATCCCAGCTGCTAATCTGAGTTATGCTTTTTTAAATCTCATCACCCATACAGAAGCTTCTATAGGTGAGTTAAGACATCAAACACCCCTCACACAGTCCTCAATTTTCAGTAAGTTTTTACAGATGCCATCAGTTTGCCCTGCATTTTAAACTTTGCCAAGAAGTTCTGGTATGGTTATGATGGCACACATCAACAGTCCATCATTTTAATTAATTCATGGACTTTCATGCTCTCTGCAAAAAGAGCATAATTTCCCAGTAGTCCCAACAAAGATGATTCTGAAAACACATGGGGACAAACTTTGCTCAGTACATTGAAGTAAGGTTTAGAGACGACTTGGCCTTTGAAGAGAACATGTTTTGCTTATTGTTTAGCATTAGACTTGTTCTAATACCTTAAATCTCCAATCAAAGATCAAAAGGAATCACTATTGAAAAAGACATTATTTAAAACAAGAGTTTATATGTTTCTGAATAAATATTAAAATATTATTTTTAAAAGGATAATATTCTCTAAAAGCTGTATTCACTCTTCTAAGCATAAAATGCTTCTTTTAGGCTTTTGCTGTGTCATACATTTAAATAAAATATGTAAAGCTGACATTTTATGTCATCTCTCTATAAAATAGGGCAAGCTCATAAACCAGTCTGAATGTAGATGATAATAATATACAACTTTCGTTCTGAGAACACATATTCATAAATCTGAAAGTGCCTTTTGAAGTTCAATCCCTTATACTTGTTCCAGCCTTTTTCTGCCCCCTTATGATAGAGGTCTCTTCTCAGTTCTATGAAAATAAGATTTGGTGGGAAACATAGTTTTGATGGCTATCATTTCGGATTATGTCACAAGGAGCTGTACATTGTTTGTGTAAAAGTCACTGACTTGTGCAAGGTAAGCTGAAGAACACAGACAAACTCCCTTTGTAGTATTGTATCAGGCTGTTTCCGGATCAGAGATGGAAAAGAACTCATCAGCTTCACTTGTTAATGAGGAGTGCTTTTTGTGTGCAATCCTTTGGGTGCCATTATCCAGGGACATTTCAATTTCATGCAATGGTGCCAGCAAACTTCATATTTCTCATGCATTTCTCTTCTGACTGGTCTCACATTTTTGCTCCTTCATTTTCCACTGATGGAGAAGATCCTTGATGAAAGGAGGGATACAGTGAGCCCCACAGCCCACAGATAGACTTGAAAACAAGGAACATGAGATTTTAGAGGCTGATGACACAGCTGCACCAACTACAGATATCTTTGGGGCAACCCATGTGAATCTATTGCACCAACACGATTCATATCCAGACCATCCAATTAGCAAATTGAATGATTCAAGTACTACTGCAGCAGAAAGAATAACCTCCAGAACAGAGTAGGAACAATCAGCCATCTGTCAGTGTCAGTGGCTGCTGGGATTAATTTTGATCATTACATGTTGCAAGCTGGTTAGATATGAACAAGAAATAATTTCATATCTTCCCTGGACCCATGAAACACTTTGATGCTGAAGCAGTCCTGAAGAGGTCCCCCAAGAGATGAGGCTAAGTAGTAGGTATGTATCCCAGACAGTGATGGGGAAATACCCAGAATGTTATGAAGAAATGTTACAGTTCTAAACAATCATGCAAAAAGGTTTCGTACCCCCTTAATTCAGAGCTATTCTCCAGTTTGTGCCCTCTGTAACAGGGGAGGTAAGGGAGAAGAATCTCCTTTAGTTCAAGTGCTCAGGCAACTAGCAAAGAAATTCCATTGTTGTAAACCAAAATAACTGGAAAATAGCAGCTTGCAGCATATTATCAGCATGTGCAAGGCAGGCAGAAAGGTTTTCAGTGAAATATCCAGCTGGCCTCCCATGGCTGCCATTCCCAGCTGATGTTGATCATGCACTGATGTCAGCAGAGGTGCATCACTTTCTGCTAGCTTAGAGTCTCATATAAAAACTCCAGTAATGCAGTATTGATTTTCACTAGCTGATGACTTCCAGCTACAGGCTTTCAGATCATAAGAAATTAAAGTATTTCTAAGTAGTATTATTATGGCCAGACTACACATGAAAATGATAACCTGGGAACTTCACTATGTTCTCCATTGCTGTTGTGCTTATTAGAAGGGGGTTACATTTGTTTGTGAGGTCTGTTTTCACACAGGTTTTTAAGTTTAAAAAGGATCTCATCTAAATATAAAATTAAGGTAAGGATATTATTTTTCTTAGATTCTGAAGCCAAATTGCGTAACAGTTATAAAGAATTTTGATGTGCTGATAAAAGGCAGGTACAACCAGAATTATCTTTGCTTTCCCTAGCATTACCTAGCCCCATAACTTGCAATTATTCCAAAGTACACATTATTAAAACCACATGTTTTGGTTTTGTTTGGGGTTTTTGTTTGTTTGTTTGTTTTTGTTATGTTTTGTTTTTAATGTTTTCAGTTTAAGTTTTATAAATTTTATAACAGGCCATTCTAACTTTAAGGATCCAACAGGGGTGGTAAATCTTTAAATCAAATTGACTATATCAGGGAACTGTAGATAGGTGAGAAAGTATCAGTTACAACAAATATAGGACACAGATGTTTATAGGGAAAAAGGAGAAAGAGACAGATTTTTAAGGAGGGTTTAGTTCATACTATATTTTATGACTGTTTTAGAAAAATTCTAACACTTCAGCTAAAGATTTTCTCATTAAAGCACTTGATTTTAACAGAAATGCTTAACAAGTGAATGGCAAGTAAGCAGTTGTTCCAAAGCCACCAAACACTATTCCCTTATTTGCATTTTGTTAATAGCAGTGGCTCAAGGAATAAGACAAAAAAGAAGCCATGAATGCATGTCTTAAGGGAATATGAGGAGATACTAGTTTCTGTAGAAAGTAAAACTAGTATTTGTTAATAGGTTAACTGGCTGACTAGAATTTCATGAACAAGACTTCTTAACAACATCAGTTGGTTAGAAGAAACTGGTTTGTCTTGACAAGCAATCCCTTAATATTTAATATATTAATACCATCTACTTTAGAATATATTCCAAATCTTCCAGACTCAGCAATTTCCATCTGGCTCAGAGCACTGAAGCATGACTCCTTGTTCTTGACACAATATATTGCTTGCCTAAAGCTATCAGATTAGATTCATGGTCTCCATCCTTATCTTCAAGGCCCACAGTATCCCAGAAGTACCATTCAAACATCAGGTATTCAGCATTCTTAACACAATAGATATATATAAAACTCATGCATGCTTTTAAACAGGATTCAAAACAAACCTCTGTTCACAGCCTGATTATGAGAGAAAGGTGGTGAATTTAGCCAATATATTTAATGCTGTCTTTATAGGCAGCCAGGCATTCTGCTGAACACTGTAAAGCCCATGTAAAACAATTGACACTTCCTATCAGACTGGCTTCATAGGCACTTGAAAATTATATGGTTCCTCAGGATTTCCTTACAAACATAATACCAGGTCATCTTGTATTCCCATGCTCTGCTCTTGCAAACATTAGTTATTATTTCTTGAAAGAAACAGAGCAAATAAACCCAAGATGGGAATTTGTCTACTGTTGATGGTAGAATACATTTTGAAACATGAAAATAAAAGAAAATCTGTAGTACAATAATTGATATACCAACCAATAAAGGAAGCATGGAGTAAATTAATGAGACAGCAAAGAGCTTCCATCACGGAAAAGGACAATAATGACTACATCTGTTCTACAGAAAGGATATTGTAAACTATGCCACTCAAGATTAAAGTTCCTGAATTTCTTTTGTTTGCTTGCTTGTTTTCCTATGAGGTGTCATTTATAGGAAGTAACATTCTGTACTGCTTCGTAAAAATTTACTGCAATGCAACACTTTCATTTTCAAGTGTGGCTTGCACTAGGGTAAACAGAGTACAAGTAATGAATGCTTTACATTATTTTTAATCAAAATTTTAGTAGGTTATCTTTAATTCAAAATTCAAATTTATCTTTAATAAAACTTTAATACGGATATCTTTTGTTAGAAAAAGTGCTGTATACAACTCAGCACCTAGGGTGTCCTTTCAAGAATGAGATTAGAAATTGAGGTACAAATCAAAGTCCCTGAAATATAAAACAATCCATGAATAGAAATAATAAAAAATATATGGCATCTGGGATTCTAGAATCTCCTCTCACAGTTGAAAGATTAACTAATAGTCTGGATTCCTTCTACATTTAACAGAGGGATATACTACTCTTGCAGATTAGGAAAATATGTCATCTCTCTGGAGTTCATTGGAGGCATCTATTCAGTTGGCACATGATTAGATGCCCAATGGGCGGCATGATTATTTCTAAGTTCAAGCATTTACATTGCAGTAAGACAATAACAAAATTAGGCAGGTAATTTGGGAATAACTTTATTTTACCATCAGTTGGCAAAGAAATAGTAGTTTGCACTTACAGCAGCTCATTTGACCACATGGTTAGATAAACTGTATGACCCCCTGCTATGGTCTGCATAGATCTTTATGCCTTAAGTGTATGTATGCCATTTTAAAAACCTGAACTAAAATCTGATAGAAGTTATGGATATGAAAAAAATAACAGCAACTACAATTTATTATGATAGAATCACACTTCAGTATGTGGGTATAAATCCATCCTTCAGGGACAGAGAGTTATCATGCACCATTATCATATCACTGTCTGATGCAATAGTAGAGGTATCCAAGAGAAACTCTTACCATCTATAGCCCAGTCTTATGCATTAGGATAAAAGATACAAGAAAACATAGAGGAGGAATTTAAACCAGGATCTATCAAACTTTTTATATCAAGGGTGGAATGTATTTCTCACAGTTGACAGTGCAACTTCAGCCTCAAACTTCTAATTGAAAACACTTTAAAGGATATGTGTGTTCAACTAACATGCTTAAAGTGATTTTTCACAAACTTCAGTTGGAGAAATATGTTTTGAGCTACCGTGACATTTCAAATGAGAAACAAGTGATGGCAAATTCATGCATACAACCAGATTGATTATATATGAAACATGAATTAGTGCTACACTGAAGACTCTCTCTAAAATTAAACCAGCAACAGTCCTTCTCCAGCTGTACTTCTGTCGTTCTGAACAAATTTCTGTGTCAGAGATGGGCAGCTCTTCTGGCTCCAGGAGTTGTGTGTTGAACATCTCATGTAGCTGAATACCACAAAGCCATAAATACCTCATAACCATGGTGGTGAAATATGGTGTGGGCCAGGAGCATTTCACAAACTGGAAATGACTGCCCATCCACAGGGATCCTGGCATAGAAATTATAGGACAAGAACAGTGTAGGCAAGCATGTTGGAGCAAACCGACCACACCAGCCCCCAAAAAAACCTGCTTGCTCCCTTCTCACTGCCTGGCAGGCCCTGTACCTACTGCCTTGCCCGCACATATGGCAAGTTTAAAAGACCTAATCATGGGTTTCTGTGTTGCTTAAAAGCAACTTTATGCATCAACATCTATAGAGTATTCAGACATACTGCCTTGTAACTTGATAGTGAGTGACCTGCCCCAAGGTGTGATGGTTTAACAGTTTTTTTAGTTTGAGGGTCTCTATTAGCACCAGGACATGACAAGGTTTAGGAGATCAAAGTCCAATACAGTAAATCTCTCTCTTTTACTGTCAAAGGTAAAAGGTATGGAATTATAATGCATACTTTTTGTCATCCTGATGCTTTCCCCCGTAAATAATTATAGCTCCTGTTCACTTATTCATATATTTAAAAAAATTCACTGGTTTATTTATTGACTTTGAATTTATTTGCATGCACTGTGCCTTCTCATCAACTCAAATGCTAATAAAGATTCTGTGTACCATTTGCAATAATAATCATATTTTCATTCTTCCATATTTATTGGTGAGCCTGCTTTGTCTACTAGATTATACATATAATTCTCCTCTAGGTTCCCTAGCAAGAAACTATGGTATGATGAAAACAATGTTTATGAAAATGTAATTTACACCCTTTGTGTTAAGGAAAATCAGTCACACTAAGTAATATGCATTTTAGGGGACCTATTAGATACCAGGAATGCTATTCATGACTAAGAACTCCCAATCAATGGTGCTACAAAAGATTGTTTTGTATCATTTGCAGAAGGCTGATGCCTAGGACTGGGATCTCATTTCTGCTATATCTATCATTTAATTACTGTAAAGGAAGAAAGGAAGGGATGGTTGGTGTGAAGTAAGGGGACCAGGTGATGACTGATTTATTATGTCAGAGATGAAGCTTGACTGTGATCTTTTGAAATAGCTTTTCCATCTAAAAGTATCATGCATTTACGGGCTTTATTTATATGCTATATGCAGTAAAATTTTCTGTATTTAATAACGATGCTCCCTTCAATTGAAGGAGTCTCCATCTCCAGCTCAGTCAGACCTTCCAGTGATTCTACCTGTTAATGCTTGTGTGGTAAACTGTTTATATAAGCAGCAAAAATTATGAGATTGAGCTCAAAACTCTTCTTATTTTCATAAAAATTGTATATATTTATGAAATAACAGAGAAGTGGAAGGTGCTGCTCTGTCTGACTTTCAACTCTTAATAAGTGCTAGGAAGCTTGTTAGCAGGTTTCATCATTCTCTGGCCTGGAGGAATAGATCTCTTTTAAAGTAACTCTTACAGAAAATCTAGACAAGGCTTTGGCTATTCAGGCTCTGCATATGGTGGGTGTGATGGCTGGAAATTTCAGTCAAAATTAAAAATCCAGAATCATAGAGATCTCACATAGATAATATCTTGATAAAACTGGAATTAAAAAAAAACAGTGTTCCTGAATAGGAAAGAAATAACTAGTCTTTACTGAGAGTATTTTCTGAGTGGGGAAAAGTTTGAAGAGACTTTTTTTCAAGATATAGAAGTAACCCTTCTTCTAAAAGAATTGACGCTCTTATTTTCTCCAAAATGAACATAGAAAACAGAAGAAGGAAAAAAGACATAGGAAGCTAAAAGATCACTGACAGAGTCAGAGGAATTGTTAAAAGGGTTTTTAAAGAAGTCTAAATATATGATCTATGTGTTTTTATGAAACTTACAATGTGCCTACATCCACCCACATGCAGGGATATGCAATACGTATGTGCTTGTTTTCAGAATCACCACTGTTTAAAATTCCCAAGCTTGCTTTGAGAAATTCAGCCACTTATACTTACTACAGCAAGCAAGATGTGACTGTTGGTCTTGACGGAAGCGACAGCATTTCCCACTCTGGACAGGCTTCATGTACACTTAGGAAGTCTCTGTTTCCCCCCTTTCCTTGCCAATATGTGCCCTTCACATCTTACACCAAGTAGGATCCCAGTTCCATCTCCTCGCTTATTTTCACTCTCTGAGTTTCCTGGTTTATTGGGTTTGCAAGGCAAGGTTTTATTAATGGAGGGGCTGCAGAGGTGGCTTCTGTGAGAAGCTGCTAGAAGTTTCTCCCATGTCCAACAGAGCTAAGGCTAGCCAGCTCCAAGATGGACACACTGTTGAACTCAGAAGAGGAGGGGTGGGGGGAAGGTGTTTTAAGGTTTGGTTTTTATTTTCTCATTATCCTACTCCAATTTTGATTGGTAATAAACTAGTTTCCCCACATCAAGTCTGTTTTGCCCATGATAGTATTTGGTGAGACATGTCTCCCTGCCCTTATCTTGACCAACAAGCCTTTCAGTATATCTTCTCTCCCCTGTCCAGCTGAGAAGGGGAGTGATAGAATGGCTTTGGTGAGCACCTGCTCTCCAGTCAGGGTCAACCCCCTACACCTCGTCATATTCCACCACTGTCCTGCTAGGTATCATTCCAATGGTATGTCTACACATTTTCCTCAACCATGAAACAGGTGAAAGTACAGGTAGCAAGAAAAGTGAGCTAACAGGAAGGTATGGGATTATATACAGCAAAGCAGAGGTTATATAACTTCTAAGTAATCAGGTAATACCAGCTGTGACTCCCTTCCACCCACTGCTCAGCAGGATAAGGTCAGTCAGTCTGCAAGAACCTGTGTTAATGATTCCTAATTCCCACCTCCTGCAGCTCACTTAAGAATTCGCACAGCTTGCAGCATATGAAGCATCATATGAAGCATCATATGCCTTTGGGGAGAATAGGAGGATAGTTAATTTCACAAATCAGAGGGTAGTTTTGGAACTCACTCAAATGTCTACCATTCCTGAAATAGAGATATTTTGAAAACTTAATGCATCACTTAAAACAAATGAACAAACAAACAAAGAAGCAAAACCCCAATAAGACATTTAAAACATAGATGTTTGCTATGCAAGGGACAGCAGTCAGCAGTGAAAGCCTTGATTCAGTCTTCAGGCATGGCTGAGGCAGTACAACAGTCCTGAGGTGTAAAATGAACAGAAGAAAGCAAGAGAAAGTTGTTTTTACTTTAATTTATGACAAATAACTAGCCCCAGAGACCTTGATTCAGCCTAAATTCCACATAAGCCTGGGTACCTCCTTCGTTGGCTCCAGGCTTTCAGAGGCAACCAGCCAACGGGAAATACCAAGCTCAGAGATTTAAGTGGAATTTAGGCTGGGGGAAAGTTGGCTGAAGTATGATTTTCATAGATTTGTTTTTCATTGTTATTAGGATAACTTGAAAAATATATCTGCTTGGACTCTAGAACTGAAAACTCTTTTTTTCTCTATGGCCAAGTCAAAAATCTTTTCAATCCTTTTCATTTATTATAAATGTCAGGCAACACCATTGACAATGATGACAAAACCATATAATTTTTCTGAGTGGATTTTGAAAACATACCTTCAAGTAACAGGAAAGAAGGAGGTAAATTGTTTTTTATTTAGCTTCTAATAACATTTCAATGTGCAAGAGAAGTTCCAAGATGATTTTTATGAATTTACAACCAAACTGCCAAAAAAATCCGGTCAACAATAAATAATTAATAGCCATTTGCAATGTACAGAATTACAAGATATCTTGGCTCTGGGAGTGTACTGAACGTTCACTTTCAGTTTGTCCTGTGTACTGTAGTTGTGAACATTTAAAAAAATTTCCCTCTCCAGTACCACACTAATTACAGCACCATGCCAATTTAATGGAAAATACAGATGTGAAGAATACTCAGATGACATTTTGACTGAAAATTTAGTGAAGTCAAACAACAAAAAACTTTGAGAATGCCTTCTGTTTTCACTGAAAGTTTCAGAATGGGGGGGGGGAAACTAACTTCATCCAACTTTGTTTCTGTAAAATGAGTATTCATTTAGTGATTCCACATAAGTTAATAACAGTTAGAAATACCACAAATTGTTCAGACTCCAAATAATCTTTTATTTTTTAAGCATTTGAAAATTTTGGGGTTGATCCAAAGAACTTTTTTTGTTGTGGATCAACAATAAAAAATCATTATTCACCCTGCTCTGTTCTCAGGAGGAAGAGATAGCAAGGCCAGTTCACCACAAATTTTGAGTAAAAAAGACACTTTTTAAAAATGGTAAAATATGATTAATCTAGCAATATAGTTAAAATGTAATGAGCTAGATGAAACTAACACTTGGTCTTGGAGCAGTCTGTGAGCGCTGAGCAATGCCTGAGGACTGAAATTCCAAAAGTCACTTTAAAAACTTTCAGACTGTGCTCTCAGTTACAAAAGTGTGTTTGAGAAGAAAATGATACAGAGGGAAGAACAATAAAGGTCACATTTCTCTGAAGCCTCAGACAGTGTGTTTAACAATAGCTGAGCCTCCAAGGATTTTAATCTGTCATTTTAGGATATCAAAAGAGTAAAGTAAAAATGAAAATGTAGAAAATGGTTTACCCAGAACTGGGATTATTTCAGAAACCAAGAGGGATAATTTCATGTTAGTAATTGTCTGTCTATTGTAATTACCCAAATTTAAACTGTTGGGCAAGTATTTATAAAGAATTATGTGTATACTTTGGGCTGGAAAGCTACTACAACACTCTTTTCCAAGGCAGCCGTAGAGGGGCGGACATCCACAGCATATGTGGGTAGAGTTTGCTTGGTTGATGTGTCATCACAAGCTGCAATGAGAAAACACAGATACTGAAGCCCCAGAATGCATTATTGACTCTCCAGGAGAGATATGATCATGTTCCAATGGAACAACATATAAACCCTTTTTTAATTTTTATTTTTGCATAAAAGCTGCAACCTTAAATACTGATGAATGAATCACTTGAAGGAAGCCACAGGAACTCTTGAAGCAAAGTTACTCAGAGTGACTGGAAGATTTCAGCCTTGTGAGAAGATGAAAAATCTCTGTTTCATTGCTGTGTGAATTTCAATATTGATCATGTACTACTCTGGACTTTAAACCAGACTATTTTAAATCCATGATATGGGCACCTTCCTGCATTTTGCTTACTTTAGAAAAACTTGTTTGGCCATTCACTTTTCCACAGTGGATTTTGTATTGAAGTGTACAAATAATCCGAGGTAGGTGAACAGGAAGGTGAGTAGAAAAATTGTGCCAAGACAACACATTTTAGGACAGGATTTACTATGCATGAATTAATACTTTCTTCTCAGTACTCATTCCTACTGATATTTCTTTGTGAATGACTCACAATTAGTCTCAAATGGATGCTTGATATACTACCACATTGTGGACTGAAGGATTATACCTCCAACAGGAATCCAGAAGTGGTGTTTATCTAATGCATTCTATCATTAGAAGAGACTGATACAGAGGGAAGAACAATAAAAGTGGCTGTTTGGACACCAGTGAGCCACTCAGAGCACTTCAAAAAGAAGCAGAAGCTGTGAGACAAGCATTACTCAAATGTTCAGTAAAAGGAAATAAGTCTCGAAGTTTGGTGTAACACAAAAAGATGAAAAATCCCTATGCTAAAACCAGAATTATTTTTATTTCTCTTAGGTATAAGAAAATGTTGTAGCTACAGAAATGAGTCTCCCTGGGTTGCGAGGCAGCATCACATGCCTTTCAGACTATTCACATAAAGAATTTCTTGATTATTTGTCATATTTGCTTCCAGTTGTCATGAAGGGCTATGAATTGCTCCCTGTTTTCTGGAGAGTTTGCCAGTAAGATCAATTAATGGAATATGGTCACATTTCAGTGTGACTTCAAATGCTCATTTTTAATGTGAAATAGTAAACTTGGTGATGAGTAATTTTTTCTTTCAAAGAGGTTTAATTATTAACCACCCCCTCCATTCTCTTTGATTAGTGCATATTCCTTTTATTGGCTACCATGACAATGAAGAAATTCACAACGGAATGTGAACAAAAACTTTCTACTCCCTCAAGTATATTACTTTTCTCTAAGTTTTCTTTGAAGTAGCAGAAGCAGCAGCCGGATTCTACTGAACTACTTAAGCCAATTGTAAAAGTATTGTATTAATAAGTAAAATTTCATTGAATTCTGGGGAACATGTGTTAAATTGATGTGGAATTCTCTGTCCTTCTTCTAGAGTGTTTTTAAACCATCTATGTTGATCACCTCATTATTGTATGAGGTTCAAAAAGGCCAAGTGCTGGATCCTGCTGGGGGCTGTGTGTCTGGAAATCTGCCTGGCAGAAAAGCACCCGGCCATGTTGGTCAACAGTAGCTGAACATGAGCCAGCAGTGTGCCCAGGTGGCCAAGAAGACCAATGGCATCCTGATTTTATCAGCAATAGTGTGGCCAGCAGGTCTAGGGCAGTGGTTGTTCCCCTGTACACGACACTGGTGAGGCCACACCTTAAATTCTGTGTTCAGTTTTTGGGCCCTTGACAACGAGACAGATATTGAGGTGCTGGAGTGTGTCCAGAGAAGGGTAATAGAGCTGATGAAGGGTCTGGACCACAAGTCTGATGAGGAGCAGCTGAAGGAACTGGGGGTGTTTAGTCTGTTTAGCACAAAGAAAAGAAGGCTCAGGGGAACCTCATCATTCTCTACAACTATCTGTAATGAGGCTGTAATGGGCTGGGAGGTTGGTCTCTTCTCCCAGGTAATAAGTGGCAGGACAAGAGGAAATGGCATCAAGTTATATCAGGGGAGATTTAGATTGGATATCAGATAAAATTTTCTTCATGGGAAGGGCTGTCAAGCATTGGAACAGGCTACCCAAGGAAATACTTGAGTCATCACGCATGGAGGGATTTAAAAAACACTTATGGATGTGGTTTAGTGGTGGACTTGGAAGGACTGGGTTAATGGTTGGACTCAATGATCTTAAAGGTCTTTTCCATATGAAACGATTCTACAACTCTGTTTCTGTGATTCTAGAAATGTTACTTAGGGACACAGTTTAGTGGTAGGCTCTGTAGTGTTACATTAATTATTGGATTCAATTATTTTAGGGGTCTTTTCCAACCTAAATTATTCTATGATTCTATGATTATTTCCCATAAATTTTAAAAGAGGCAGTGTGGAAGATAGGCTGTTGCTGTTTTGTGTTTTCATGAAAAATAGTGCTGAGCAAGACTGAACTGATTCTTTCTGTTCAGGATAACCTCTATTTTCAGAGGCTGATCTTCTGACTCCAGATCTAGCTTTTCTTTGAGCAAAACATTTTAGTGTGTGTGAAGTGCTTAAGCACTGTAGAAAATTGAGAACATCTGTTGTATGGTAATGCAAGAGTTTCCTCTCTCCCAGACTATAGAGTGTCAGGTCTTATATCCTTCACAATGAAATACATCAATATCTTCTCTGGTCAAGCCAGTGGAAAACAAGTCATCAGCACTTTCAAATATCCAGTGAAGCAAACAACAAACAAGTACTAACTTATTAAACAGAAGTAACAACTTTCTGTTTTTGTCATTCTGGCACTGCATATCAGGTCATTTAAGATTTCTATCCATAGTAGTGACAGGAGCAATAGAATCATAGAATCATAAAACGGTTTGGTTTGGAAGAGACCTTAAAATCATGTAGGTCCAAACAGCCTGCTCTGGGTAGGGACACCTTCCGCTTGATCAGGTTGCTCAATGCCCCTTCCAACCAGCCTTAAACACTTCCAGGGGTGAGGTATCCACAGCTTCTCTGGGTAACTTTTTCTAGTGCCTCACCACCCTCACAGTAAAGACCTACAGAGGCACTTTATCAGGTCCCATGGACTTTTGCAACTTCAGGCTCCTTACATGTTCTCGAACCTGATCTTCTCCTACAGAGGATGATCCTTTCTTCTCCAAGTCCCTATCTTTGACTTCTGTGTCTGGTGCACTTGATGGTGAAGACTGAGGCAAAAATGTCATTGAGTACCTCAGCCTTCTCCATATCCCAGTAAGAAGATTTCCCATTTTTTTCTGGAGAAGGCCCACATTTTCCCTATTCTTGCTTTATCACCAATGTACCTTGCGGTCCCTGGCCAGATTTTATTCTATCAGGTATTTAGCTTTCTTGATTCCTGGCTGCTCAGGCAATCTCTCTGTATTCTTCCCAGGCTACCTGTTTTTACTGTCATCCTCTGAAAATTTCCTATTTGTGTTTGAGTTTATCTGTGAACTCCTTGTTCATCACATAGGCCTCCTGGTGTATGTGCCTGACTTCTTTGTTGGGATGCATCAATCCTGAGCTTGGAGGAGGTGATTCATGAATATCAACCAGCTTTCTTGGGTTCCTCTTTCCTCCAGGACTTTATCCCATAGAGCTCTATCAATCAGATCCCTGAAGAAGCCAAAGTCTACTCTCCTGAAGTCCAGGGTAGTGAGCTTGTTGTGCACCCTTTTCACTGCCCTGAGGATCTCAAACTCCACTATTTCATAGTCACTGTATCCCAAGATGCCCTTGAGCTTCACATTTCCCACCTTTGTTGGTGAGAATAAAGTCCAGCATGGCATGAGGGAACAAGTTCCAGCGTAGCACCTCTTCTTGTTGGCTTCACTATCACTTGGAGATGGAAGTTACCATCAATGAATTCCAGGAGCATCCTGGATTGCATGTGCCCTGCTGTGTTGTCCCTCCAGCAGATATCGGGGTGGTTGAATTTGCTCATGCGGAAGCTGCTCCTCTCTATCCATAGAGGGCCTCATCCATTAGGTCTTCCTGGTTGGGTGGTCTCTAGCAGGCCCCCACAACAATGTCACCTGTCCCTGCCCTCCCTTCAATCCTGACCCAGAAGCTTTTGGTCATTTTGACTTGGAGGACCCTGTTAAGCATGATGTCTGAAACATTTAAATTTATTTGCATCATAGATTTAAAACCTTCCAGCTTTATTATTGCTCTTTCTATTTCTGAGGAGGACATGTCAGGTTTCATGAGTAGAAAATGTTCAGCTGAGATCTTAAACCCTAATCAAACCATCTCAGCATGATGAGATAAGAGTTTACTTAACTTTGGGTTTCTTGTAGGCTAACAGATGAGTTTTTGTGGTCAGGTACAGCTGCAAAGGGGACCCCTGGTGGCCTAGCGGTTAAGATGCTGGTCTCTCAGCGCCAAGGCCGCAGGTTCGAATCCCGGGTCCC
>JAWWLV010000001.1:35976021-35987755 GCA_035041135.1 Platyrinchus mystaceus
CACCTAAAAAATCCATTGCGCAGGCTTGAAAGGTGGGAACACCTTTCCCAGATCTTCGTTTGCGAAGACTGGCCACTACAGCTGCAAGGAAAGGGTCTCATTTCACATAGTATTGGTTGTGTTCAGTATATCCCAAACACTTAGCAGAGTATCACACTTTTGTGCAGTGAAATGCCATATGTGAATGTGAATACGGCAGCTGGTAGTTATGGTTAGTTTAGCCCCGGAAATGTCTGGATTATGCTCAGTCCTGAACACATTAATTTCTAAAGCACGTTCAGAGCTCTAAAGCAGCTGAATCTCCTAGTTTGCAAGTAGTTCTTTTACCTGTTTGAGTTCTGGAGCCATAAATTTCACTTACCAAAGGACAATGCAGGGTAGAATGATAGATGTTGGCTCATACCTGAAGAGTCATCCAAGCAAGGGAGTAATAGAAAAATTAATATATTTCACCACGTCACTTTATGTGCCAAGAGACTGTTGCCAACCTAAAAGAGTAAAATAATCCTTAAATGATCCATTTTTTTCTGCTTAACACTTCATACACAGGTTTTAAATGATGCCCTGCTTCACTGCAAACTGCAAGGAAAATTTTCCTGAAGGACTGTATCTGTATCAGGAATTTAAAGAAAATAATTATATTCTTGAATATTTCAACTACCCGTTGATTAGGAACTTGACATTCATAAGAGAAGTTAATTCAGAGTGGTTTACATTATTCCACTAAGAAATCTTGTTTGTCAAAATAAAAAAAAATCAGTTTAGAGGTTACTTTTTTGATTATTTTCTCCTTTGAAAAAAATCTATTTTGTTTCAAAACTTTTAAATCCAATATTTTTATTTTGTTTCTAATTATTTTTCCTTTCAAATGTGTGATGTACTGTGGAACAATGGAACAATAAATCTTGAAAAGCTCACATAAAATGAATTCTTTAGGTATAATAAAAAAAATGTAATCAATGACACAGACTGAAGGGATGATTTAATCTGCTAAGATGGCACCTTTTTTGTGATTTTTGCTTTCTTTTTGTGTACTGAAAAAATTTGTCTTCCCGCCTCTGCTTATTTAGGAAAGAACTCATATGAAGAAAACCACAAAGAATATCTCAATGATTGGAATTTTCAAACAGTTTGTACTGCAAGAAATGTTATTCTTGATGCACTAAAAATGTCATTTGTGTCCCACTGTATGCTTTAATTTCTTTATGTTTCATAACTCAGTCAGTTTCTAAGATGCTGACAGATTACCTGGTAAGGCTAATATATAATGATGCTTATTAAAAAGTGTCTTTGCCACCAGACCAAATTCTAATGCTTTGTTTAAGGCATCCAGCCTCTCTTTATAGGTGACAATGAGATACACAATTTCCTGCAGTCTCCACTGGGATCTTATAATAAAGGGTATTGACGTATCCTTTGGATCTACAGGAGTGTTGTTTTCTCTCCAAGATAATAGATGTCTGCAGTGTGCTTGAAGTCTTTTGCACCTAGACTCACAACACAATGCCAGGTTTTTGCCTTTCACTCCGCTTTTATGGGATGGCAGTAACACTGAAGAATTAGATTTGCCACAGAGATGAAAGCTGACTTAAATGTGTCAAATGCTCTTGTCTGGACAACTCTCCCTGTTGTCATCCCTCAAAAAAACACCTTCCAGGAGAAAGATAGAGTTTAAGTAGCGTTTTTTATTTTCTTTAGATGTCACATAAGAACGTGGTTGGAGAAAGGACTGTACAGAAAAATTCTGGTTTTAGGAAGAAATTACTTAAACTGAGGCAGCTTTTCAGGAATCAGTAGTCCAAAACTAGGAGTGGGTAGTATTCCCCAATCTCAGTTTCTTTGGGAAGTTTATTTATACATTTCTCAAGATGTATGCTAACAAAAATATATTAGAACAACATTAGGTTAAAGTTTTTCTCTATTCCAGCTAAATAACCAAAAAATCTAACCACAGATTCTATGCCAATTCTTAACCATTAAAAGCGGCAAATATCATCTGATCATTTTGGGATAACAAGATCAATAGATGTCTAAGCATAGGGCCCTTCCCTCTTCCCAAATTTCAGTGGTTCTTGCTCCTTTATAAACTGTGTTACAGCAGAGAGCGAGTTTCATACAGAAGTATCAGATCTCCCTCTAAGTCCCTGGAGGGACAGATGCCTGCAGTAGGCAGTCTGAAAATGGCTCAGTTCTCCTTTCTTCTACTTCCCTTGTGCTACATCTATGAGACTGACAGCTCAGCTCCTAAGGACTGTGGTGGGACAGCTGGAAACCATTGCCCTGAGGTGCTAATCACTACTCCTCAGGCAAAGATGGTTTGCTGACCTAGTTTATGTTTGTACTGAAGTAGACTAAGCATGTTCCTGCAAACATCTGTCACATCTCAGCTCTTGGGGCTGTCACCTCCACCTACAGAATAAGGAACAATGACTCAGAGCTCTCCAGTTTTGACATTGAATTGAGGTATAAGCACCTTTATGGACCAAGGTCTGGAGGAATATCTTTAGCTGACTATTTAAATTACACAAAGTGGTGAAAAAGCAGGATTCTTCGGTCAGCAGTGAAACCCAGTGGCAGAGGTTTTTTTGTGCCTTAAGAACAATAGTGCTCAGGGCCAGGAATTTGCAGTTTTGTAGCTTTTCACCTAATATGCTGTAACAGTGGTTTTCAAAAGTCTCTGTGGCACTTTCGCCTTGTATCTCAAATGCTAAAATTCAGGCGCTATTGCCCTCACAACCTCATGCCTGTCAAACCTGCCTGATGTTGGTGTTCTCACAGGTTCTCATGGGAAGCGACGGCTGCTAGCATAAGAAAGATCTCACTTCACTTCTTGTTTTGGAGATTTCAGCTTGTACAAAAGAAAAACAAGTAAAACAGTGAAGTAGACAATAATCACTTATATACTTGACAAATACTATCCAGGGCTACACGTGTACAGGCTTAGCAGGCAATTGATGTGCAATATCTGTGCCCAGTTAGCACACTCCAACTAAGGCAAATAGTTTCACGGGCAGAAACAAGGAATGGGAAACTTGAGCTGTTCCTGATTAAAGGTATTATGATGCTAGGGTAAAAGCACAGTGAAAGTTGTCATTGCTGTTATCATCACCATCATCAAACATCTTTGTTGTTGCTTCTTGCTGCACTGGAGAGAGCCCCCACTGGAAGACACTCAGCCTGGACACAAATCACTGTTCCTCTGGCCTGGCTACTGGAGAGTTTTCCCTGTCCTATTACCCTTCCTCTTCCTTTTCCCAATGCCATTCCTGTTTCCTTCTGTCTCTCTCTTTCTTGCTAAGTTTTTTTTCCTGAATTGTAACTTTCAACATTGGAGTCGATGAGTGTCATCTGCTAAGGACCCTGCTCATACATCTTCATGCATGTGGACCTGTCTCACCTTTCCTTTGCAACAAACATCTGTACAATTAACTGTGGACAGGTAAGCATGATACCATGGTGTATCAGCTGAGAGTCTATGAGTTACAAGACACCATGATCTATGAGTTAGAGTAAAAATATGGAAGATTTTACTATGCCATGGACCATGTTGATTTCCAGTCCGTAAATCAAAGCCATCCTGTTAGCACCAAATTCACTTAATGTATTAATATATACAGGTAAAGTGCAGTACTTGATCATTTATAAACTGCATTTTGAAAGACTTTTATTAAAATTACTGCCACATCATTTTTTTAACATAGTTTCAGCTATATTCCCAGGATGCTTTTAAAAATAACTGGAATGATTAAACCTCTAGCTTTTCAAGAATAAAAGGTCTTTTATATGCAACCCTTTGCACTTGGTGTTTGATGTGAACTCTGATCAAAACTAACAGTTTAAAGATGTACTTTACAGTTTCTGTAACTCAAATTTCGTTGGGCTCAGAGAACTTGCAACTGTTTTAAGATAGAAAGTATAGGAAGCAAAATTAAGAAGTAATGATGTATTCAACACAAACATTTTTCTGAGTTTGTGCAGCTTTTGTTGCATTTCACTCTTTAATGAAGTATCTATATGGTCCTTTTCCAGATGCAATTGTACACTGCAATGGTAGAATACTAATTAAGTATTTAGTTACTTATTAGTCATTACATGGAGACATAGAATGACCGAATTGTAAATACAGATCCTTTAGCTTCTCTTACCTTCTTTTTCAACTTCCCTTACCACACCAATCTTTACCATAGATCACCCCAGGAGCAAACTTTCTATTTGGGAAATCTATGCAGCTAGACTTGATTACTTGATTTCCATCATCTTTTTTTTTTTTTTTTCAGACGATGAATGAAAAAGTTATAAATGGGGATTGGCAGGTTCTGATCTTGAGTATTTTATTCATTTTTCCATGACTTAAAAATCTTTTAGAAATATAAGAATAACAGAACTGAAAGTTCATCTTAAATTTGAAAACTGCTTAGACTTTTCAATGATTCTTCCTTTCTCTACATATTTTCACTAGTCGTTTCCACTCCTAAGTAGCAGAATCCTAGTGCAGAAAAAAAATGCCCATCTGATGATTCATGGTCATTCTGTATACCAGCAATTTCAAAAGAAACCATTTCTACCTCCATTCTCAACTCTTCTGTTGCCACTTTGATGCTTAAAAAGTAGGAGATATTTTGGTGAAGCTCTAGAAAAGTATCTTCAATTTCTTTTATTGGGGTCTTACTTCAATAATAGACTGTTTCTGGCTTTTGAAACATGCATCCTAAAAGTATAGAAAATGGTCGACAGAAAGAAGGCCCTAATTTGTTTTATATTTAATGTTGTGCTTTATTTTTTATTTTATTTTTTCCTGGGAAAACTTTGTAACATTTAACAGGCCCATTACATTATAACAGTGGAAAGTATGACATATTTCCTTTATCTTAACAAATCCAGAGGTATAGTTGTTGCTGCCCCTGGCAGCAAATTGTCTGAGGTAACTGATGCTTTGCAGAAAGTCTGGAAGAAATCCTCTTTGGCAGTTCCTAAGTGAGTCACGTATTTTGCACAAGATAGCATTTACTTTATGTTGTAAGTTAGAAAAGAGCATTTCTAAGTGGTAATAAACACATTGTGAATTAATAAAGATGCCATTTACAACAATACAGCAAGAATCTGCACTGGATCTTTTAGGTTTGACTTTTGTCTCCTTGGTATCTGTTTCACACTGGTGTGTTTCTATTAACCTCATCAAACTACAGGGTGAGTGAAAGGTAAGCTATGTCCCATGTGTGTATCTATGTTAAGGGGGAATCTACAGTCTACAGGAAGCATCCGGAGGCTGTTTGGGACACGCTTCTCATCCCTGGCTATAATGAGAGCATGGACACTCAGTTCACTGGTGACATCTTCATCCAGATGACTAAATGTAAGTATCTTAAACTGAAGTAGCTTTCACTGGTTATTTCTTATGGGGCATCAAAGCACCTGACAAGGGTGGACAACAAAATTAATTAAATTGCTTTATTGTTTCATCAGACTTCTTTCTTTCTCATATCTCATACTGGTATTGTAACTTCTGTAGACTAGGAACTCCTCCAGTTTGTAAATGAGTGGTACTGGTACAAAGTCCTTGGCTAGGGTTCCTAAGTGGGATAATAATACAATTATATTCATTAATTATCTGTGCTGTTACAAAGGACAGCAGAGTAGTAAGTGCCTATCAGTCAACTGAACATAATGACTAGAGGATAGGCTTGGGTGTCTGAATGAATCAAAACCCTAGGTTGTTCTCCTGCTCTTTACAACATCTCATGAATTTTTTGGCAAAGTATACAGTAACAGAAATGACAGCAGACATCACTAACTGTAAGTAAATAATGGAAAATATTAACAGAAAAGATTACTAATCCCACTTTATGGAGGAGGAAAGTGAGCCATAAAGAATTGAGAGGTTTATGCAAACTCACCAATGGAGCCTATAGCAGAATTGAGAACTAAGTCAAAGCTTCTTTCCCATAGCAATTTTAAGGTTTGTTTCCCCATTTATGTTCACTATTTGTTCATCTACTGAGCAACACTTAATTGACAATAGTTATATTGAGTGCAGAGCCTCAGATAAGCAGGAAAGTAAATCAGCACAAAGTAATTTTTTCAACTAAAAAGGGAAGAAATCGGTGTCTTCATGTGTCCCCCTTCAAATTCCTCAGCCCTCAGTAATCACAACTGCAGATATCTCTCCCTGTAAAAACTTGAGCAACAGCCCAGAAAATTGATTTGTTTGCACCACAAATCTCACAGATGGATGAAAGGAATGGAAATTACTGAAACAAAGCAAGAAGACTGACTCAGAAAATATGGTAATAGAGCTAATAAAGTTCAAAGTCAAAGTGCAATTCTTTCAGTGTCTGGCAAAGGGAACAGTGTACTAAATGCAGTATGCAAACAAAAAGTCTTCTGAAGCCCATGAATCTGAGATAAATCCCACTGACACAATAAAATAGCGATTTTTTAGGCTACATCCTGGTCATGACTTTTTTAAACAGAAAATGCAGTTCTGAATTAAGACTTGGTAGTTCTAAAATCAGTAGAAATCTCAAAAAAAAAAGCTGATCTGTACATACCCCAGGATAAGAGTTTTGTTCTGCAATTACTATAGCTAACACGTAACATGTTTTCAAATTTCAGTAGGTTTTGAGCAGAGCATACAAATCAGGGTTAAAGAATTGAAGTGCTGAAAAATTGAACATATTGATATTTAACCTCATTTTATCATGCTCAGTTACAAAAATTACTTGGAAATTTTAGTGTGATTTTCTCTTCACTTTCCATCATTACAACTGTATTATTTTCTTTTTCTGTTTATATAAGAACCTTCAGTCTTACAAATCTCTTTTCTGTGGTGACCAGTGATAGAACCCAGGGCAATGGCCTAAAGTTATATCAGGGGGGTTTAGGTTGGATATTAGGAAAAGGTTCTTCACCCAGAGGGTGGTTGGGCACTGGACCAGGCTTCCCAGGGAAGTGGTCACAGCACTAAGCCTGACAGAGTTCAAGAAGCATTTGGATGATACCCTCAGACACATGGTGTGACTCTTGGGAATGGTTCTGTGCAGGGCCAGGAGTTGGACTTGATTCTCCTTGTGGGTCCCTTCCAACTCAGTATATTCTGTGATTCTGTGAAATTAATGTGGACAGCTGCAGAATTTGAATAGAAAATTTTTTTACTTCTCCATGGATAAGCAAAAAATCAAGCATGTTAGAAGGCAGGTTTCCCAAATATCAGACAATTCTTATTGCTATTCCATGAGTTATTTCCAAATTTCTTTTTATATTGTCCATGAAATATATTTATTCCACTGTCTAATCAATTGTAAATGCTGTGTTTTGTGTCATATATTCCAGTGCTATAATAGCCCTTAGACAGATAAAACAATAGGATTTAATTTCCCTCCAATGTGTCACAGTGAAAAGAAAGTCAGCTGTTTAGGATAGGAATTAGGGAAGATTTAAGTGTTTTTTATAGCTGTGTTTTATGATGCTTTCAGTAACCAATGGGAAATGCTCTCCAGGTGTCAGAATTAATAGCCATAACACGCTCTGGCAGAAAGAGAACAAGAAAAAAAAACCACTGTGGGCACTGCAATGTCTTATAGAGTAGACATGTTTGAACACTGTTATCTTGCATTAGTGTGAGTAGTAGACATGCAGATATATGAGTGATGCTAAGGAAATCTACTTTCAGGCTCCTGAATTTGGTCTGAAAATCAGCTTCTAAACGTGGTTAAGCTCAGCTTCTTTGTTTTACAACACACAGATACAATCTGAACTGCCTCAAAACATTTTTTACAGAAATGAGAATGACTTGGTTCTTCCCTTTCCTTGAATTAAGTTATTTATTTGTGAATGTGATGCTGTCTTGTCTGCACTCAAATCTGAATTTTTCATCAATAGAACTCAGATATAGCTATGAATAGGAACTCAGAAGGTCAGCAAGTAAAATGTGCTGTTAATCCACTGAATTCACTGGAATGAAGAATTTGGCCCAAAAATTTTATTCTGGTTCATCTTGGTACAGATTGGTAGGACATCGTCGCTCTGGATGGGACCCACAGAGCTTTCTCCAACCATCTATCAAGGTCTTTTCTGGGGTCTGTAAAACCGATAGCCAAGCTCAATGCCTCTTGTCACCATAGTTCATTCCATGTCGCCTGTTATGTGTTCTTTCTGCCCTCTCTGTTACAATTTTCTTTATAACAATCACTCTATGAAGAAGCCACAATTGTCATGAGGGTCTTTTTTTTTGTAAGATTCTGTTTTCCTGTAGCCTTTTAGGGTTAGATATGAAAATCACCAGCTTTGAAAATAGAGGCACTACTTTCCCAGCTCTCAGATTAAATGAAAATAGCCACCCTACAAACTTTTTTGATTCAAAGGTGATTATAAGAAAACCTGTTATGTGAAGTAGGGGTGCCTTTCTGTATTTTTATGTTGTAGCTTTCTGAACAGGCTGCACCCACTAAGCCATGTGAATCATATAATTACAAATAGCCCTCCCAACAGTGCTGTCAAAAATGAAGGTTTATATAGACAGTGTGTGATAACCATTTATTATTTTTCTGTAGCTCAGCTGTGAATTTTTATGAGAAGTATTTAAATAAGTGTTCCACTTGGTAGAGCTGACTTTCTGAAAAAAAAGTAGTATGGAGGAAGCTCAGAGGGATTTATTAGAATAAAAATTTTAACCATTTACCACAAACATATCAGTTTTTATACTCTTGTACAGAATCTTGTCTTTAACCAAGATCAGACTGTACAAACTGTAACACAGACAGGACTTGATAGGTAATCTGAGGCAATGATACAATGCACATACCTAATAACCACATTAATAAAATATAAAATTGGCAATCAATGTTTCCTTCCTTCTGTGGAGTTGGGTTTCATCACTTCCCCTTTGTCTGCATCCTTTAGTTTAAAGGACCTCTGACAGTGAGATTTTTTCCTCCCTTGTATCTATAAAATAATAGCACAGCCAAGCACAACTTCAGTTCCCTTTGGGACAGTTGTGTGTTAGTTGGAAATATTGGTATTGATTATTTTTTCCATTACTTTCTTTTGTATAAAGTTAAGATATTTATGCACTTTCTTTTTTGTAGTCTATAAATATTATAGTTACAGTTTTAACACTGATCATTTTTTGTTTTCATTTTATTTGTTTTAAAGGAAAATATTTTCTAATTTTTGATTTCCCATTGTGAGTTTTAAGGACAGAAGTTTAAAATTAAGGTATTGGAATTCCTGTAGTACAACACACACACACAAAAAGTAATTGGAAAAATGTATTCTTTCTTAAATATTAATAACATTCTAAAAAAATCTTTCTCTTTCATTCCATGCTCTGCTATCATTAACAGGGAAAACAATCTGCAGATTGAAAAATTCTGATTTTTTTTTCCTTTTCATTCAGAAGCAGATTGAAAAAAAATAATTTTAGGCAACACAATATTTCAGAAATTCTTTGGGGCTAATCAAAACATTTATGTGTCAGTTTTTTTCTCCTAAGACATTTTGAAATGAAAAATCAAAACATTTCGCTAAAAACACCAAAATGGGACTTCTCAGCACTTCTGAAGCCTGTCATTGCTGGTTTTGATTCTAAAACTAATTTTGCCGGCAAAAACTGCTGAATTGGTGCACATTGGTGCCCACAGGAGGGAGCAGTGTGTGTAACAATAGTTTTCATTATGGTGTTTCTTCTATAGTTTTGTTCGCATCCAGTTGGACAGTTTTGAAGCACAGAATTAACTTTAAATTCATGTATTGTGACCACTATTAAGCAAATATTTAAGAATGTACTTCTGAGCTCAGAAATATATAAATTCAATGCTTTTCTGAGTAGGGACACACTTAAATTCTTCAAAAACATGTTGCAGGGCTGAGGCCTCAAGCTTTTAATGAGGATGCATGGATATGAAATGAAAGAGAATCAGCCATCATCAAAAGCTTGGATTTTTCATTTCATTCCTAACACATGAAAAAATATGCTTTAGAAAGATCTATATCGGGTTAACTACTTAAATGGTGAGATGATAGTGATGTAGCACTATCTATCCTCATCAGTTACAGAAGGCCTGAATTGATTTATAATACACTGCATGGATTCTTTTGCAAACTATCAGATCTTTGACAGGGATTTAAAAACTGGGTCAGTTCCAAAAGAAAAAAAAAAGAAAGAGAGAAAAGAAAAGATTGGAAAGAAAAAGAGGTATTCACTAAGAATAATGTTAACAAAGAGTAGGTCATGTGTTTAACAACAGTCATTTTCTAGGCAAATCCTTATGATCTCCTTAGCCATAGATTTTATTCTTTTTTTCTGTGAAAGTCTTTGCTTATACAAAAGGGAGCGAAGACTTCTTTACAAAGGAAATGAATCCATCAAATAAGACATAATAACAGCAGTACTACATGCCTACATGGCCTTACACCAATACTGTTCTCTAAAAGTCCAATTCTGGTCACTTAAAATGATAGGATAGTGGGTTAGATGGACCTTTAAACCCACCTGATATGGCCAGTTTCAAGATCTTATTGGATGAGACACAGAGCATGGGAGAGATCTGTCTGTTTTTTAACCTTATTTTCCTCCTTAGGTCATTTTGAAAGTTCTGATTTGGTTTGGTGTGGGGGTTTAGTTGGTTTTTTTGTGGGTTTTTGTTTGTTTGTTTGTTTTTAAATGAAAGCCTGTATTTTCTTAGTGTACATGTAAAAAAAAGGCAACAACTGTTTGGTGAAGGTTCTGTCAAGGTGTCTTTTTTAACTCCCTTGTCCTGTACCACCAGGGAGCCTCATCCTGCCAATGTGATTTAACCAACCTGGAAGGTTGAGAGTAGAGGCTTTGGGCCTTCAGTACATCCCTCACTTAACTGCTAAGATAAGTTTTATATTGACTATAGAGAAATTTAAAAATGCCACCAACTACTACTGTTTTGTTGTTTGGGGTTTTTTTTCATATTTTTATACATTGTTTAGAGCTCAACTCATTTTTTTTTCCTTTTTATTTCATTCCCTTTCCCTTTCTTCAGGTGTGCACTATGTCACAAACATACATATAGCATTAAAGAAATCACTCTACTGAACAGCCAGTTCCATTCCCAGTTTCTAACCAGAGCTGGCCAATACCATAAGCTTTAGAGGAGGCTTTAAACAATTTGCATTATACAAGATGGGATAATCTAGCCCACACTTACATCACAGTCTAATAATTTTTAGTTGTATAAACACTGAGTAACACGATTTAGCAAAATTTTTTTGTTCTGGTTATTCTTGTTCTCCTAGTGTATCTCCAAACTGTTTTTGAAACTTGCAAAATTCTTTGTCTCAGTGTCTTTGTGACAATTACTGGACAGTCTGTACCTGTGAGAAAAATATTTCCTTCTGGATCCCAGCCTCTACGGTTTGGGAGGCGCACCAGATTCTGGATTGATCCCATGGTTCGGAGCCATTTCTGGTGGCTGAAAGGGATGGGGAAAGGGGACTCCCCGTTGGCAGGATGTTCCGTCCCGGCCAGGGCGACCGGAATTCAATCCTCGCCAGGAGGAGTGGGTAGTTGCTCCCCCTCCCCCACCCTACATTGTTCCATAGCCGCCCTGGGAGTCAGAGACGACACACGGAGCGTGCAGGGGTCAGCGAGAGAGAGAGAGACTTTATTGTTGGGGGGTTATATATATAGTGTTTTAGGGGATCACGGATTCACCAATTACAGAGTTCAGGGGGTTACAGTAAAAGCCAATCAGGTTAAGGGTCAGTA
>JAWWLV010000001.1:35990939-36021679 GCA_035041135.1 Platyrinchus mystaceus
TTCCTTTCCATCCTCCTTAAGAGTCTTCTATGCTACAAAACTTGACAGTGGCTATGCCTCTAGGACACAGAGACCATCGATTTCTACATGCCCCACAATACTTTATTCCCTTTTTCTCTGTATGCATTGTTTTACAGATAGGTGGCATCTCTGAAGTGTTGTCATGAAGGCATCTCTGAAGTGTTGTCATGAAGGTCCCAGTCCCAAAAAGCCCCTTTAGGGATTATCTAAAATAAGATATTATCTTTTATCCTGATGAATCTCCATGAGGAACTAATTACTTAATGAAACAGAGTATTTGTTCTTACTGAAATGTTTATGTAAATTCTATTTTATGAAAAGGTATGTATATAAACTCACGTATACTCAGAAATCATGGAAAATTCTATGTGGATTGGTCTGCCAGGAGGAGGCATGCTCATGAACTTGTATGTAGAATACACTAATTCATAACATGCAAAACATTTAAAAAGCAGATTTAATTCAACTGGATATGATATCCTTTTTATGAAAGCTGTGTCAGACAATTGCTAGTTTAGATGACAGAAATTAAGAGGTGAGCCATTTTCCTAGTTCAATCAGTAATCAAGAATATGAGGTCAAAGAATTTACACTAAACACAAATGTAATTGGAGGAGTCAGCACTGTGGTCTTGCAGCCAAGAAGCCTAGCAGCACCATGGGGTTTATTTTCATAGAATCATAGATTGGTTTGGGTTGGAAGGGACCTAACAGATCATCTATTTCACCCCTGCCATGGACAGGGATACCACCCACTGGATAGGATTGCTCAGAACCCTATCCAACCTGTCCTTGAAGACTTCTAGGGATCCACAGCTTCTCTAGGCAACATTTTCCAGTGCCTCATTATTCAATTCTTACTACCATGTAATCTAAATCTCTCATCTTTAAGTTTGAAACCATCCCCCTTTGTCCTATCACTATCTGCCTGTGTATAAAAATTAATCTTTTTTATGATTCCCCTTTAAGTACTGGAAGGTTGTAATGAGGTCTCCTCAGAGTCTTTTCTCCAGGCTGAACAACCCCAGCTCTCTCAACCTGTCTTCACAGAAGAGGTGCTCCAGCCTTCTGATCATCTTTGTGGCCTCCTCTGGACTTATTCCAATAGGTTCATGTCCTTCTTACATTTAGGGCCTCAGAACTGAATGCAGCATTCTAGGTGGGGTCTCATGAAGGCAGAGTAGAAGGGCAGAATCACTTCCCTCGACCTCCTGGCCATTAGAAGCAGGTCAAGAGGAGTGATTATTCTCTTTAGCACTTCTAAAGTCGTGTTTGGAGTACTGTGCTGATTTTTTAGCTCTCTGGTATTCCAGAAAAAAATTATAAATTTCATCAATTTTCCCATTGGAGGACAAACCTGGTAGGTAGAGCATGAGACATCCAGGAAGATTGAGGGATCTGGGCTTATTTAGCCTGAGAGGAGAAAGTTGGGTAGATACCCAACTGCTGTCTTGAGCTACTCCATAGAGAAATTTATAAGATAGACAGAGTCTTCCCAGAGATGCCCAGTGAGGGAAGAAGAGGCAGGAGTCAAAAGCTGCAGGCATAAAGAAAATACAAGTCACAATGAAATTTGTCAAAAATTGGAACAGGTTGTCCACAGAGGCTTTGGGATCTCCATTTGGGGATTTCCAAAGTTGTGGAAGATGCTGAGCAACTTGTTTTGAGTTTGAAGTTAGACCTGCTCTGGTGTTGTTGGACTAGATGACCACTAAAGATTTCTTCCAACCAAAGTGACTCCACAAATAAGGAAAGTTTGAGGATGTTCACTTTAGGTCAGAATTCACTTTGGGAAAAACAGGGTTTGTAATAGATCAAATTCTGTCCATAGAATCTACTTATAATATCCTGAAACTTAATTTGACTGGATCACCTACTGTAAGGAAAGCACTCAGATGGAAAATCAAAACCAAAGCTAATTATAGCTTTGTATTGTTTGATTTATCAAATTAAAGAACTTGTTACTTACACCTGGTAGTTTAGCATAAAAAATTAATTTGCTTTTACCTTATCTCTTTCTATGTCATAATAAGAGAGTGAATTCATGTTCATTACAGTGGCATTGCAATACTCCAGTCTAGTGATATTAAGTATACCTACTGTTCCCACACTGTGATTAGGAGGGCCAAGGAGTTAGCAGGGTGCCTCTCCACAAAGTTGTGGGGGGAAGGAGTTTTTCAGACATGGTGATGATGGGTCATCCCCCAGAGCAGGCACTGGCTCTCTATCCTAGCTTCACAATAGCATAGTGGGAAAAGTACCTGTATCATAAGAGACTCCTCAGAAAATCATCTGTTATTATTCACAGTATAAGGAACTTGTGAATCTTGGCCCATAAAGGGGCCTCTTCTGTGCTAAAGTAGTAAAAATGACAATAAAAAGAAGATTGTTCTGCATCAGAAAGGGAAGAACATTTGTTGAATCAGCTGCTCTACCAACATAAATAATGATGTCATGGTCTAGCTCTTTCTCCCTCTTTTTACTCATTTTTAATTACCTTTGTCTCGTTTCCTTCTTAGGTGTAAAAATAGATTTTTTTTTTTCTAGATCACTATCCCTTTCTACTGTTTTTTTTTTCTTTTTAATTTTGTTTTGATTTGCTTTATAATTCCAGGTGTCACTAACTCCAGTGTAAATTTTATGTGTTTGATGTAAAGAGAAGATATGATTCTGCTTGTACTCTAAAGGGAAGCAACCCTCCAGACAACTATATCCTCTTTCTTTTATTTCCCATTGTATTTAGCAGCTTTCCTGAATCAAAAGTGATGTATCAGGAAAGATCTCTGTTGCCATCAGCTCATCAAAGATGACAATGTTGGAAACATATGATAGTACCACCTTGAGGGGTTCTATATAGAGCTACACACATGCATCTGTAAGCAAAGGATCAGACACTTTCAGACCAAGGAGTCAGTTTTGAAGGAATAAAATTGCGAATGTATTACACCTAAAGAACTCTTTTTGTTTCTCTGAACAGAAAGAGAGAAATAGAAGGGACAGCCTCCTTGCCCCTGTCCTGACATTACCATGTTCTTCACTTTCCTGAGAATATCTTATATTCAGGTTCCTGAAAAATATCTTTCTAATACTATGACTAAATCCTTTCTCTGAGCTAAACTGAGTATTTGACCATCACATGTACAAAACAGAATACATTTACTACAAGAGATTTTTCTTTCAGTGAGCCAAAGATATGTGATCCTTACATCCACTAACCTAGAAACAAATGACTCTATCCCTTCCATTCCTAGTACCAGAATAATAATCACTTGACACCAGGTAATGAACAAAACCTACAAAATTTCTCTTTCTGCAAAGACAGAGTCACAGCACTCAGAAATATTATTCCTTCTAGCTAAAAGGCTAGTAATTCTCTCATCTGTTTTTTCCATTAAGTTTCAGCAAAGAAATGTGAGAGTCCCACACATTTTCTTCTCTCATTTCCACACTTAGACCTCATGAAAAATTGAATAATGTCTGTTGCAAGCAACCTTCCCCCCCTCCCCCCCCCAGTTTTCTATGATTTGTTGATTTATGGAAATTAATTGCAAAATATCTTGACTTCTTCCTTCAAGAAAGCACAAATCAAGCTTCCTTCATGTCAGAAAAAAAATGTAGTTCTTTAAAAGAAATGGTAAGGCATGAACTGTATGACTTTGATTAATCAGACTGATTATTTCCTTACCAATGCTTGTAAAAAATTAAAATAAATCCTTTGGCTCTCTTGGTTTTTTTGAGCTTTACTCTGACTTGAAGAAACGCAGAACCTCAGTGAGAAGCTGATATCATTCCGGCATGACCCCATTTAACTCAGTTTATTGCAGTAGAGCTACATCTGGTGAATATGGGCTTGACAACAAACTGAAGTCCATACTGTTGATTAAGGTATCAAAACTAAAAAATAATAATTTTACCCTGTTAGGCCATGATGCTTCTTTCATTTTAAATTAGACGTCAGAAATATTAAATAGTTTAGAAGTTTGATTAAGACTTCAAAATATATACTGTGTCATTAGTAATGTTGCATCTGTGTTATTAACTAACTGGAATAATTAGATATTTTAAAAAAATTTGAGATAAATATGTTTTTAAATCTTAACATAAAAAAAGTTTCTGTTAAACCCTAAAATCTTTCAAGTGATAACTATGGGTACTACATATGTGTTTTATATTATGTTTCTGTGTTCAGTCATGCCACAGATGGGACTAATTTGAAGTTTTAAAAGGTACATGTTCCTGGCTGTCTTTATATTTTGTTTTATGTTCTTTTTTCAGTATTTTTGAGGAAAAAGTAGACTACAGGATTAACCTTCAGGAGACTGAGGATTAAATACCTATGTGAGAGTAAATCTGTGATTTGCAAGCAAGACAAGATTTAATATTTTGCAAATGAAAATATCTAGGAAGAGAATTATATGCATATGGGGTGCTGACTTGTTGAGTGCTGGGACAGCCAAAATACTGTCTTTGAGAGTCAATTTATTGTAATGCTATACATTATTTACAAGCTTGAGGCAATAAGTTTTTTTCAACCCAGGAAGAGCCCCATTGCGGGTAAACACCGTTGTCTGGGCAGGGTGGAATATTGGCTGGGAGCTGGCATCTGAATAAGCAGGCCAGCCAAATGCTTTAGCCTCCTAGAAACTAGGGATACAAAAGGCTTTTCTCATTTGGGGCAGAGTAGTAAGAAAAGCTGATAAATAGCCTGAAGTAATGCAAGAGAAGGCCTAGGCAACCTGTTGCCCAGAGATGAAGTTAAGGCAGCCTGTCTAGATATGAAAGTTCCCGAGTTGCCTTTTTGACCATGAATATATAGTGCCCAGGCAGCCTGCATGTGTTCTCTCATGAACACTCTTAACATGCAAATAATGCCAGGTGTCCTAAAGCAGTTTCAGATCAAACTTTGTCCCTATCTTCCCTGTCCAGAAAAAACTCTGAATGACCAGCCTTCTTCTAGCAGTGTAATAAACTGCCCTATTCACATTTAAGGCACCTGAATGGGGACTGATGCCTCACTGGCTCAGCTACATTGCTCGTTAACACAAGATTCAGTTCTTTTTCTGCTCCTCTCTAGTGCAGAGACACTGAAGTAGAACATGCTGGCATCCATCCCAGTACAGCTGTTTATCACTTGTTATCACCTGTTTATCACTATGTCCTGTAAGTATGTCCTTTGAAAACAGCCTAAAGGAAACCTGCAGAAATCTCTGAAGAAGGAATATACCCAGCCAAACATATTTTTAAAGTTGGTGGGGTGTGGGTGCAGAGAGCCAGGAGACACCTACTCAAAAATTTCTACTCTATCCAGTCGATTTTTAATTTGTCAAAGCTGTTTCCAGGTGACTATCCTTAAATTTAGGAATACAACACACAAACCCATTTTAAACTGCTTATGGACACACCAGACCAAAGACATCCCTTAAAACAACAGTTATGGGCCAAGACGCTACTTAGATTCATTGTAAGGAGTGGAATGGAGAGGGGCATGTGGAAGTGATCAAGGGTTCTTCTAAGAAAAGAAGAGATTTTTCTGTGCTTCTTCGGAGCCCAACAAGTTTACTGAAAGCAACAGGGCAGAGGTTTACAACCTGTGGTTCTCAGTGCCAACAGTTCAATCTAACGGGCACAGGAGGAAAGGCATATGAGTTCAAACACAGGTTGTATTGTAGTCAGTAGCAAAACTCTCAAAGAGATCAGCTAAATGGAAGTGGAGAATGGACAAAAGGCATGTGGAGAGAGCAGACAAAGCAAGGGGAAAATGTGTGTTGGTAAGAAAAGAGAAAGACTCTTGAAAGAACAAAAGCAAAAATGTAAGGAGGTTTTTATATATATAATGTAGAAGAATAGAAGCAAAAAAGGAACTTTCATTAATGTCCTTTCGGTTAGTTGATCTAGACAGCATGCAAAGCATGAAGCAGGGAAATAGAGAAATGTACTAATTGCATTTCTAACAAGGGAGTAAACAAGCCTATACAGAAGAAAATGTATGGGTGTTAAATTTCAATAGAGCAAGCTTTGTTAGAATTGACATTGTAGGGTAAAAGTGAAAGAAATAGAATCACAAAAGGACGGGGGAAATTGGAAGGTGTTCAAAGTAAAATTTATATTTGCCTGAGGGAGTGTTGTGTATGTGTATGCTATCTACCCAGTAAATATACTGTAAAGGAAAAGGGATGCCAATGTGAGTGAAAAATACACTGTACAAAGCAATCAAAGTTATGAAGGGACCAAAAGTGATGGATAAAATGTGGATTATGGAAGAGAGAGATGAGAAAGTGCAGAGAAAAGAGTAACATGTGAGGAGACAAGAGAAGCAAAAGAAATGTGTTAGGGTAGGAAGGTCATCCAAGGAGATTACAGACTAGGATATTGTAAATGTAAGATATTATTAACCAAAAAATAGATATGGCAATGACATAAAGTTAATTCCCCGCTTCAGTTTTCACAAAGTAAAAATAAAGGACAAATATTAAAAGCAGACATGAAATTTCCCCTGGGAGGAAAAAGAAGTATTAGAAATAATACAGGAAATCTCAGTCATGCCAGAACAGGTAATCAAAAATAATGGTCAAAACCATTTACACCAGGAATATATATGGAAAAAACCCCCTCAAACTACCTCTACTCAAGTGTACTTTACAACTTTCTTTGTAAGGAAAAAAAAAGAAAAAAGAGTTTAAAGGAGAGAAGAATAAAAATTTCAACTCACAGCTCTCTTTTAAAGCATATTGATGACAAGCTAAAAGCTATATTTAAAATACCCAGCCCACCAATTCTTCCCTTTTCTGATAAAATAAACGTCTTTGGGAAAGAATACAATAAAATCACCTCTCAAAGCCTGTACATTTCACTCTCTTGTAATTCACATACCCATTAAGGACATAATCTGCTACCACTGAAGCCAATGGAAATGTGTAGTGTTGATTTGACTTGGAATTGAGTCAGGCCCCAGCAAACAGTTTGCCTCTCTGTACTGGAGAAATGGTATGGACCTTCACAGCCCTGTGTGCTGAGGGTGTTTCCATCACCAAATTCATGTATGTTCATCCCTTCATGTCTCAGACTTCATAGGTGGAAAATGGGACATACAATTGGTGTTGAAGTGTTTGAGATCAATCAGTGAAAAATTCTGAATTTTACACACACAAATTTACGTATACTGCTCAAAAAGCTTCTTCTTGGGACACATAGAGGAAGAAATTGCTTCTAAGTACTTCTTAATTTCTCTGTTTTGGATGCACACCATGTATGAAACAGGACAGAAGAACAGTTTCATCTGGGCTCCTTCGTTTTTCCAGTTACTCAATTTCCCCTGTGTGTACCAAAGTGCAGGTCAACAGGAGGGAAAAGTGCTATTTCTGTCCCCATATTCCTCCTTAAATTTCTTCTCTAAAGCCAAACAAGTGTAATGACATGCTGCCACTTCCTTGGGGAAGATTACAACCATTGTATTTTCAAGCTGTGCTGGGAGAAGATATCTAAGACCCGATCAGCACATAAGTCTTAGAAGAATCAGCTTTGAGGAGTCACCTATTTGACACTTCACCTGAGGTCTGTGGTTCAAAAACTACAGGAGCTTTTTTTTACTCCTTTTAAAAATCTTCAGCGGCAGTTGGGCCTCTTCTAACAAAACTACAGATGGCTGAGCTGAATCGTGCTCTGAGTAGTTCTGGAATTAATTCAGAGACATTTCCTTGACTTCCACATGCACAGAGAGCTGCCAACTTGCAGCAGCAAGAAAGGTATTTTCCTCAGTCCAGGACACTGATATGAGCATGTAATGGTTACTTTTTTTTTTCCTGCAGTTAAAAGTTCTTAAAGCCCATTTTCCTAGAATCATAGAGTGTTTTGCATTGGAAGGGACCTTAAAGATCATCAGTTCCAATCCCTCTGCCACGGAAAGGGATACCACCCACTAGACTAAGTTGCTCACAGCCCCATCCAACCTGGCCTTGAACACTTTCAGGGATGGGGCAGCCACAGCTTCTCTGGACAACCTGCCTCAGTGCCTCACCACACTCATGGTGAAGAATGTCTTCTCAATATCTAATCTAAACCTGCCTTCTTTTTGCTTTAAAGCCATTCCTCCTTTTCCTATTACTAAATGCCCATGTAAGAAGTCCCTCTCCAACTCTCTTGTAGCCCCCTTTAGGCACTGGAAGGCTGACAGATGGTATTCCCAGAGCCTTCTCTCCTACAGGCTGAACAACCCCAACTCTCTCAGACTGTCTTTGTAGGAGAGATACTCCAGACTTCTGATCGTCTTGGTGACCATCCTCTGGGATTGCTCCTACAGGTCCATGTTTTTCTTGTTGGGGCCCCAGAGCTGGAATCTTTTGAAAGTCTTTAAAGGCTAGTAAATAACTTAGTCACACAGTACCCTCCTCTTTCTTAGTTTGCCACTCATAATGTTGCAGAAGCATAGGAATGCAAGTTTTTCTTGGGTTTATCTTAAACACGAATGGTGTGTCATATCTTGCTGGAAGGGAGAAAACATATGTGGAAATGGGACATGGACTGCAGCAGGAATAACACTCTTTTGAGTATATTGACTTCAAATTTCTACTGAATCCAGAGGAATAGTTGTCTTCCATCTTCTGTGTATCAAAAAGTGATTTCTGATCCATCTAAGAATTTAACCAGTGGGGTTTCTGCAGATATTTTCAAAGGTGTGAATCCCAGATGGTGGATTCACACTAGCTGTATTGAAATTAGCCTGATTTACACCAGATGAGAAAGATTAAGCAGCAAATCAGGAAACCAGAGGAAGAATCCAGACTCCCTTGAATCACATTCCCATATGTATCTTGAAGGCCTTTAACCTTCCCAAGTGCTCAGTTATATCAATTAGAATTTCTGGTGTATTTATTTAATTAAGTATCTTATATTTGAGACTATATTTAAGCTCTATAAGTATAGAAATTCCAGCTTCAGATAGGAAGGATCTGTACGAATGACCCGCAGTTCAAGCAGAATAGCCAGAAGAAGGTGTCATTCTTTCTATTAATAAGCAACATTTTCAGTGAAGTTTGCAAACAGAAAAACATCCAAGATTTTATAGTAGAGGCTTCACTGCAAGAACCTTTTGAAACAAACTGAAGATATAGCTACAAGTGCTCAACACATTAAAACACTAGTAGATGGCAGAAAAACAATATTTGAGCTGCATTCAAAAGATAAGTGAAAAAGGTACAAACAATTGATAAAGCAAATGGCCACACTGTAGGGAATATTATTGAGCATGCTGTGCTGCTTGGGGGAAATCCAGATCAGCACCTGAGCAGCTGCATATTCTGGACAATCTGTTGATGATTAATGGAGGGAAGAGGGGAGGGCAGTCACAAGCATCTCTTCCCAGTGTTATGAATGCAAAGCATAAATCAGGATTTCATGATCATTTTGAAAGAGCCACTGTGGAAAACACAGAGTAACCCTCAGGTGGCAGGCAACTAAGGCACTGTGGAAACTCACCTTCAGTAAGCAGGCACATTGTTCTACTGGCTCTTTATGAGGAATTAATTATAAACAAAACAAATAATAGAGCATAACTAGAAACTGAGGAACATTTTGGAAAATAGTGCTTAAGTATTAGAGTGAATGATTGAGGTCATTCATCAGCTTAGGAAATCATCATTTGCACAGGCATAAGATAAGTTATTAAGGCATCTCCAGTGTAAGGATCCATTCCTGACATCCAGGGTTTCCTTTGTTTTTACAGGAGAAGACACTCCAAGGATGTGTTTCTCTGATCTATTGTAGTTGTCTACACCACGATGAGTACCTAGAAATGCCCATTTCTCTCTTTTAACCATGAAGTCAATTGGCAGTAAAACAATTCCAGATCTAGACGACCGTGTGCAAATGTCTCATTTGATCAGATCACACACATACACACAACACCACCACCAGTAGGAAATGCTTGAACTGGGCATAAAATTTTTGATGTTAAGGTTTGGAATAGAAGTTAAGGATATTTGGGATGGAAAATACTGGCCAGGTTTCTTCACCTGTCTTGAAGGCTCTGTAGTTCCCTTTACACTGAGCTATGGGGTGTGATCGAGAGATCCTCAAGCTATCAGCAACCCATGTGTGTGAACATGTTCCCACAGCAAAGCTTTTTACTTAACACCTCATCTTCAGAAGTGGTATAATCATGTTGTCAGAGCCAAGGAACAATATGAACAGGAAAATACTGTTTTGATAACTCAGCAGCGTGCTTTCTAGAGTGTTGGATTTCAGGACATGAAGAACCACTCTGAATCAGTATCAGAAACATACGCCCTAATGGGATTTTAGATGCGTCAAGTACAGGTTGGGCACAGGAAAGGATCTGTGCATACTGACGGATGCCTGTAGCTGTCATGAGGCTCCTTCAGGTACAAGTAATCTCTAAGACATGAAAAAAAGAATATCTTTCTCATGGAAAGTATTGTTAGTTCACATTGCAGAACAATTGGAAGGCAGACATGAAAAAGCTACACAGCTGGCTACACAGCCATAAGATTAAGTTTAAACGAGAAACAGGGCACTATTTGTCTTCTGATTTATGAGCATGTAGGGTTCACTTGGTTCACATTTTCAAGCCTTTCTGTACACTTGTGACCAAAGAAATTTAATTTTTTTTAAATAGAAAGAAAGCTGAGATTTTTTCTTAACTATATCCTTTTGCAAGCTAGATATGGAACACATAATCCTTTCCAAGTATTTTCATAGGCTTTTACATGATGGTCCTGATTCTTTGCACAATCCCTTGTAGTTTTTGACTGTAGTATTGACTGCAATTGTGCCAGATCACCTTATATCTGATCCCAAATCTCACCTTCAAAGCTAACTTTTTTGTTTAATCTGCCTCACCAATATTCTGACTGACCATTTCTAGTCTGGTGTCATATTCTTTAACTATCCACATTCTTTCTCTTCAAGATGAATTATTCATCATTTGGGCACACTCTGAAAAGCCTAGACACTTTTTAAAGACTGGAGATAGTTCATACCATTGAAATAAACATCTATAAAAAATATGCTTTCCTTTTCTGACCCTGCCTCCTGCTCTCCTGCAAAAAATGCTTTCAGCTTTCAGAGTCTGAATATGGTCTTCATTCTTCGTCAAATTACCCATTCATTGCTCCCCGCAAGCATGTGGTCCCATGTTGGTCTGGAACATATAGAGGGTTATTGAATTACATGGTTATTTGTGACCTGTAAAATTGATACCAAGTTTATTATAGTGCAGCTGACTTGGTTTCAGGTTTCAAACGTTATTAATCATAATAGAAAAGAGTGTAACAGCAGGAGCATGTCTGATGGAGGAGACTTCAGACTGAGATTTGTCCTATATGTAGGTTGAAAAACAGTTAAAACTATCCATATTTTAAGCAGAAATTCTAACTTGTGAGATCTCTAGTTTCTTACATTTTCTTTTCAGAATTCTAAGCACATATAAAGAGTTACACCCTTGGAAGTTTAGCATTGCTTTTATCTGCGAAAAAAAATAAAAATAAATTATAAATGAAGCTCAAGATAGACAGAAAGGAAAAACTCCCAGTTCAGGACTTCTTCGTTAGCACTAATTGTTAAAATAGTTTTGCAAAATGAAAATTTATGAAATACTGAAGGATAGATTCTTATTAAAGTAACCATAGGGTAAACAGGAATTATTCCCAGGATGAGAACAGACTATGTAAATGAAAACAGAATCAGAGTTTTGTGAAATTGGTTGCCTAGAGATGGCTTATTTCCATCTCATTGAAAGTCATTAGTATAAATCTAACACTTGAGCAAGAAAAAGCCCAGACACACAAAGAGAGGGACTCATAGTTAGTTCCTCTTCCAATGCATTTTCAGAAGTAGTTTGGAAAAAAAACCCCGCAAAATTAAAAAGTATACTACAACAAGAAGAGCTTTTTCTTTCAAGTAAAATACATATTCCTATAACTTCTGGGAAAATCATCAGGTAGGAAGCTTTTAAGGAGCTGTGGCTCACCCTAGAGCTCCATTAATGCCGTGTGGTGGGGCAACAGCTGTGCTATCAGGGGCTATATGGGCAGCTTACTCTAGGTGACCCTGTTTGAACAGGGTAGTTGGTTAACGTGACCTCCAGGCACCCTTGGTGCAGAGGTGCATCAGTGAAACTCCTTGCTGCATAATGACATTGAGGCCAGCAGTCGGGGAAGGACTCACCAAAAACTTACACAGGTAACCCCATATTCTAGTTATCATACTAAAGACTAAGATTTTGAAGAGAGACAACATGTTATGTTTCAAAGGCTAGCAGAAAGCAGGTTGGCAGACGCCTTTAAAGTTGCATTCTTGACCATAGTTTGAAATATGCAGTGCTCACCATGTCATCCCCAGGATCTTTGCAGAAAAAAATATAAGATGCTCATTACTATGCTACTATGCCTTCCTTTAGTCAGGGTTACTGTAAAGGGCTTCTGCATACTATGGAGGGGGACAAGTGACCTGCCACATAAATAGTTTGGTGCTTTAAATTCATGCTTACTTTCAATTTTGGAATGAGTTTGACTTAAGACAGGAAGCAGACTTTTAGAGAGTATTTGAATACTTTATTGAAGAGACCTGAGCTTTGCTGTTTACCTGACACAACATTAGGCAAAATTTATGGACTGAATCACTAAAAATTATTTGCCCAAGCCTCTTCGAGAGCTCAAAGGCAATGTGTTGACACTACAAACAAAACAGCAGAGGAGAACATAACACAACCGTTTATACTGTGTTTCTTTACTCTGTCAGATCTTCCAGACTACAGAACCTCTTAGAAGCTGTCAATTTATTTTAGGGGTGTGCAAGGATATTCAGAACTGATAGCAAATAATTTTGCATAAAGCTTAAAATTCTAGTATATACAGTAAGGCTAAATCCCCAGAGTACCTCTCAACTTCAAACAGTGCTGCTTAGGAAAAGAAGTGATTTTGCATGCAAGAGAAAATCAGAAATAAAACCCATCTCAGCTGAAAAATGGAATTCCAAATGGGGAGATAAATAATATGCAGCTTCAAAGTGAGTCTTGCCACATAAATCCTATAATCAATGTGAGAAAAAGGGATTATGTAAATATATTTGGTGATTAGAAAAATTACATATTCAAAATTATTTAATTTCATTATCTACTGAAAGTTACACAAATAAATACCTACCGTACCTGCATTTTTCCTATCTACCTCTTTGTAATTTTCAACAATTACTATCGAGAAGATAGACAATGTATGACCCGTTTTGACAAGCTAAATTTTAACAAATATTTAACATGTATATGCCATTAATGATTTTAGAGCAAAAAGAACTGATGCTTAGTATATGAGTGACAGCACAGCCTTCACCTTCTTGCTGGCAGAAAGAAATTTTTATGTCTCATCTTTGAGGTATTCAAAATGTGCTGACTGTCTGGCCCCAGGTCCCCTTGGTCAAAATGTACTGCATCAGATGTGGAAGTAGGACACGAGCAAAAGATAGGAGCAGGAGAAGAGAAGGAAGGCTATGAGGTACAGTAATAACAATGACTGACGTGCATAGCCATGTAACTAAGGCCAGAAGATAAAAGGGACACATTTTGGATATCCCTTCATTCAAAGAAAAGGAAGTCTAAATACTGAAAGACACTCAGTCAGCTTTTGGTTAACCTAGAGTGAGTCATAGCAGCTATCAAAGCAAGGCAAGGAATGGTGGAAGACAGAGCTTGCAGCAAAAAGGACAGCCTAAAACAGCAGGATGCCCAAGAGAGAGGAAAGAGGAGGCTTCTAGGTCCTAAACATAAACATGATGAGTTATGGCCTTGCTCCCTGGAAAGGCCTCCAAGTGCAGCAGAAAATGATGTAGGAAGGAAAATCTCAACCTGGGTTACCTAGGTATCATCTTGGGCTAGGGATTTGCAAGTGATGCCCTAAAATTTGAATTTGATCCTCCATCCTGCCAAATAAGTCACAATGAAGATTAAATGTGGGTGTACAATGCACATACCCATACCCAACAAAGTCTTAACACCAGTCCTTACTGAACATGATGACTGTTTCAAGAGGCAGGAAAACAGCATCTTGTAGCAGCAGGAGCATGAAGAAACAGGGAAACTCACGGTTAGGTCATAATGGTGCAGGGAAATTAAACAATACTGTCTTCAGAAAGTACTCAGATAGCTGAAAGACCCTTCATTTCCAGCCAAAACTCCCAGGAAAATAAATCACAAGGATACCTTAACATATAGGATATAGAACTTGATGGAAATGTGATTGAGTTTTGATTCAGCCTGCCAATATCTTTGGTATTTTACACTGCATCTAATTCAGTGGCTCTTCAGGTCATTGCCAAAGAAACACTCTCTCCTCACTCCAACCCATCAATTGGGCATTATGTCTCGTTTTACATGTGAGATAAAGTAAGCCCCTTGAGAAGTTAGATAAACAAGAAGATTTCATGAAAATATTTTTGGTTCATTTGTTTTTGTGTTAGTAGGTTAGTTTTCTACAGATCAGCTGGACCAGCTGACTCACACTTCAGTTTCTGCATGGGAAACATTACAGGTGTACAGATATGGAACAAAAGCAGAAGGAAATGTCACTTAGGAGTGCACCAATAAGTCATGTCAGCTTGAACATTCACCAGGTTACAGATCACATCTCTCCTAGTTACAATTTCTTCTCAGTAGGACAGAATTATTATTTTTTCTTCTTCTATATAAGAAGTTGGGAAAAACACAACTCAGTAATGATTATGGACCACTAAGCAGTGAGGACAAAAGCAAGTAGGAAGTGGATAGCAGATAACACCATCCCTCAAGGTCTTTCAATTTAACAGAGTTCTTATTAGAATTTCTGACTTTTTGGTGAATTACCAGCAAAGTATCTTTTTTCCTGCAGAAGGAAGCCCACCGAATTTTTCATCTGTCAGCAGTACTGATATTTAGAGGAAGTTAAAGAAAAAAAGAAGAAAGAAAGGAATTAACCTAAATCAAGATGAAAACTCGAACACAGCACAGAAGGTTTAAAAGAAATGAAGTAAGAGAACCATGAATTATTGCATCTCACTTGAGTTTAGTGTTGACAAACAGGATGTCTATCAGTCAGACACCCTGAACTCTCTTTCATCACCCAAGAGAAAGAATCTATCTAGAGGCTTTGTCAAGGTCAAACACTTTTTGTGAACAGAAAAGCTCACTCTTCATTACATTAACTACCTCACAGGTCTAAGTATCCAAGGTCTAAGTATTCAAGTCAAGAACTCATTTCTCTAATCGGTCACTAAATATTTATCGTGAATATTCTCAAATATATAAAAAAACCCCCACCACCACCACCAACAACAACAAAAAACCCTAGCACAACATTAATATTGATGACTAGGTTTAATGCAAAAGTTAGAAGAGAGTGAAATGAGAGAAATCAAGTTTCCTCTGCCTCCAATGCCATCAGGGATAACACTAGTCAGTGTAATCTAATTCTCTGACTCTTGAAAGTTTGTCTTTCCTATCGGAGCTAACACAGCAGTCTTTCTCACAGGGCTCAGGTCACTTTGCCTACAAGTATCCATCCAGAAAGCTGCTACAATGATTATTTCCTAATCTGTCATTTTCCCAGAGCACCAGCAGATGAATACCTTAACCGAGGCACCATGCCATTTGTCCATCTTCACTCCCAGTGCCCCAAATAGTTTTTGTTCCTCTCCTGCTTTTTAACACTAATCCAGAATTGAAAGTTTTGGAGAGAACTGTGGCCCTCATACTTCAGAGGAACCACAGTGTTCTTTGTCCTCTGAAAATACTATTGTCTAGAAGAAGCTCACCTTAAACATCTATAAAGCCACTTTCTTCTTCTCAAAATTTCTGTATAAAGCCTTTGCTGTGGTGCTCACAAAATAACAGTGGTATGCCACGATATTTTTTTCTAAGTAATTTACTGTGTCCTGATCGTGATGGTAAGTATAATTTCTGTACTTCTGATGTTGTTTACCATTTATGGGCACCTGCCCTTATCTTATCCACAGGCTTTAAGCACCTAGGATAGATACTGTATTCTTTGTTCTCAGCTGAATCTTACCTTGGCCAATGAAGTGGAGGCACATAACAAACAAAAAATTCGAGTCCCATTTCCTTCAAATAAAAATTTATAGGTCCTGATTCATCAGAGTCATGTGCCTTATGCTAATAAAACATTACACCATTATGTTGTGTGGAAAGTTGGCATTTTGAATGGGCCACCATCTGGAATTTTTTTTTTTATTTATGGTCTATATCGATGCCTGAATTTCACATCACACCTACATTTCCATTCCTAAAGTACATTACCACAGACTTATAAATTTAACCTTTAAAAACAAATAACATGTTCTCAGATAGCTGTAAAATGGCTTTCCAAAACCTGACTGTAAACAGTTGTTACATTTGAGGATGCAAAATCTGTATTTTATTGCTACAAGATTTTTGCAAATCTTATAAAATTCTTGTGATGGCTCGAGAAGAGAAGACAGAGACTTGAAATTTGGACAGTGATACATGACTTGCTGCCATGGCTTCATGTAATCCCAAGTAAACTTGCTTTAATTTGGCTGTTTTCTAGAGTTTTAAAATGTCTTTCTCATATGTTGTGCTCTTCATTTTTAACCTGTGAAGGTCCTGCCAAAGCTCCACTGGCAAAGAACACGTGTGGAAGTTGATTAAAAATTTCCAGTAAATTATTAATCCCTGTGCAGCACTGGTCTTTTGCAAAGAACAAGAAATTAAAAGGAAGAACTTTTAAAAATATATACTTGTGTGGAAAATGAATCTGAAACACCTACATACATTATGTGTGTTTAAAGAGCTATTTACATACAAATCTCCTAAACCCCAAGAGGATGCATGTAAAAGAAACAGATGCAATTTATTAAGCTGCCTAAATATATATTGGTGCAATCAGAAATAATGAAAATGCAAGAACATACTTCTCTCAAAGAATAAAAGTTTCTCCTTTATATTACTCCATTCTCTTAAAGTAAGATTCATATGTCATTTATATTAAATAACTTGTAAAGCTTTTTTAATTACTTTACATCATACGTATTTAATGGATTTTCATTCTTATAATATCTATTCATGTATTGTATTGTTCATAGCTTATAACATTTTAAGGCCAGGAAGAATTAATAGCATGATTTAATCTGAACAATGAATAACCCATCCTATGACATTTCATCCATTTGTTTCACACAGAATGGTGCATTCACACAGGCGCCTGTTTTAACACAAACAACTTTCAAAATTGCATCAGGTACAGTCACCCAAAAGTCGGTTTCTGATGCTTGAAAAGCCTTAACATGCTGACAGCAAACTTAGGAGAATGGCAAATCACAAAGCAACAGAAGCCCAGCAATATGCTTCAGTTGGCAAGACCAAAAAAATTGGAAATATTGAAAGCACTGACTGGTAGATAGGAGACTATCAGTTCTACAGCCTAGGTCCCTGCTGAGATTTAGAGGCAATTCACAGAATTAAGACAAGTAAGTGATCATGGGCATGGCATGTGCCTAAGGTGAGAAAGTCCTTTCTTTGTATAAATACTTTATTATAAATTGGTATAAGTCCTGGAGTCTGATATAGCCTCCTAATGCCTGTGGACTTCTAACAAACAAGCTATAAAACTATTCCCAGTCTAGCTTGTTACCCACAAGCAAATGTAAATTTTGCACAATGATATTGCGTAACACACAGCCAGACAACACACGCACACGTGGAACAGCACTGCTGAAGTCCCACATGTACAGCTGAAACAAAGGTATTTCCAGCAAATTCAGTAAATTAAAGTAACCCTAGTGCAGGTTAATTTAGCTGTATTTTGATTAGTCCATGAGGGCAAACCCTCTTTTTTCTTCTAAGAATGAACTTTGATACTCAGAAGAGGTGTAACTTTATTTATTAATGTTTTGGATACTGCATTACGCAGGCTTCCCTTTACTGCATTAGCAGTCTGAAGTATTAGGACCTTCTAGAGTTCTAAGGCATGTTATAATAATAAAAGTTACTCACCAAGATTTAATAACCCTCAGTCTAGATTTCAGAAGGAAAACAGTAACTCCATGTTGTAGGTACTTTTCACAGTCTTTATCCTTTAAAAAGTCCTGGGTTTAGTGGATGCCTAACATGATAGTCATTGTTTGATTCTTCTGCAATAAAAATACCATAAAGTTTGACATTCAGTAGAATGTAAGAATTGCCTTATAAATATCATTTGAATCCTAAGGAAGTTTCCTGTTTCTTGACATTACAGACAGAAAAATAGCTGTATTGAGAATGCCCTTGAGAACACATAAAAAATTAGCAACTTCTGAAATAAGGTACACAATATTTTAAGAAAGTGGATGGATGTGTCTTTTCCTGATGCACTGAATGATAGTGGAATATCATCAAGCTGTAGTCTGGTAATTAGGTTAGTATAGAATTATAATATCTTAATAGATACATAAACAGGTGAGCTGAGCAGCAAAACACACACACTGAGCAAATCTGCTAGTTATCTTCACTTCTTCAGAAAGAATGACATATGTATGGTCTCTTTGATCACGACAGTGATCTGAAACCATTTCTCTTCCGTGTGCCCGTTTCATCCTCCTGCATGGTCACTTTGAGTCATCTGTGCATAGAATGACTCATGCATTAAAGAGAAGACCAACTTCCAAATCATCAAACAATGACTTTGGTCTTACTGTTTTCTCACCTACTCAGATTTCCATTCATACTTCACAAACTCCTCTTGGTTCTGTTTCTTCGTATAAATCAGATGTTCTCCAACCATTTTCCAGTATATAATTCCACAGACAGATGATCCAGTGGAAAGCTCCTTGCCATATTCACAGAAGCTGTCCTTTCACCCTGTCTTCTTCCCGTTTGATTCATGTTGCAAAATTTGCAGCCACCCAGAATTATTGTTCAGTGAGCCTTCAATGCCTTTTTAATCTGTCTAGGTTTGATTTAAAGACTGAAAACAAGGACAAACATTAAATTATGGCCAGTTTCAAGAGACTGAGTTAATGCTGAGTAAATTACTGACCCTTAAATTGAGATGGAATTACACCAACTTTGAGTATTCTCTAAATATGTGCCTTCATTTAAAACACTTTAGTGCTTTTCTGGGTCTATTTAAGTGATGATTCGGATTAAACTCCTCAACTTTGAATTGCATCAGATTAGAAAACTAGGAAAGCAGACATAGATGAGTACTAGTGTCAGTTTTTCTCTCCATATTTTTCCCCTTCAGCCACACCTACACCTGACCTCTGTTATCCCACACTTTTCTGAACATCTGAAGAAAAGATCAGATCAGATCCAGTCTATTTATTTTAAAGGCTGAATGCAGTGATTGAGGGGAACGCTCCCCCTTTGTCCCTTCCCTCCAGGGCCTCAGGATGGTCAAAGGAGACACACGGAGTCCACCAGGAGTGGGGCAAGAAAGAGAGTTTATTGCTATGGGCAAAGGAATTTATAGGTTTCTGTGGGATTTTATCTACCACCAATGAGAATCCAGAGATAACAACCAATAGAAATAGGATATATAAAAGAACCAATTAGAAAACCTACACAAACTTTCAGGGACAGATTCAGGCATTCCTGGAGGATGAGATAAGGGGGTTTTTTCCAGGGTCTTCTGGGAAAGAGAAGGGTGACTTAGGGAAAAAACAACAGGAATCAATCTTGTAACATATATTTACACAAGGGCTTTTGATTTTAGGGCACATTTTCTTCCACAGTTGAACACCAAAAATATTTTTGTGCATAAAGACCAAAGTCAAATTAAAAAAAAATCCACTCCCTCTGTACCAGTATGCCTTAGGGGCAGCCTGAAGAAAAAATATTTTTTTCCTTGGATTCAATAGAGAAAGTTTGGAATCTCTTCCTCAGGCACTAAGCATGCTTCTCTTCTTTAAAAAAACTTGCAACCAGAGTCAACTTCCAAGTCAGCAGTTATTTTAATTCTCTTCAAGTGTAGAACTGAATTAAAGTAACTGCTGTGGTGAGAGTCCCTGATGTGTGCTTCCTCTGATTTTGAAGTGTTTGGCATCTCTAGAAAACTTACGAAGACTAAAATCTTTGTAAAATACATAAATAAATAGATAAATAAATAAAATGCTCTAAAAATAAAGCTATTTAAGAACGAAATTAAACCTTTTTACAGTTCTCAAAAATAAAAAGGCACTAATGAGAGTGAAACCCTTACACAAGAGATTATGTACGGCCTGTTGTATCCTACAACCACTTCAGAGATTCTGTGCTGTATCCCAGAGGAGCCTGGTATTGCCTCAGGTCTTTCTCACATTTTCATCTCACAACCATGTCCCTTTTCCAAGTACAGAACCCATCATGTCAGATGTAGCTGCTTGGTCTGGTTGTGGTGTGTCAGCTGGAGCCTCCCCAGATCCTCTGACAAGATAACACCACCCCACAGTCCAACAGGCAGTATATCAGATACAGGATCAGAAACCATTGAGAGTGCTGCTTCTTCATGGGGGTTAGAAGTGGTCAAGAAAGAGTAAAGGTCCATTCAGGTTTTGTGTCCTGCCAGTAGTCAGAAATGAATGCCAAGGCAATAGTTTAAAACAAGGTGATCAGGGCAATATCTCCCAAAAAAGCTTTCCAGTTTCTATTGATTTTCACCTCAGACTTTCCAATAATGGGTGCCTTTGTTTTCCTTGGCCTTCAGGTAATTGTTTATTCCCATTTTGAACTCATTAAATCTTTCAGCATCTATGACATCCTGGGACAAGGAGTTACACAATTTAACTATGTGTTGTGTGAAGAGCCAGCTTCATTTGGTGCTTCTGTCTGTATGTTTCCCTTTGATGTTCCCTGAATCTCAGACTGGAAAATAAAAAAAATCACACATTCTGTTTATCTTTTTCATAAAATTCATGCTTTTGTAGATTTCTAACAAAATTCTTTTTCAATGTCTCTTTTTCTAGATGGATGAGACTTGGTACATTCCTAATTTTAAGTCAACATACATATCTCTGTCTTCCAGACACTGAATCTCCTAGGGTCTATATGGACCCTTAGAGCCTATGTGGAGCTGAAGACCGCACTGCCAGTTAGATGGGCCAAAGCACAGTTTTTCAGCACCAGCAAATTTTCCTGCACTTGTGTGTCTTTCTATGTTTAGTTTAACAAGAGCATTAAGTGTGAATAAATGCCTCTTTATACTAGTCTAGTGGGTCTAAAGTGACTCTGTTGACGAAGCACAGATGTGTGTCTTCCACAGCTAACAAGCTTTCAAAACCAACTTTCTGTAACTGGTTTACAACTGAAGCACAGTTTGTCCCTGGGCATCTCTCTGATTCTGCCTCATGAAGCCTCCTGAGGCTCAAAGGCATTGTGTTCAGCAGAGACCACAGAAAAGTAGAGTGGTTTTGGCTGAAAGGGAGCTTAAAGATCATCTAGTTCCAGCCACTCTGCCATGGAAAGGGAACTTTCTGGTAGCCTAGGTTGCTGAAAGACCCATCCAACCTGGCCTTGAACAATTCAAGGGACGGAGCATCCACAACATCTCTGGGCAACATTTTCCTGTACCTTACCACCCTCACAGTGAAGAATTTCTTCCTAATACTGAATTTAAATCTACTCTCTTTCAGTTTAAAGCCAGATTGTTTGAACGCTGGATCCATATTTGATCCCAGCCCTGCAGAGTTGCAGATAGGCTGTGTGCACAAGGCATTCAGTGCTGAACACCCATATCATGACATCTCTCTCTGTAAGGTGGACAGGAAGGCATTTTGTATCTCTAAAAGTCTTAGCAGGACAAAGCTCTCCAACATTGCTGAGCTCATGCTTCCTGCTCACACTAGCTCATTTAACAATGGTCCTTGACTTGTCCACTCCTAGGTGCAAAAGGATCTGGTTAGCACTAACACATAGCATAACCACAGCCCTTCTCTTCATCCTTCTTGCCTATGTCATCATAGGTGGATGCCTCTTGCACAGTGGGCCTCAGCCTGGGTGGGTTAACCAAAATTTATTGGAAGTGTCTAAGACTGAAAAGAGGCTCCTGAAATTTCAATCAATGTTTATTCAGAAACTTTGCAAATGTGAATCACTTATGTAAAGCCCTGCAGCCGAGACTCAATTCGGATTTCTTACAATTACCTGAAATAATTTGAACAGAGTAAATCTTCTCCTTTCAAGCTCTTTAAGATCAAAGAGTCAGCCTTCACCCTTTATGGCTTGTCACTTCAAAACCCTGAAGTAACAATCAAAGGGCACCTTTTCTCAAGCATTTCTATTATATCCAGACTACATAACTGTTCCAAAATGGAAATAGGGGTGGGAAGATATTTTCTTTTTTGTTATATTTCATCAGGTGCCTTCAGCTTCTAAGAATATCAGTCAAGTTTCTGAAAAAGCATCTCTCTTCCTCTCTCCAGTTTCATTTTCACAATTCCAAATGGATATTCCCCCAAAGCTATAAAACCAGCCTTAAAAATTCTGTATTCCTCCGGTCTTCCCATTTGTGGAGGTCAAAACTAGGGGCTTCCCAAAATCAGAAGTCTGTTTAATACATCTTTGTATTTTGCTGTGGCCCTATAAAGCAGAGACGTCTATTGTGCTTCCAGCATAGCACACCAGTCTCTGTCCTCATGAACAGTAATGACTTGTAATCTTGATCTTCAGGACTTTTTCCCTCACTCTCCCTCTCCATAAGCATTTGAGTACACTTCTCATTTTCCTCCTGCAAAACAACTCTTAGTTGAAAACAACCTACTTTGTGAAGCACATAGGATTGGCAGCAGTTACTGCTAGGTTTGAATTTACTGTTCTCTTTTAAAATAGAGAAAAATACCTATTGCCAGCTCTAACAAGCTGGGGACACTAAGACTGTGTGAGTCCTTGTGTCAGTCTTCATAAAATCGATTCACAATTGAGCCTGGATTTTGGCATTAGCTGTTGGTGTCCGCTGAAATTCCGTTTGTGCAATCAGATAGATTTGGTGTAGCAGAAAGGATCTGTTAATAACAGTCACTGAAGGAGCAGGAGATGGCAGTTCCTGCCAGAGGCCACACTTCTATTGCAATAATCATGGTGATAAAAAGAAACAAGCATTTCAGATTTTGCCACTGTCTTTCTCTCTATAGGGTAAACAATAAACTTTGAACTGGACAACTTATAAGGACAAAATAAATTACAGTAATATTCACTGATGGCAAGTGGGTAGTTGCTTAGATCAAGAGAAAGATGAAAGAATCAGCACCCTATTGTCTTCTGGTTTTGTTTATGTCCTTTTTAAAAATAAGATAATGATTACAATTCACATGTCAGGGAGTGAAAAAGTCAGTCTAAAATTAATCAGATCGCCTATGTCATGAATGCTGTAAAACAACTAAAATGCAGATTGCCTTCTTACACTGGTCATGTTTATACCATTTTAGACTCATTAGATAGATTTCATCTCCAGGAGGAGAAATACACTCTGTTAGATAGTGGTAGTAATCATCATGTATGTCAGTGCTCCAGTATGGTTGCATATGTAAGCATTTAAGGAGCATTTAAGGAGCACTAATTAAGGCCAAATATTCTCTCTACTTTTATTTTCCCCACTTGCATATGTATATTACAACACAACCCCTGACTATGTGACATACAGTATATTAACTGCAAAATGAAATCAATGCTGACTATTTTTCCTCACATTTAACAACATTGGGTAATTTTGTAAGACTGTTTCAGCCAAATCTCAGAGCATTTCTGGAATTTAATCACCTGAAACCCTGTAGAAAAGCTACTGATGAAGAGCCTGGGGTATTTTTCATTGGTCCCAGAGGGCTTCATTCTCCATCTGTTCTGTATGTCTCTGTGTCCTCCTCCCCTCCTGCTGACAGGCACTCCCTCTGCCTTAGGCCAGTCACAGGATTATGAGTATGAATCTCAACTTCTCTTCTGCTTACACTGCTAGGTAAAAATCTGTTAGCTTCAGAAACTTGCCTGCCAGGTAAAACCTCTAATTAGTAAGAGATAGGACAGCACTGTCCCCAGACCACAAGACTAGGACACACATGGAAAGCTGCTACCTAGGAGCTCTAGAGACAGAAATGATCCAACTGAGGTGTTTGTGCTGAGTGTATCGCTCCAAGGTTAGCAGCAGAGGCCTGTGCTTTGATGGCATGCGGGTTTCCATGCTGTTCCTGCTCTTCTCAAATAGTTTCCAGGTGGATGTGATTCATGGTAAAGAAACAACTGTGACATTTCTAAGCAGCAGTGTTTTACCAAAGGACTCTCATCCTTTTTATAGGTATGTCGGAACTGAGGCTCATAGCAGCCAGGAAACTAAATCTTTATTTAGACAACCCAAGCAGTGGCCTGATTTTCTACAGCTTTTACTTCCCTGAAGAGAACAGGAGCTTTGGGCACTCAGCAGGACTGAAAAACTACCCATTAACTTCTAAATCTATAGCCATTTCACAGCTGTACCTCTGTTTCTCACCATGCTACTCTGTTTTCATCGGCAGCAGAGATGAGCCTTTCACAGAAAAAAAAAAAAAAGGCTGTTCAGGGCACCGATCTCCAGTGTTCTGCTTTGGAAAACGCAACCCACATGGCTTGATCAAGCTTGTTCACAGATTTTCTGCTGCATCTCCCCCAGTTCCCATTCCTGGACATCACCCGTCCAGCAGCTAATCGTTCCCTAACACTATTGTTGCCTGTAAAACAAAAAAGAGACCATTTTCTTCATTTACATTTAAAGTATAGAGTAAAACATAATTAAACCACATACTACAGATGCACTATAATAAAAAAGAGAAATAGTAAAAGCAATTATAGGCTGGCATACTTACTGCTTCACATTTAAACAATAATGTGAACTATTAAGTAAACGAGGGCATAATCAGCTGAGGTTCATTAACTTATCTCACTGTAGATATAGTACTACAATTCAATACAATTAGGTACATGCTAATAGGAAACAGTGCTTTTTCTGCACCATGCTGGGTCCAGTCTTAGAAATGCTGAGGTCTTTCACCTCCCACTGACTGCTCGGAGCATGCTAATTCCCCATCAGGAACCACCCAGCACCATTCTGGATCCATGCCCTTGCAAAGAAACGGGCGTTAAGTATGGCAGTTCACTCTGGTGATGTTGATAGCCATGGAATCCTAAAAAACCTGCTAAGAACAGGCTAAGAATAGGCCATATTCATGGACTACTTTCAGCTGAGGTAGCATTACCTGGAAACTTTTAGGGTGAGCATCAATGAAGGCATGTATGAAGGACATATGTATGACATTAGCCTGCCTACAGAAGGGTCTCTGGCCTGAGCAGACCCAAAACTGCTTCAAGGAGAAAATTGCCAGGACACCTCTGGCTCCTGAAAGCCCTGGGAGAAACCAGATAGTTTAAAATCATCCAGGAAAAATGAGAGTAAGCCAAACAATCTACATCAGGCTGTCTATGGCACTTCTTTGCACATGTTCCATCCCACAGTAGATTCTCTCCCACCTCCAAATGACCTTTTGAATCTCAGAAGACTTTTCTTCCTGAAAAATCAGGAGTAAAGGTTGTCTAAAAAAGTCTTATTACTTTGCAAATGAGCCTCTTCACCAGACACATGGTCTTCCTGGCTGTATCTATAGTTTCTAAAGCAGTTTAGGGCCTAACTGTTGACCCTGAGAGCAGTGGCATTCACAGCTGATGTCCATCCAGATGGATGGTTTTTCCACTTCAACAAAGTTAGGTTTGGAAAAACTCTTTATCTGGTAAGATTCCTGACTTTCCAATGGCAGTCTGGTACAGTGGCAGTGGGCAGAGGGAAAACTGCATCTCAAAATCTCAAGCATTTAAACAGTATGGGAAATCACACATCATCGTTTGACTCAAAGGTTTCACCCCATTTATTTGTCTTTGCTTTCCTAAGAGCTAGCCAAGGCAAAATTTTGATAAAAAGGATTTGGCTTAAGAGAGGGTGCTGAAAGATTGTAGTAAGCACCTGGAAGAGCCTTTGTAGTAAATGTCTGAAGAATTTCCCTAATCTTTCTTGAAGTGATCCTTCCTATCTGAATGCTTTTGAATCTCTTGTTTCCTCAATATTTACATACATTTGTTCAGTAGAAAACATTTTCCCTCTTCCATCCCTGTTTAGCAAGGAGATACAACATTGTACCAGACAGAGATGCTGAAGGTCTCCCTGAGACCTCTAGAAGAAGAGTGGTCAAAACTTATGCAAAAATACATTATTCATTTTGGACAACATTTTCAATCATAATTTCTATGGGTGAAAATAGTATATGGCACAAGAGAGTAAAACACACAGCTGCTGAGTGAAAAAAACTGTCATTACAAGTAGGGGTCCATAAATTTTACCTATTAAATGAATTTATAATATACTCTTCGGGTCACAGTCCTTATGTATCCCTAAAATGCATTCAGTGATTCTTCCAGATCCAATGTCTTCCAGCAAAGGACTTGGAAAAAGATGTTCCATGGCATCTTTACAGCAGGTGTCATGAAGAAAACTCAATTTAGGGCGGGAATGGTTTTAAATCTTCTGCCTGTGAATACAGTCAAACAGAAGGCATGTCATGAAAAAATCAGATAAACAATTTACAAAAAAGTCCTAAGCAAGGATTTGTTCAATAAAAACATGGGTCAAACAACAGGTCAAACAATTGCTAGCACCAAAGGAACTCATGTTTAAATTAAGTCCCTCTGTGTGTGTGCAATTAGGGATCAGAAAATGAAGCTTAATTGTCTGAAAACATTTACTCCAAATTTCTCGCTCAGAAGCCTATACCAGGGAGCTAATAAGCTGGAACTTGAACTTCATGGAAAATTCCACAAGTCTCGTATTCAATTTTTTTCCAGACTGGGGAAACAAACAAACAAACAAGCAAACAAACAAAAAGGATAAATCTATAATACTCTGCAAAAGGTGATTATAAAAGACAAGATGTTACCTTTGACTTACGGGAATACACAGTTACAATAAAATAATTTTTTTTTGCTTCATTTTAAAACTTTTGAGTTTCCCAATTAAAAAAAAAAAAATCCAGATTGAGATAAAGAAGAAAAAACAAACAAACAAAAAAAGCTTTCAAAACTGAAAAAGCTTTTGAAAAAGAATAACACTTAAACTCTATTCACAAATGAAAAGTTGTCCTCATATTGTTGAAATAACATAGAATTTCCCAGCATAAAAATGTTCTTTTAAAAAACATGTGACCAGAATACAAGGCAGCTCTCTAAGGCATATCTGTGATTGAGTTTGTTTCTATGATTACAGTGCTTCAAAGGAAGTTTCTGCAGTATATGTTCTATAGACATACACCATAGCTCTGTGGGTAAACATAGGAAATCTTAGGTTAAAGTGAAAAAAATCTAAGTACATTTCAGGAAACAGAAAATAAGCAGTCCCTCTGGATTGCCATTCTCAAGGTTTTTCTCCAATTCTGCTTCCGTGATGTCTTACAAATGGATTTACCAGGACTCCACAGGCCCCAGGTGATTAAACTACTGAAAACAGGGCAGAATATCCCATTGCACATGTGTGAAGTCCATTGCTTAATCATATACGACCTCATAACTTTTTGCCTATGTTATAGGCAATTTAAAACTGGGCAAAGCACAACTGTTCCTTTTTTTTCACTGCTGTTTACCATATCAAGATAAAACCAAAGCAATTTCTTTTTTACATCTTTTCCTTTATTTGTTAGTCTTGCAAAACATTTCAGCTCCTGTTACTCATTTTCTACACCCCAATAAATAAATTAAATTATTGACTCACCTGCACACACAGCTATCTGCCTACTTTTCTACCCTGATGATACAGCTCTGCACATAATGTAAATTAGCAAAACTAATTTGGTATTCACTATGATGTTAATGAATACTTCCTTTATAAAATGCTTTGAGATCTACTGACACATGGCATTATTTCAGAGTTGGCATTAACATTTACTATGTATTTATGATTATTATACCTCTTATAAATATAATTGATTTTCCATGTTATTAAAATTTTCTGTACACTTGTAAAAATTCCCACTCTAGCATCTCAAAATCAGATGAATTGTTTCTGCTTTTTGAACATTCTAATTAATCTGTTACTTTGTTGTGATTAAAGCTTTTCAGAGTTCTAGTTCTTGTGATATAATCACTATCATTTTTATTCATTAGTTGTTGATGGTAGTGACCACAAAGTGCTCAGCAATTTCCAGGCATTCATAAGGGAGAATAACTGCCCTAAGGAGCTGAGAGTCCAAAAAACAGCTCATTAAAAGAGTATTTAATTTTTTGGACTTACTGAAAATCTGTATTAGACCCATTCATCTTTTGATTTCATGGTTTTGCTTTGCAGAAGATGCACTATGGGACTTAGTTAAGAAATGGGACTGTAAAGCAAGAGTGGGTGTACGCACATGTGCTGGGAAACACACTGCAACCTCTTACATTTAAAATCCCAATTTTCTGTCTAGCTGAGGTGGTGTACACAAAGTCACAGCAAGAAGGTGCTGTTCTTGTGTCGCAGGCAGCAATTGCCTGCTGCTAGTCCCCAAGGGGCTCTTTCCAAAGCTACGGGTGCTTAAGCAGTGGCTTTATCTGAAAGAGCACAAAAATAATCACATCCTGTAACTCTAGGTCAGATGTCTGACCTAGGAAAGCATTTTTTCTGGCTTTATGCAGGTATAATGAAATCCCTGCATAAAACACTTAAAAATCAGCTGCCCACGCCTGACCTGCTGTCTCTAGAGATTGTATCCCCTCAACCACAAGCTTTCAAGATCATCAAGGGCTAGAGAGGTGTGTGCATGTGTGTGGGTGGGATTTTATCATTCTAAATTGGCTGAAGGGATTTTCCTTTAGTTTTACAAATTTATCAGTTTAATAGTCCTGCAAAAGATCTCAACCAGCATTTTCTTCAGTCTAACCATAGAACAATGAAGAGCATAACTGAGTTTTCATTAGAAAAAGAAATTATACCTGGCAAGGAATTCAAACCAAAGAACAAAACACATGTTTTGGGGGTTTCACTTAACATTTTCTGTTATTTGATTAACATAGTTTCTATTAGCCTAGCAGCAGCTGGGATTTGATTCTGTTCATGCAGCAGCTCAGAAAACAAACGGTGCTTCTGAGCAAGCTCATGTCCCTCAAAGCAGTTTTGTGATGTGGTAATAGCAATGTCTCAAGTCCTTCCTTTCACTCTTCCTCTTTCTATGTCTTCTTAATAAAAATATGCAGGCTAGAAAATGTGGATTATCTCAGAAAAATGGATTGAACAGCTTTGGTTTTTTTTGGTTTTGGTTTTGTGTTGGGGTTTTTTTTGTTTCTTTTTTGTTTGTTTGTTTCTTTTTATTATTTTTGGTTGATACCAAACAACAACATGAACCCCAAATCTTAATATTCTTTTTTTATATTTTCAAATGTGGCAGTGGTTCTCTAGCCTTCTACTGTCCCCTATACTGTTCCTCTTTAACAATGATTTTAATGCACCTGTTTTGATAAATGTTATCTAATTTCACAGAACTATAAGTAATACCAATTTGCAGTAAGTTAAAAAGAGATTTTGGAAACCATTACCTATTTAAGGCTGGAACTGCAAAACATATACATTCCCATATCTGCCATGTCCACACAATTTGACATATTTTATTTATCAAGTATTTTTTTTTTTTAAGATAACTAATACTTCTAGAAGCATTATAATCAGGTGCTGAAACTAGTCTGTACTCAATGGGACTTATAGTACAGTGCTATCAGTAAACAAAGAAACAAATGAAATATATCCCATTAATTAGGGTGAAACAGTAACAGAGCAGTTCTGGTTTTACAGATGGGCAAGATGTCTGATTGAATTTCCCAGGCTATGCAGATTGGCTGCAGATGGTGTGGAAAATGGTCCAGAACTCAGAATTCATATAATCAAAAACACGCTTAGATCCAAACAAGAATGTTTTCCCATGTGATGCTGTATAGCTTGCAACCTTATCACAAGCATTTGGTAACTTTTCAAATCAAACCATAACACAAACCTCACACAACACAGCATTCAGCAAGGGCTCTCATTAATGATGCTATTTTATCTAATAATTCAGTAACAGCGCAGCTCCTGGAGGCAAGTTATAGTTTCCTATTGAAAATGCTGACTGATAAGTGCATGGGCTAAGTGGAGATCTCAAGAGAAGAGCATTCACTGAGTAGGGAGTATATGAGCAGGACCACTTATAATTAAGAAAATAACACTGGAAGAACTTCCTGCCAGTGAAAATATCCTGAAAAAAATCAGCAAAATATTATCACGTTGTACACCTAAAATCCTCAGAATCTGAATCGTAAGTTTTGGATACTTTTTTAATATAGACATTAGCCTGTATTGATGAAATTTTATTTGCAATAGTGACATATCATAGAACAGTAATCTTATGCAAAGGTAACTGTGTAAATATGGTGACATCTTACCCTCTGCAAGTATTGAGACTCTTCTGCTGACTTCAGAAGCCAGTAAATATATGACTGCCCCCTTCAACCCTGTTCAGCTTGAAAGCTCATAACCCTTTTTACAAGGATGTTGCTTCAGTTTTAATTTGGACATAATAAATCCTCTTTGAATAGTTATGACAGCACCCTTGATGCTATTCTGGTGTTGTAAAAAGCAAAAAATATGTGCAACCACTACCTTTCTGTTGTCTAATATAAAAGCTCCTTGCTTCACTATTCTCCTTTAGTAAGAAGGAGCAAGTCTGCTGAATGCCTGAAGGCTGGTA
>JAWWLV010000001.1:36021691-36040993 GCA_035041135.1 Platyrinchus mystaceus
CACAGGATATAATCCTTTAGTGTTTTTCCTTACATTTGCACCTAGAACTGATCTCACCTTAACTCACACTAAGACAGCATATATGACGTTTCTTAATGATTTTAACTCACCTAGTGCAACCTTCATCTCTGCACCAAATCAACTTAATCTAATGGAAGAAAGATTGAAATTCACTGAGAACCAGACTCAGTGGCACTGCACAGATACACCTAATAATTTAGCCAAGCCTTTGGGCCTTTTTTTCCTCACTCATTTTTCTTCTAACAATAAATGAGAGATGCAGTCTTTAAATTCTATAATCTTTGAGATAAATAACCAGAAAAAATAACACACTAAATTATGTAAGACATTAGATGATGATAAGAAAATGCACATCAAAACTTAGGTAATTAACTGATATAATTACAGTTGTTAATTTTTTCAGGAACCATTTTAAAAGTTTCTCAAGAATTTGTCATTGAGTCTATTGTAATAGACTGGTACTGTTTGAAGGTAGCTAGACATTCAGAAGTAGAGCAATAAGAGAAATAAAAATTAATTAAATTAATTTGTACACTCATTTTCGGAGAAGAATCACATTTTATGTGAAGGCAGTGAGGTTCACAAAGAATGAGCTATATCAGTGAACGTTTAATTTTTATATTCCTCTCAAAAGGTCTTAATTAGCAGGGAATGACGAAAGTGAGCTTGAAAGATAAACAACCAAAGTCACCCTCTGAAAAGAAATGGCATTAAATGAATCCCCATCACTTGGCACTTTAAAATTAAACTTGACAAATGGTGGCCTAAAACACAGCTGATAGAAATTCTGCACTAAGGTTTCACCAGAGCTTACAGACCTTACCAGATCTCACAGATGGAAGAGTAAATATAGAAATTCACGAAGGGAAAGAAGAAAAGGGAAAGAAGAAAAGGGAAAGAAGAAAAGGGAAAGGAAAAGGAAAAAAAGGAAAAGGAAAACTCAATAATGTAAGGAAAATTTACAAGTGAGAAATACCTTGTGAGGGTATCTCAAGGGGTGAGGGGAAAACCTGTTTCAGAGGTAGCTGTCAGCTGCCAACCACCAGCAGAAGAGGTCTGTCAAACTCCTTTTCCAGCAGAAACTGAATTTCTGGCAGAAGGTCAATTTGACAATTTTCCTTCCAGCTGAGCTTCAGGACTAGGGCACATGGGGAGCTTTGCTCTCTTTGCAGCAGCTCTGTTTTACTTTCTCTGCTTTTTTTGGCAGATTCAGATAAATATTGCTTTCTTCCTAGAAGCAGAAGTGAATATGACAACAGACTTCCCAGTCAAAAGCTACAGAGACATCACTTTGCTTTTCTTGAATCTCAACTAACATTTTCAGCAGAATTGAAATTTAAATTTTGAACAGCTCAAGGTTTCCCTGGTGTTGTGGAATTAGAGGAGTCTGGAAATTACTTCTATAAACTATGTATGGTCTCTGGATAAGAGACAACATCTGTGCCATGATATAGTGTTCAAACATAGTGAAGAATACAGAAAAGCAGTCACTGCATCAGAAAATCAGGAAGCAGGTTAAAAGAGGAGAGAAATGGAAACATATTTTCTGCACTAGAAGTATTAAACTGTGAATGTCATTAACACAGTTCAGAAAATCCAATGGATTAAAAAGAGGATTCCTCATAGCTATGGAGAAGAGTTCCTATTTAAGAGAATGAACCACATAAACTTCTAATTTCAGGAAGTCCTTAAAACAGTTAATGCCAGAATTCAGGAAAGTTTATGGAGCATCGACCTTGTTTTGTATTCTTCATCTCTAAGCATTCTAACACTGGCTACTATCAGAAAGAGGGGAGCAGGAAAATGGACTATTGGACTGAATGGGTTTGACAGCTTAGAGGCACTGCCCATTGGATGCTGCTTCATGTAGTTACAGTGGAAAGATAGGCAAAACCTAAAGTCTTAACTGATATTTAGCAGAGGCTTATCTTCAACTCGTCAAGGAGAGGTTACATCCATTCATTAATCATCACAAAAAAAAGAGGAATATAAGTATTCTCAGACAAGTCTGACTGCTGGGTTAGTTTTACCAGCATACCTGCTCAAATATCACTAATTTTGTCATACGTAATAAAAACTTGGGAAAATTCAAAAGATTTTTTATTAAAAAAATTCTTTCTTACCATATGTCCTTTCCCCTTTTGTCTTTCTGTAGTTTCCTCTGAGACTAAAAATGTCTTTAAATTCAAAATATGAATTGCTTTTTGAAATGGCTTGATTTTAGTCTGGTTAGGATGAAGTGTTCTCAGTTGAGTCTCACTCTCTCCTTGACACCTAAAAAGAGAAAAGGAACTAGTTAATAAGTCCTTTTCCTTATCAAAGTGATTTCAAACCAAAGAATAGTAGACTGAACTGTACCCCAGAATAGTGAAAATTAGTTACCAATTTTAACCTCAGTTACAAAAACTTTCTTTTTCACTTTGTTTCACTTAGTTCTACTCTTTTTCATTTTTCCATTTCTAAAATGACACAACAGTTTCCTGAAATACTGTAAAACTCAGTGTTTGCAATATCTTCTGAGGACCATACACTAAGGGAAGCGGAAAGAAATAAAACCCATAAATTGCTTCTATTTCACAGGAGAGTGAGAAAATTATGGAAAAGTCTGAATGAGGCTACTTACCTAGAATTCACTTAATGATTAAAACTGACAAAAATTTTGTATGTGCAAAACTTTTTTTTTAAATTAAAACGTAATGGTTATCTGTGCACTGTACACTTTTAAAACTCTATGCTATTACATATTAGCATTTCATGGGGGTGATCCATGCTTTACTAGTCTATAAAATTAGGATTTTGGACAAAGATATGTGCATGAGAACAAGAAAAAATTGAAGGCTATTACCCATTTGATTTTTATTGCATATTTTGGAATAGGCCCTTGAGATGAATGCCAAATGATTAGTCATATTTAAAAGTGTGCTATATTCAAAGCAGCTGATAATAAATCCTAATGATGGTCACTGCTTTTTTGCTTCTCCTAGCAAAGAACTGTGTGCCTATACACAGGAGAAAGAAATGTTTAATTCGGGTTTTAAAATGACTGTGTGTAAAGGCCTCAGCAGCCTTTTCGACCTATAAACCTTATTAAAAGGCTCAAGTTCTTAATAGCATCATACAGTAGATGATCTAATAAATTACATACACAGCTCATCGCTTCTCCACCCAGAAGACCATAATCTTCTAGTGGCTTGACTATCCATTTCTAGGGTTCAGATTATAAAAGTCAAGAAAATGAGATGTAAAACCTAACATTGTATATGTTGCAGAAGAACTTGCATAGATAGACATAAAAAATAAACCTAAATATAAATTCATATAATCTAAAACATTGATAATGTTTTAGACATTGAGATGAAGGAAATTAATAAAATCCACAGATCTGGGAATTACAATCAAAATCTCCTAAATTCAACATTGGATTTTGGCTTTGCTCTTCCAAAACAAAAAGTACTTCTGTCCAAAGTGTACTTATGTCTCAGTAAATATCAAGTTTCACATCCCTGTATTTCAAGCTCCTTCAAGTACTGGAATGCATTTTGCTTATGCTAGCACCTTTCCCTGGCATCCACACAGAAGAGCAGATTCGCTTTACCTAACTGAGCACATCCAAGTGAGATGCTGAAATTAGCAGTATAGCCATTCTATGGAGAAACTCACTTCACCTGCCTTTAGTTATCTGAAAGCTTGATGCGTAATGTTAATCTCTACAATTGGTGGAGGTAGACATCTCTAGGAGATTCATCTCACTGTAAACCAGCATCTAAAAAAAGATAAATTATCATGTCTCTCAAGTCTCTCTATCTTGAACACAGAAGGAATTTATTATTCACACTGAGACTCTGATAACTTTGATAGCCAATATGAATGAGATGAATTAGCCTTCTTTGTACTTAAAGGACAAAGGTGTCGCCCATGGACAAAACAGTCACTAATACACTGAATCACCCTTGTGGACATGACAATGTCTATTCAGTGAAATTTATTTAAAATAGATTAACTTCTGTTATGAAACTGCCCTTTACTTTTTTTTATTTAATAAAATATATAGCATGACATGATTTTTCTTTCAAGATTAAAAAAAATCTCAACTAAAACCTCAATTTCTTCCCCATTTTTAGAATTGATCAAAATATTCCTGAACAAAAAAATCACATGGCTTCTATGCAAAATATTTCTGGGTTTGTTTTGAGATTGATTTTCAAAAAACTGAAAAATATTCCTTACATCATTTTTAATCCAATTTTCTGTGATTTAAAAGTCCTTTTAAAGTATACTACTGTGGTAGTTAAAAAACTACAATTGCTTTTATAAGAGCATGGTTAGTACTCCGTCTATGGTGTTCTGGCCAAATTCCAAGACAAGTAATTACATTAACATACCTAAATTCACCGTGGTTGTTTCATCTGGATACTGAAATATTGTGTAAGCTCGTTTAACTAATTTAGCACCCACATAAACAGCATAGGTTCAAAAGTTCAACTCAAACTTTATTAGGTTTGCAGTCTGCTTAATAGTACTTAGCACTTAATTAATCTGCACAACACCCTTGTGAGCTACTTAAGTTAGTATTACCAGGAGAGTCTGTGAAAAAGGAACAAAAAGACAGCCAGGAAGAAAAATGTACATCCTATAATGCCATCTCTCATACTCAAATAGGTGTTCAGATGCCTATAGTACTTATTTTTAGTTCAATGATATTTAGTCTTGAAAAGCCATTGAATCAAGGAAAAGCACACAAAAGGCAACGTGACAGTCTACCCCATTTTATTATTTCAGTGTGCCAATGCATGTCTCCAACAAAAATCTGAAAAAAAAGAAGACATTCTCATTTTCTCTTACATGTATGGAAGCGCTGGATCCATACATAGAACAGGGGAACCTGTGGTGGGTAAAAAAGCCAATAATAGCAATAAGGAAATGTTACCATAATGTGAATACCTGATTGATGTACTTATCATACCACTGATGTATGGTATGATGCGGGACAATCAAAGACCAAACACCTTTAATAGCAAACCACTGAGTCCCATCCTCTGTTACACAAGAAATCATCTGTGCTCAAATTCCCACACTTGTATGTCAGCACCATGGCAGTAAACAGACTGGAGTAATAGTAGGCATGTCCAAATGCAGAAGCAGGCAATGCATTTGCAGGTTATCTGAGAAGGAGGAGGGCTCATAGGCACTTCTGAGATTTCTCTACCCTTCTTCCTAACACCTTCATTTCTTAGAGAAGTATTCAAGAAGCCTAAAAGTTGTTGTGCTCAGCTTGTGTCTCCTGTTTTGTAGGAATTCTTCTGAATTGTTTCTTGTGATCCTATTGTTTGATCCATCTCCATTTATCAAAACCAAGTACAAGTCCTAAAGTCCTGTTTTCCATCTAACAGTACCATCTTTTCTGTACCGTTAGGAGGGACAAACCCTTAACATGCTGCAGGGAACTCAGAAAAAGAAAACTTTTAGTAAAAGTCTAAATCTAAGCTGTAAAGGGACTTGTGGAACAGGGAATATGTATAATACATAAATAAGACTGAAAGAGCAGAAGACACAAAGATTTCCTTTTCTTTTGAAGCTTATGACTGCAGTTGCATTCAATGATAGGTACAGATCACAGTTTGGACGGACTTAAAATTAGGTTTACATATGGACCTTATCACAATAGGAACCTCTCACACTTTCAATAACTTTATTTTCACAGAATTCTTAGTAAAGGAAAGTACTGTCTTTTCACATAGGGTGGAATGGCACACAAAAAAAGTTATAATTATTTGCCAAGGAAAACACATAGGGTAAACATGAGGGAGGAGTGTGAAAGTAAATCTCAAGTCCCCAGGGAAACCTCTAATTACTACACATCTTTCTGCCCTTTTGGATTCTTGATTTTAACCAATTCTTACAGGCACATCTGTTTCAATGTCATTGAATCACCCATGGAACAACATGATCCTGCTAGAAGACCCATGCAGGTAGATGCTTGAGGAACTCTCTGACTTCAGGTGGGTCTTGAACAGACATGAGAGACAAACTTTGCTGAAAATAAGCAGTAAATATTTCCATGGCAGAGGAGTTATGAAGTGTCAGGTATGCATCAAATAGGGCAGCAAACCCATATTCTGACAAGGTATTGTGATTAGATCTTGGGTTTACTGGTTCATTTTTGCCTGCCCATTTACTCTCCCTCTTCCTCGCTGCTCTTGGGAAACTAATTTCTTCCTTTTCTAAATTATTTGACAATCAAGTCAAGAACATAGGAGGATAGTAACAAAAGCTGTTTCCTCAAGCATCTATATACTTCATAAGTCAGGATGTCTTAGGGAAAGTCATGTGATTCATGATTCTCTTGAAATCAGAGACCATATATCAAATAATATATTTATATATATATTAAATAATACTATCTTTAAAGTACTATGTTAACTCAGAGAGTAAACAGCAAGATACAAACAAGATAGTCAAGCCTTTCTCTTTCTGAAAATTTTTGTCATCAGAATTTTGTGTTCCATACACTTAGTCTATTTTGTAAACCACTAGTTTCTTTGTTGAAGCCTCAAAGAAAGGGAAGATTACACCTTTTGATCCTCAAGACATTCAGCCCTTCAACAAGCTTTGCTGGCAGAAGTGAAGAGTTCTCATCTTTATACTGCTTCAACAATATCCTAGCAATAATGGGCTTTTTCATGCCAGTGGCACTTGAAACTGTAGTGAATTCCAAAACACTGCAATTAAAATATCAGGAAAAGTGTATTGAAAGAGACTTTACAGCCATTCAGAATACCTGAAGGCAAGATAAATCTTCCATCTCAGTTCAAATGCATCCCACTATTCACTCAAACCCACAGCAGCAAGTTATAGATGGAGAATAAGTTTAGGGAAAGTCCAAAAGAAAACCTTCCCCGCACTTTGAGAAAGGTATCACAGAGATCATCAGAGGTCAGAAGAAGAGCTTAAGTCTTTACACAGTGTTCTTGAAAAGCCTAATTTTTCTGGGAGAAATTAAGTTGTTCTAGCCAGGCTTATTAGCTCAGACTCCCTGCAAATTTCGCTAGAGGAGAAAGAAGAGAAAAAAATAATTTCTAAGTCAAGGGCTAGAATATCATTTCCCATCTAAAAGTCTGTCTTCTCCAACCTTCAACCCTGGTTGGAGACTACACCTCTCTGTCAGTAGCAGATAGACAAAGTTGAGACAAAATAAGTGCATGAGAAAATTTGATGAGATCTGTACTACTAAGGGACTTAAAAGTAACAGGGATAAAAGACAAAAAGAGAGATGACTCACGAGAAAAAGGAAATCAGAATTAGGAGTTTCTAAAGAAGAAACAAAGTTTGGGGATTCATCAAACTAGAAGTCAACAGGAAGAGACAGAATAACTATCAAACACTGGATGCCTACTACTCTCTCCCTTTCCCCCCATCAAACAGCTGTCTGTGCCTGGTCCTTATTTATGCTGCTGATTTCAGGACACCAGGTCTGCAACTGGGATGAGTACCCAGCCAACTAGTTTTGACTTGCAATTATTGACATGTTATTATCTTTGTATTCCCTTCTCCTTTGTCAGAGCCAATTCCTGGTACTGTATACTTGGTCCTTTATGATAGGAGCAGGGTGAAGTTGTTTGGTTTTTGTAAATCTCCTCTTCTGCCCTATGTCTGTAACTCACTAGAGAGAATTGTGCTGCTATGTTTACTTCTGTCTCATCAGCTAAAAATAGCTAGTCTGTGGTCTACCAGTGATGCATTGCATAATTAGGAAATGTATACATTTTTCTAGATAAGAATATAATGAAAAGAAAAAAACTGATTTTGCTAGAAAATAATGCAACCGTGACAAATTATTGTTGAAAATAGCACTACATTTCCTCTCAAAACTGGGGGTGGCCCATGAGAAAAAGTGTTCATCCAAAGCTTCAACCTTTGATATCATAAACTGGACAATAAAAAGTTGCTAGAATTTTCACAGGAATGTGATCCAGAAATTTACCATATACCAACAAACTTGAACACCCTTTGGGTTTTGTTGTGAAATTTGCAATTTGCACATTATATTCCACATATGAGCCCTTCTCTCAGGGTTTACTTCATGTTTTGTTGGTTTGGGTTTTTGTTTTTTGCGTTTGTTTTTTTTTTAATTTTTTCCAAATGGTTTTGTCTTTTCCCTGGATTATGTGGTTTGTCCTACTTCCAGGGTGACATAGGAGATTTCCAACAGTTCTGAAAGACCCTAGTGGGTCTGACCAGTGGGGTCAGGCAGTGACTCCAGCTTTGTTCTGTCACCTAGCATATCCTTAAGATCATCCCTGATCCTCCAGGTAACTGCTTCTGAAGCTGCCTCCCTACCCTCTGGTCTCTCATTCTAAGGAACAGAAACTTCCAAGGGAAGGAGTGATCAATAATTCTCACTTCCATGTGCCACTAGGACACCAACCCACAACACAAGAGCAAGATTGCAGTTACCTCCAATAGTAAATGCATAGTTTCATGGTGCCATTACCATGAGCAGCTTATAAAATCCTGCACTCTTCCATCATTGTTCCCCTTCTACACAAACATGCACTGTCTCATTGAGCTTTTTCACATTTTGGGGATGCAAATTCTCTCATTAATGCCTTTTTACTTTTTTCTGTCTGCTGCTCACAACATGATCTCTGCTCTCAGGTGAAGGTCCAGCTGGAAAAAATAAGCTTCCTCTTCAGGTCCATCCTGTTTTTAATCTGTTGCTGTCGTACTAAATTCCCTATGGAGGTTTTCTTACTTCCTATTGCTTTCCCTCTTCTGCTATAAACCTCACAAATATTAATCTCTTTTGGTCCTGATTTTCCCCTGCCTCCCATCTTTTATTTGTCTAAAATGCCTGCCAGGACTTTTCACACTTCATCATGTCTCCAGCAATACCGGCTCTGGGGCAGTGCCAGAGACTGCAACTTGACAAAATATGTTGCAAGGTGGCTTTCCTTCCACACCGTCTGCAGCTGTCATCTTCTCTCAGGGCCTCATACTACAAATTAGGCAGAGCTGGCAGGAGACCATAAGTTTTTACCTCCCAAAAGTTAGATTGGTAACAGAATTGCCACGGAATTTTCCTTTTAGCTCCTTGCATGTGGGATAAGCAGCCTGGGCATCAAGGCTCTGCTTGAGGACATTTTCCTCTCCTTTTGTTTGTTGTGCTGTGCCAACTTGTACTGTACTATTATGAGTCAAGGCCTAGTCAATTTGAAGGCATCACCTCAAGCCATATTAGCCTCAACTGTGAAATCAATTAAACAGAGGATGAATCTCAGAGAGAAAACAGTAGAAGATCAGCAGTTTCATGCTACAATGAGCGCAGGAGAAAATAACCTGGGGACTCTTGGAGGTTTTAGTTCATTGATTTGCAAGGACTGGTTCCATATGAGCAGGGAGATAGAATAGGTGTTTATATATCCTAGCAATTCGTCATTCAAATACATCCAGTAGGCTCTAGGTTTGTAGCTCTTTTTTTTCTTTTTTTTTTTTTTTTTTTTACCAATAGCTAGAAAAGATATGCTATGGACAGTTTGAGTTGGGAATTATCACAGCTGCTTCCTGACCTTTGATCATCTACATGTACTTGGAGTGTAATTGATCAATCAGGATTAGTGAGAGAATGAAAAAAAAATCTTTTTATTTAAATTAAACAATTACTCCTTTTAATTATTATTATTAATTATTTATTTAAGGTTAGGAATCAGGGAATATGTAAGAAAAGGTAAAACACTGCTCAGCAAAACCCAGCTATGTTTTAGAGCTCAGACTCACCTGAAACTGAGCAGGAAAGAGTTTCCTGCATAAAAAGCTGCCACAGAACTTCCCATCACCCTGAAGAAAGTCAGTTGCACTGCCAGCTGAAGACTTGTCATTTGGAGGCTCTCAGGTCGTTGGCTTACAGCCCTGTAGTTTATACTTTGATCCTTAGAAATCCACAGAGAATAGCGATAGTAAAGCAGTGTCAGAGTTGTATAATTCGAGCTGATGATATAGTGGAGTTGGTAGCTCAGTGCAAAAGTCTGAAAAAAAATGGAAAAAAAAAAAAAAGATACTTGCTCTGTGATGGCATCAAACATCTGAAACAAAGAAAGCAATTTTTCAGTGTTTGTTGTTCCCATGGGATGAGTGGCATCTGGCAGAGTTGATTTAGCAGTATTTGGAAAAGTGATGAGCAGTCACTGAGAGAAGACTCAAGTGGGTACTAAAATGTTAAAAAAGGTCTATGGCTGCTCTGGGGACCCCCTTTGGGCTCATCCCATCAGACACGGGTTATTTTATTTCAGATCTCCCATTTGTTCTATGCTTTCTCAGAATATTTTTCTTTTTTATTGTTATCATACTAGTGTTGCATTATAACTATTGTTATCTTTTTAAATTCCAGTTTCCTTAAGCTCAATTCATAAATTTGGGTGACAAACCTTATAACAAATTATACTTATAGGTGGTATAAATAAATTAATCTCTCTTGACTTCAGTGGGGTTTGGTTGATTTCTGCCAGCTGCTAGTCTGGACAGATTATTTATACCAAATAGGTACTGGTTCAACAGCCTGATACAAAGGGAATCAGCAATCCTGGACTCCCCCAGCAGCTCTGATTCTGATCTGTTGTGTGACCTTCTGCAAGTTACTTCACTTCCCTGAGCTGTCAGCTCCTTTCCCATACTTCAGAGTTTTACAAAAGAGTTCCTGTTAGAGAGACTTTATTTTTCTGTCTAATTTCTACTGTCTACAATAATGAGAGCCTGACTCAACCTACACACTACTGTAATAAAAATAAGAAATAATAATGCCTGGTTGCATGTAATGTTGACAAACCGAGCAGCAAATTTCTCCCAGGATGCTTTTCCAGCCAGTGTATGCCTATATTTATTTGAAGAAAGCAAAGCATATCCTTGTGGAACCATTACCCACCTCCAGCCAGCTGACAAAGCAGTCCCAGTGGAATGCCAGTTATGAAAACGACAAAAAGAGTCCAAAAGGAAAAGGCATCTAAGTTTCTGGTTTGAAAGATCTGAACATTTTTGACGGCATGAAAATCTCTGTTTAATGCAGACTCATGCCGTTTGGTAGTTTGAAAGAGAAAAAACCCCTAAGATGAAAACATAAATATTTGAAAATCTGCTACTGTTCTGTGCGTGTTCCTGAACACTTCTCATCTTAACATTTATTGGTTACATAGTTAGATCAAACAGCTCGATGAAACTGAAATGAATACATCAATTTGATATGGACTATTTGCTTTTTCCATTTGGATGCCTTTGTTTCAATTTTTATGATATCCAAAAGAATCACCCTTGATGTCCAATCAAATTAACCCACATAACGTATTTTTTCCAAACCAGAAGCATGTTGTTCTTTGTTCCCAGAACCTCCCACCAATGTGTAAGGCACACATAACACCATTTTGTTCAAGATCAATGTAGTCATATACATTTCATCTTATTTAGTACATTACAGCATTTCAACATTGACAGGGTTTCACTGCATATCTGTATTCAGCAGAGCTAAACAACAAAAGTAATTATTGCATCATCTAGTCCTTTTATTACATGGTGTCTTCTTCATGAAAACATCCTACACAATCTTACCAATTCTGCTCAATCTGTCTTTTTACTAAGTTAAATTGATCTCTGAGTCTTTTGCTAGAAGACATTTCCTCTAGCCTTCGAATCAGAATATTGTTACCCTCTGTAATGGTGTACTCTGCATTCTTCTGAAAATAGTAAATATCATTTCTCAATATTCCCATGTCCCTACCATCAGTAGTTTATGCAGAGACAAAGAGATCCTTCTACATGCTGTTCCTATTCATTGGCTTTTGACTTAGGAAGCTACAAATGACACTAGTCTTTTTGGCCCCAGTTTCACATGAGAACATGTATTTACTTCTTAGTTGACTATGATTGTCTAAGCTGTTTGGGATTTTTTTTTACAAGAACGTGAAAAAAGAACAAAAGTTTCAGAAGATGTCAAAAAATTGAGACAACTAGGAGGACAGAGCCACAGCATTTTAAGGCAGGTCTCTCTCAACAGATAATTGAAAAAGTTTAGATTCATATCTATTGGCAAGAATGTAAAACAGGTAAGAAACAGGCAAGAATATAAAATCATCAAAGATGATTCATTCTGTTGTGGGAATTTTGTAAAAGAGATACGTGAACTGACCCCTGATGATAAATCTCTCTCCCTTTTTTTCATAGAGAGCTGCTACATTTTCAGACAGTTAAATTTTGGTAAAATTAATCTGTGTCAGGCTTGTGCTTTCACCTGTCTCTTCTCTGTAAGTTCTGTAGACAGATCTTTAATTTCTCGTCTCTCAATATGCATTTTGTACCTGCAAACATCTGAACCATTTGTGGCTGCGTTAAAGAACAATTTATTTTAACAAGCTCAGCTTACCAAGATAATGCCTGTAGTGCTATGTTGTTAATTGAGAAAGGCCATTTCCCCATATTTTGTGCTAAAGTTTTTTTTTCCCCATATTTTGCCAAAGTAAAAAATACCATAATATCATACTTATTCTTAGAACATTGAATCATAGAAGGGTTTGGGTTGGAAGGGACCTTAAAGATCATCTAGTTCCAACTCCCCTGATGTGGGTACGGACACCTTCCAGTAGACTAAGTTTGGCAGGCCAGGCATTCAACATGCCCTTGAACCCTTCCAGGGATGGGGCATCCACAACTTTCCTGGGCAAACTGATCCATTGCTTTGCCACCCCCACAGTGAAGAATTTTTTCCTGATATCTAATCTAAATCTACTCCTTTCAGTTTGAAGCCATTCCCCCTTGTCCTGTCACTACATTAATTTGTAAATAGTGTCTCTCATCAGAGGTTAAATTATTTAAAAAAAATAAAGTTGGACCTAATCCATAGAACTGCAGGAAACAGCTAGAAACATTTCCACTTGATTTATTATTGAGATCTAAATTTGGATACAGTAGTTATCCAATTTCTGGTGTACTTCATGTTTTGGAGGTTTTTTTCTACATTATTATAATCTTACTCTTCATCGAAACCAGGGGTAAGGCTTGACAGATAATTTTTATAATAACTCATTGAATTGGTATGATTAAAGGCAATGCAGATTTGGCTTTTCAAGGTCCCTGTGAGGGGTTTACTACTGAATTTCCTTAATCTCTCTTGAAAATGCTGGGCCAAATTAAATTAGCATTTTAATTCTGGTCTCCTAAAAATGTGTTTAAAAGTCACAAGAGAGAGCAAGACATGTTTCTACACATACCCTGTCCTACTCCCCACACATCCCGTGTAACCACGTGTTAAACTTACAACTTGCCTGTGCAGAACTTTTCTCATACAGGTTAGGATGTTTGTTAGCTATGAAGCATGCATTCATCTTCTCCAATGTGATGGAAATGGAGCAAGAGACAGCTGAGGCTGCCGTTCCTTCACTCTGCTTTTCACTGAATACTACACAAAAGGTAACATTTTGTACCAGATGTTCACACCATGGTGCTAGGAGGCCAGAGAAGAGAATAAAAGTTTCTCACCATCTTATTATAAACACTAACTTCTCTGCAGTAGCAGTACTCATGTGTTAATATTTTGGACTGATTAAAATCTGTCTGGAATATTTCAGAAGGGAAGGTTGTTCCTACTGAATGTGTGGGGGTTTTCATTCCTTTCTCTTTTTCCTTTAAATAATCAGAAAAAACCCTCAACCTTATTTTGATTAATTGAGTAGTTTCCATAGCAGCTGTGAGCCAGGTGGCTGGAACCAGTTACTTAGGATGCTAAAGTAAGGGTAATTAGTTTACTTTTAATCTTCTAATTCAGTGGGAGTGGAGTTTAGTGTGTTAATGGGAGAGGTTTTGTGGAAAAGTGTCTTGACTAATGTGTTATTATCATTTAGTTTTATTGATGAAGCTCAGGCTTTATACAAAAAGAAAATGAGCGGAAAAATCTGAGGCAGGGCAAGCTACAATTTTCATTCTGGCTTAAAAGTCCCTAAAGGGCTTTCATATATTTTATTTTTATCAAGATTTTTTATAACTGAAAACCTGAGGGATTTGTTTCAAAGAACAACTTGTGTTCATGCAGAACGACCTGCTCTAACATAGCAAAAAAATGCATTAATTGCAGAATCAGAAGGCATGGAAAACATATTAACTGCGTCATTTTTTACCAGCTCCTATTGTTGAGGGAGGGATGATTTTGATTATTTTACAATGTGTACATTTGCTGAGCAAAAAATTTTTTTACTACTTAATAGTCATGTTTCTTAACTTGACTTCCCAACCTCTTTTTAAAAAAAAAAAATTCCTTCCACAAAGGTCTGAGTTTAGTTTTTAAAGCTACTTATTCAATTACTTAGTTTTCCAGGTTAAAGACATACACTTTTGCCTTAAAACATGAAAATGGATCAATGTATCGTTTCCATATTTTCCGTGTTTTATGAAGGCTTTCTTTTCTATGGATTAAGGCCAATTAGCAGATGGAGATTTATGAGCTGGAGAAAGTCCAAGGGGGAGGAGGCACTTTCTTTCATCTAGAGGCTCACTGATTTTATATCTACTATCAGCTAAACATTTTATTTGGAAAAAAAAAATCTCTTCTCAGGGATACTTTTGCAACCACTTTTTCCTAGTATGCTCTAAAGCTACCTAAACCACTGAAGAATACATGTTTTCCAGAGCTGTGCTCTGCTGGGCAAGGATGAAGGGGGCTAAATTCAGACCACCTACCATATTTCCTGACATAGTTATGTCTTTCCTGTAACAGAGGAGTTGAAAGTGTGCAGATAAGGTTAGCAAGGGCTTAAAACTGCTCCTGATCATCTTGAATTCACTTATCCGAATTAAAAACTAAGTCAGGTAACTAGGAAAAGCTCAGACTTCACCTGTGATCTGCTTCCCATGTACACCAGCTGTGCAGGCTGAGGTTTTCTAATCTGGAGTATATTCCTGGAGTAAACCTCCTCAGTAGTCTTCATCTACTAGGCTTTGTTTCATGACACAGAGCAGTCCCAAGGCACACTTTGGGTCAGACTAAACAAGCACAGAAGCACAGCTATACCATTCTCATTCTCTAAAAAAAAAAAACCACCAAAAAAACCCCCACCAAAAAAAAACAACAAAACAAGTACAGTGCTTACACCTGGTCCTCAGCAACAAATTCTTCACTCTACAGATCTCTCTGTTGTGTCTCACTACCTAATAACGAAGTCAGAGGCTACCAGGCGATGATTGCTGCTCCCAAGGAAAAAATGTACATATAACATGTTTATATATAGTTAAACTTTCTTTTCTGCAGCAAAAGGTTTATTTCATCTTCACTAACTACTGACTCATAGTAGGACTATCCCCCCAAGCTATGTCAATTTTTTTTCTGGGAGATTGCTTGTTGTACACACCTGACCTGTACCATGGAGTATGGCAAGAGTGACATGATATGGATAACTGTGTGTCAGTGCTCCACCCCAAGCCCTGGTTGTCCTAAAGCCCTAGAGCTTCATTATGGTGCCAGGTGAAAAAGCATTGCCTTAGCAGGGCAGAAAAGGATTCTTTTCCTGTTTCAGACACTGTTTAAGATGGAAAGGCATCTTCACCCAGTTGAGGGCTTTGAAGAATTATCTGCCATCAACTTGATAGTGTGTCTGTTTCAACTCAAGAGGTTAAAAAACAATAAAGCACAAAGAGGATCCTGATTCTGGCTCTGGTCTAGATGGGAGCTTTTGTGGAATACAATATCTCGGTTTTGTGTAAATAAAATGCATAAATAATTTTAATTTTATTTTGAAAAGAGCTTTTAATTAAACCTAAGTAGTAGAGGTCAGCACATTAGACAAATACTAGACATTACTACATGACTTTACTTACACTATCACTGCACTGCTGAAATGCAGGACATTTTTGTAACAAGGTATCTCATTCTGAAAGAATTATGTACAGAGAGCCAGCATTTGCATAAGTGAAATAAAAAAAAAAATATCAAGGAGTTTTAAATTACACTTGTGATTACTTATTTTGAATGTTCTTATTTCAATGTATAGAGACTCTTATGCACTTACTTACTCCTTATGACGGAGAAACAAACACGTGCCATCTCAGTATGAGCTCCCCAGACTTCCACCTTCCCCCTTTGTTGTTCTCTCTTTGAGCCCTCTTCCTACACCCATCACCTTCCCGGTTTGATTTCGCCTGCTGCTCAGTGAACAATTTCATTTGCAGAGCACATAATTGTAAACCACATCCTTCCCTCACTGACCAGGTCTGTTCCAGTGGCTGTAGTAAGCCTTCCCTTGAAAAAAGCCACACTAAAGTGAACAATGCCATAGTCTACAACAAAGAGCAGGACTATTTAAAGCTCAAATATTTTCTTTTCTTCTTTGTTTGCTGGCAGGTATGAAAAAGCTCCTATTATCTTACATAATATTACTAGCTTGGTTTTGCCTTATTGTATTATAGTAATAAAACCTTAATTTTATTTAAACGATGATCTGAAAGTAGCAAATGCTATAGATTCCAGGGTGAGGGACAGGTCAAGATGGGGAAGGCATGTTTTTTTGGTGAAAAGAAGTCAAGGCAAGGCAAGGCAAGGCTGAATCCTATCCATCTGAGCTGGTTCTGTTGCTTTGGGCCCTCTGGAGACACAAAGATCACAGCACTCCACTGTGTAACTGCTGCACTTCTTGGTTTGCTCCATCAGACAGCTTTCTCTCCCCTTGGAGTATTTTTAGACTGCATCTTCAGAGAATATTTTATCTGCCTCATTCACACTGTAAAGTGTGAAGGGTGTTAATGGAATGCTTTTTCTTTTTAACTATAGTAAAATCCAAGAAAATTAATTATAGCTGTTTGTTGCAACATTTTTTTAACCTGATCATTATTTACAAAGTATTCCATGTAGTAGGAAATTAAAATTCTTTACATGCTTCTACCTTCAAAGAGTAAAATAGTAATGAAATATATGTAGAGAAGTGCATAAAAAGGGACATTTTTAGTTGAAAACTTCAATTTAGGTTTGGGCTGGAGAGTTGTCAAGTTCTGTGGTTCTCAAAATAGACAATACCACTAAAAACGACTAATTAAAATAATTTTTTTCCTACTACTATCTGAATTTAGATTCCAAATAAAAAATGTAATGTGACATCTTCATCCTGTCATGAAGCTGTCACAGTCCTTGCTAGAGTTCTGAAGGGGGGAGGAGGTTTTATGAAATTTGAATATTGCAGTTCACTCTTTTTCTTGCCCTCTCAGACCCCATTCTCATGGAGTTGTATTTCTGTCATGCCTTGCTTGCTTATTAAGACTAAGGATATGGCTGTAGAAAGGCTGGAGGGGGACAGAAATCAATGAAGCCACAGTAATTTGCCACAGCTGAGGCTCTGGCTCCTGATTTACACTTTTATTCATTTTGTAATGTACTTCTCTCCCTCTCCGTTCCTACCATCTACTGTTTTTTCCATGGTAGTTCTAGCAGTCCCTTCAAGGAATGATAGTCTACCATAAGTGCAGTTTATTATATCTATTTCTATGTTTCTATTAATAAACAAATGAATAAATATATGTATGTAAACATCTATATACACCTAAGAGTAAATGACACCAGAATAGTTGTTGGCATTGACAAATAGGTATGTATTTGTCAGCTGATCTGTATGTACAGGGATTAGAAAAAACCCACTTGAATTAAAAGTACTATATGGATGGATATATGTACATATGTCAGCATAAGTTTATTTTCGCAGTGATTGGCCTTTTTTTTTCTTACTGAATATTTTTTTTTCTCCTTTGAGAAAAGTAATTCTGCCAAGCTACTGTGTTTGGGGATTCAAAATGAATTTGAATTACTTTAAATTTTCATCACGTGCTATGTTTTGTGGCTTACTGATACACATTTGGAACACAATCTAATTGAACAATGGAAAAGACAAAGGTAAAAATGAGAACAATTATATCAAGAAAATGCTGTAGGTAATGTCATTATTATTTAAACAGCAGCTTCCCATCCTATACAATAAAGTGAATAGTGGTAGCTGCCTGTTTTTTGAAGACATCAGTAGACACTGCTATTTACTTTAAATTGGATTCAGAGCACATGTGAACCAAGCTATAGTTCTCCTATAGCTTGATGACAGTAAAAGTATGTCTGGCAGATGCTAACTACTTTATAGGTATAAATTAGCAATTTTGCTCAGTGAACATATATTAATGAAGCAGCAATGCCTGAACAGTAGGTATCACTTTTCTTAACATCTCATTTCTTGTAGATACTGACAATTTTCAAGCTGAGGTGTATATTTCAGAGATCAAGGTCTTGATGATATGACCATATTGTACTATATAAATAATAGCTTCTGTGAGTGGGTCTTGGCACATTCTTTCCAGTGCCAGATTCTTTTGCTTAAACTGTTCATGTGGTGAAGAAAAAAAAAGGACTTGCATTTTTCAAACAGGCTTTGTTCTTGTCAGACTGTCAACATTTAAACAAACATAATCATTTGTTTTGTCATCATTCTTGAGTGCAAATAACTTCTGAGAAAAGGTTTGCCTCGTTTTAAAAAAGAAAAATTGAAAGATGTATGTGCTTGAAACCCTAGGGTCCTGGTTAGCTGTCCTTACATCTTGAAAAAACACATTTTATTAAAGACACGGAATTGGCTTCATGGTACCATTGTTCTTTTACTGATGCCCTCATTACTGTGGGATAATGCATCATTAAGGCATGACGCCAGGATCCCATATCTTTTCCCCTGCCCAGCTGGGGTGGTAGAAAAGTTGCTGTTGCGGCTCCCTGGTAAAGCTTATCACTTCCCCTCATCCTGAAGAAACAACCTTTACGAGCAGAACTCCTTTGGGGATTGTTTTCTAAAGTATCTTGGGAATGAATTAGCCTGCTTTACTTAACTACATTAAGTAACCTTAACAACTCTGATCCATTTTTGCCTGATGGGACAGGGAGCCATTCCACGAGCAGCTCAGTCAGCAGGTGTCTGGGATCATAACTTGCGTGACACATACACACCAATGGCCAGAGAAAGTCAGTGGCTGCACCAGCACTGTCATATCTGGAGTCTGTATGACTGAACCCCCCAAAAAAGAGAGAAAAAATATGTGATGCAGTAAGCAAAGGAGAGGGCTTGGAGGCTTCTTCATACTTCTCAAGATCCATACCTCAAAGGAAAGTGTTGTTTTGCAGCTCACAGATAAAAAATCAGATTAGATGGACTGCAAAAACACTTTACAGCAGATTAGTTGTCCTTATTCAGCATATACAATCTAACTTTTCCTAGCACTCACAAATAAATAAATAAA
>JAWWLV010000001.1:36057900-36142881 GCA_035041135.1 Platyrinchus mystaceus
GTGGACTAGAGACATCTTCAGACAAACAGTTTGTGTCCAGCTGTCATTCTAGCACAAGGAAAAAATCTGTCTAAATGTCTGTTGTAAAAAAAGGTGACAGCAATTCTTTAAAAGCAGTGTAAATTGGCAAAATTTAAAACCCAGATTTTTGCAGGACCAGGAAAGCAAGGTTTTCTGATCTATCTAATTTCTTTTGTGTATTTTTAATAGGGCTGTTAAGCCCAACTGTAGATGGAAGAATTTTCTTCTTATAAAATCTGTAAGATACTGAAAAATTATAGAACTTCTAAATCAGCCTGAAAAGAGGAAGCTCTAACAGGTCTTTCAAACTGAAATACTCGTTTGACTCTGTATGCAACCCCTACCCAGAAAAATACATACTTGACGTATAATGGACAAAAATAGATGCCCAAGAATCTGGAATTACTGAGTATTAATGTGTTAAGAATATATAAAAAAAAATTGAGGAAGTTTCAGATAAGACTGTATATTTTTCTGAAATATGTATATCAGCAAACTTTATTAAAATTGAAACAAAGATAAGGGAATTTAATTTTAAATTGGTTCCACAAAATGATAGATGGTTTTTGGTAAAGGTAGTTCAAGTTTTAATGTCTCTTAGTATCACATTTTTGAATAATTTTTCACTCCTGGTTTTTGGTTGGTTTGTTTTTTTTTTTCAGTTTTGCTTGTTATATGCACTTAAGGTGATGACTTTTAAAGATCTTCCTCTTAACCTTTGTTTCCATGTAAACAAACGGTTTAGCCTGTTCAGTATATTAAGAAAAAATTGATTTGGTCAACTTAAAAAAAAATACATTACATTCTTCATCTAAAAGCTAGAGACACTCCTTTTTAGCTTAAGCACTGAAAAACTAATTAACTTCAGTGTTAATATTGATTTTACAGATAGGTTCTATAATAGAACTACCCACTAAACACATAATATCTGCTTTAATCATAGAATTGTTTAGGTTGAAAATGATCTTTGAGTCCAGCTCTTAACCCAGCACCTCCCAATCCACGTCTAAACCATGTCCCTAAGTGCCACATCAACAAGTCTTTAAATATCTCCATGGGTAGCGACTCAGCCACTTCCTGTATGGTCTATTCAGATGTTTGACAACCCTTTCTGCAAAGAAATTTTTCCTACTATGCCATCTAAACCTCCCCTGGTACAATTTGAGGCTATTTCCTCTTGTCCCTTCACATGTTGCTTGGGAGAAGAGACTGACACCTACTTCCCTATAATCTGACAAAATATAGTCTTCTTTAAAATAACAATTAAAAAAATCCCACTAATTCATTATTTTAAGAAATTGTTTTCCAATGATTAAATCTATGTATAACCAATTTTAACATAATTAACAAAAGTGGCTGTAATTTACTTTTGTAGGTTTACAAAAGGTTTATTTTGTAGGTTTACAAGTGGGCGTACATACACACACACACACACACCCCACACATGCATATATACATATATTTTACATCTACACACAAGGCCATTACATTTTATCTAAAAAAAACATGTTTGAATTAACATCAAGTCAAAAGACATTGAGGAAACTTTTCTTTTGGCAGGTAAATTCAAGCGGATGCACATACCTTGATTCTAGAATGCTGCATGCTGGACCAGCATACTATACATGTATAAATGAGTATACTCTGCAAAAAAGATAAAATTGTGGTCTCATATTTTTCTATTTGTATATTCTGAAGTCAATTTATTTATTTAAATATCAGGCAAGATAGAATAAGCTTTTCCTATTACTAGGAAGCGTCCTCTGTTCTATGAGCTGAAACAAACACATGCCTTCTAAGAAGTCTGAATTATCCAAAATACATGTCACATTAATCAATATTTTAGTAGGAATTTTTTAGCAGTATGTTTCTTTAATTTAGACTGGTTAATGCCGAACCTAACAGATGGTATGGAACCAGGAACTTTCAATCAAGAAAAGTTAGATTCAGATCTTGCTCATCCTGAGTTTCAGTGATTTAAACACTTTCAAATGTGAATTGGATTCTGCTCTTCCTTTTCTCTGGAAGGTATGAAAGTGAAGGTATAAGGGTAAAATCAGTTCAGCTGTCTTTACTGCAACACATTTAAAACTCTTGGGAACAGTATGAGAGTTTGCACTTTTATGATTATTCAAGATTATTTCGTCATTTCGTTATTTCATCACACATTCTATGTGCACTCATTATTTGTGACTTTACATGTTGATACACAGCTGAAGAGAAGAACCTTATTGCCTTAACTGCATGTTTGTGCTAAGTAATTCCATATAGTTTAAATTCAGCAGAGAGATAAAGCACAGTTTTTTGAGATATCAGATAAAACACAGTTCTTTTAATTTGAGATATGAGGAAACCATACTGAATTAAAAGTGCAAATTAAATGGCATAAAGTCTATGTGAAAGGACCCTTATAGGAAGCCATGTCAGGACTCTGAGCAGGTTTGCTGGAAAATTTATTAAGTCACTTGAGAACCTCGATACTCAGGCAGCTAATAAAAGTGTTTTTTCTTATGGCAAACCCAGCTCATGAGTTCGTGCCATATGTTAACTGTCCAGTATGAGAATTTGTACTTCTAAGACAACAACAACATTTATTACAGAGAATTAGGGAACCATTTGACCTTCTTGATTCCTTAGTAGACCTGCCGGCTCATCTCTCCCTGAAACTTGATTAACTGAATTGGCATGTGTAATTATCTGCTTGTCAGTGATTTTGGCCTTAATGAGGAAGGTGTGATTACTGCCTGCAGTGCATTTTTCGTGTTCTCAGAAATGTGAGGGTGGGAGAGTTATTTGTGGTATTTTTATGACAATATGGAGGTCAAAACTAATAAAACCACTATACTTCTCAGTAAGCTTATGAGTACTTGATGCTACTTGAAGTGGGTCATATCCCTAAATCCCATTCTTAAGGAGTCACCCACAAAAAATATGATTGACTTAAGGATTCAGCCAGAAAACAAAATAGGTTTAACAGAACATTTTCTTTGACTGAAGGACATCCTGGATGAGATGGTAGAGTATGGGTTGTGCAGAAGGTCTTGGGCCCTGCTGACCACAGCAGTGCTGTAAGACCTTAAAATAAGTACAATGACAAAAAAAGGAGAGAATGATAGACCTTAGAATTAGGCCATTAATATTTCTATATTCCCTGGTCGTTTTCAACATTTCCAGTTGCTTTATATTTTATTTCTGTGCTCAGCATTGCCAAGTCTGAGCAGATAAAACCAGAAAATAAAAGTAAAAAGAAAAAAAAAAGATTTTTCTCTAGTTTTTGGATGCTGCTATAGAATGGAAGTGAAAATGTGTATCCTTACAACTGAATTTATAGAATAGAATAAAATAAAACCTTTATATCAAGGAAACAGTCTCCTCTCCCTTTTACAAGGTAAATCCTGGCTTCATTATGTCACAGAGGAACTGTTCTAAATACCTTCACTTAGATCCAAATTTCCCCACAGCTTTTCAAAGTAGATTTAATATTCAGTAGACTACTATGTCAATCCTGGTTCTGTTTCATCTCCATGCACTCCTATGAGGACACTCAGCAGAAAAGTATATGCATCCATCTTTTCCTGGCCACAGATACTTGGAGCTGTCAGTCACAAGAGCAGAGCCATCACAGCTGAGGACCTTAAAATATTTATCTTTTGCCAGTTGTGAGTCAGTGAGTTTACTGCTCAAGCTCTTGCACAGGGAAAAACTTATGTGGCTAGATGGAGGAAGAAATAGTTAATAATCTTTCTGTTTCTGAAAACTAGAAAGGTTTAATGCCAAGTCCCTAAGGAAGTACACCATTACTAAAGAATTTGAAAACTTCACTATTTCTATTATCCTACTTTTGCTTTATCTGCCTAATTGATAGGTTCATTAAAAAGAAAAATAAAAGATGCAGGCGGATGCAGAAAAAAAAATTACATGCAAAAGCAAACACAGCATATAATGCTCTTGAAGGTCCTAATCTCCAAATTCTGTCTCCCTTCTGCCTCCAAGACATGACTGCAGAATAAGCACTTTCAATGAAGCTTTTCCACAACACTTCAGTTTTCAGCCAAAGATGGAGGAATAATTCAGGATTTTATTCCCTTCCACTGAAGCTGTTAATGATGGTTCCCACGAAGGGGAAAGGCTCAGATTCAGACTGTTATGACTTAGGTAGCTCTTAGCTTGACTGTTTTAATTACTAATTTCCTAATAGTTGATGATTAATGTTCCCTTGGCTATTTAAGATGAAAATGGTAATATTTCATTGACAAATAGGAAACCTCTCAAGGTTATATTTCTGGAACGGAAAATAGATTGAACTCAGTAGATAACCAAGGATGGTAAGAGTTTTCCAGTATTAATTCTGATATTTTGGGGGGGAAACTTTTGCACTTTGTGCTTCAAAATAGGAATTTTCCTTTATAAACTGTTCCAACACTTAAGAGTTCAATTAAAATAGTTACATAACTTCAAAAGTAAATAAAAGACACTATTTTGGATCACATTGAGAAATCAGGGAGTTTATCCTTCTGAAAAACAAGCAAAAAAGTAGTCTTTGGCTCAAGTCAAATTGCTACCCCTGGAAACTTTTTTCTGTCTATCCGTCAAGTCCTGTGTCAAAATCACAGGACAGGGAGTTGGAGCACCTTTTCTTCACTTTCCTATTGCTCAAAAAATATTGACTGGCATCAGTGAAATCATATTCCAGACTCTTGTTCCGTTTTAGGTAAAGTTATGAAGAAAAAGAATAACATTATTAAAAAAGGCTCTTACCATTTCCATCAGTATAAAAGTAAGTAAATAACTTCTAAATACCCAAGAATTTTCTATGGGAGCTGAGAAGTTTTCCCTATTTCTGTAAACAACAGACAGAACTATAAAATATGCTGATTGTGATGTAAGTGAATAAAAAAAATTCAAAAAAACCCCCCAAACACAAAAAAACACAAAACAAAAAAATCCTCCAAAAAAACAAACAACATAACCAAAACCTCAGAACCTGAATTTATTCAGTATAGCCTCTTATTCACATGATACAGAGAATGTCATAATTATAAAAAAAAAATATGTTAAAGGGATGACTGAAAAACAGATTCCCTGACCTGCAATCAGTGTGACACCTCTTCAATATCAGCAATGTTCCTGTTACTCCCAGTATTATATACAACCTGCAAAACCACTTTTCCCTGCTGCCTGACTTATGTCCCATCTTGCAACTCTACAAAGGCCCTACATTTAGCTGTTATTCTTCCCATAATTCTAATCCATCATAATTTTGAAACTATGGAATACTTTGTCTGAGTTCTGGCCACGTTAACCAGTGATTGGAAACCACTTGGAGAGACACCATTTTTAAAAACTTCTTGAAGAGGACGCAGCAGAGGTGGACAAACCTTTCTCACTCAGTCTGATGGCTGAAAGGCGTGATGAAAACTGTAATTTTGCCATGAAAATATTTCTGACAAGTTCAACTATCCATCAGAAAAATACTGAAAAATACCATGTTACAATTCATATTCTCCTTACGCTTATTTGTGGATACAGGTGCAAAATGTAACAGACAGCAAAAAGGAAGAGTGGGGGTGTGCAGAGTGTGTAATCAGTCAAGGGTGTGGAATGACGTATTGAAAATGTAGACGAACAGAAGACATACACGGAAGAGGGGGAGAATGAGGTAATATTCTGACTTGCACAAGGAAACCTAGAAACAAATTAAAGTGACATCCCAGCTGCATGCTCCACAGCTCACATTTACTCATTATTGTTTAAATATCAAAAGACACCTGTTAAAACTTACATTCTGATGCTTTTAGAAAGTATACAAAACCTCATAAAGCAATGAAAATCCAATGTGAAAGATAGTGAAGGACTGTCCATGGTTAACTTGATTTTTAGGAAATAATAAGGACTTGATCTTGCCTATAACTGTATGCCATTTATACTCATTGATAGCCAAGACTTGGCTAATGAAAGATCATGATGACAATATTTACTTTCAAAAGTATTAGGAGGCTGAGAAAAATGGGTCAGCTTAAAGGGGAATATTTTTTCAAAACATCAGTATATGAGAAGCAGAATGTTAATCACTCTGGTCTCATAATTCAAGCTATCAGAAATTATATGCCCTAAGAGAGAGGAAGTCTGGATTAGCATTTTGTGTCATCTCTCCATTATAAACACACTAAGAAGCAATTGTCCATGTGGGATCTCACTTTATCAAGCCTAGAAGAAAATATGTTCTTCCTCTGAGGTTTTATCAGCGCTATGAGGCTCAGCGAACCCACCTTCACAGGGGCACCTGCACAAGTGAGAAGCTCCATAGCAAGATCCTCAGCTAATATTCAGTCATTCCTTCTAGATCTAGGTTACCAGGCAGTATGGAAACAAAAAGAGTAACAGTAATGTTGATAATACAGCTGGTCACAGTGTTCCAACAGAAGCATTATTTCATGTGTATGTTCTGTCAAAATCTCTGAATAAAATCTATTATGTTTTAACTTTCAAAGAACAAAGTATTTAACTTTTATTTCTTCATTTTATGGAGGATTCATCTGCCTTAATTTAAGGGTTCAAATCTCAATTTACCACTCTGGATTCCCTTCATAATCAAGGGGGGAAATGATGCCTCAATTGCAATTCATCTCATCATAAGGGAAGTCTCTAAGATAGCAAAATAACTCAAAATGCATATTTCACTACTTGAAGTGTAATCAAAGACAGCTAGCTCAGACCACATGTCTAAAGCTTAAGTTAAATCTTGCCCTTTCTCATTAGTAACAGGGCACATAGGATAATTCAAGGACACTAGATGTCACAACATATTTTATTTCAATCAATGATATCAAAGCAAAAATGTCATTATAACAATTATGATCTTTTATTAGACTGTTTCACATGGCCTTAAATGGTGCTTCACTTAATTGTCGTTTCAGATAAAAGGCTGGGTTTTTTTTGCTTCTGTAGAAATTGTGTCAATGCTGGAATATCCCAGAGTGCACAATTTTCCAGATTTTCACATAAATGCACTGTCTTTCAGCAGGCAAGTCTGGAGCAGAATCTGAAGGTATCCACATTTTTTTTTACTTTATATTAATCCACTGTCTTTTTGAATTCCTTTATTTTATATATTCAAAAAGATTAATTTTACTTTGTCTTTTTGAATTTACTTACCATTTAGTTAATTAGGAATGAGGTGATGCAATCAAGTTCTTAATTTCTTCCTATAAAAAGAAAAATTATCCACTCTAAGCTAAGCATTTGAAATTTGATTAGTTGATTTATATGAAATTATCAGTAAAAGACAAAGAAAATCCACTTAATTGGATAAATCCATTCCCCTATTGAATGTTTATAGGCGTGATATTAATATTTGATAATTTCCTAACTTATTAATTTATTTAATAGGAGTGGAAATAATAAGCTCGTTTATGAGTACCAAATAAAGAATAGGCTAAACTAGAAAATATTAGATTTGGGGGGGTTTATTACATAAAGCACAGGTTTCATTATTATTAATAATTTATTTTTATATACTTCAGACTTTGAATCATGGCTGACTGCTAGATAGAAAAATGTGATTTGAAATAAACTATACAGGTGATATCATGGGAGGAGGGAGGGCCCAAAAGGAATCTTAGCTACTATTTCACTACTTGTACTTCCACTAACCTGAGGGCTCTTCTTATATCAACTCTAAGGCTGATAATGATACTCTCTGCCTGGAGTAATAAAGAAGAGAGGCATGGGAGCTACTTTTTCATTCTTTTTATTCTCCAGGGTAATCGCAGATGCAGTACAACAATGGAGAGTGGATTGGAAAGCCATCCATCTCTGGGACTCAAATTAATGGCCTTACACATACAGCACAAAGGCTGTGTTCTTCTATTAGTCACCTACCTGTTACATTTTGAGGAGAAAAAGGAAACTGAAAAAAGGCAAGACAAACACCAGGGCTGTTTCTGAGCTGACCCTCTCTGAGAAATGTATTTTTAATTCTAAATGTTAAAGAGAGGAGCAATAACAAACCGAGATGTTCTAATGAGAGGCCATTCATGAGCTTTAAAAGGGCAGTCACTACTTTTCCAGGAGAAGAAATGTTTCAGCTTTCACAGCACTAAAGAAATTCAGACAATGTCAGACAACAAATAATGGAAAAATAAGAGTGATATCCAGTTTTGCTGATGTTATATCTAAGATTGCTCTTTAAGTGAGGAGTCTTTACAGCAGAATCCACTTGTGCTTCAAAGGTTTAATACTATAGTTATAGTATCATTAATTTTTATTAATTTCTATTCTTTCAAGAGTGTAATACTTAGAAGGAGGTTAAATCTAATGACATGAAGGGTATTTATGCTGTCAACAAGTCTCTAAGGACCAGCCCAGAGCTCAGCCCAGAACTTCTTATTCTTTTTCTAAATGACTTCAAGAAAAACTTTCAAAGAGTGCAGTAACTATGCAACCAAGTCTTACTTAAAGCAATCCCCAATGTAATAGGAAAATGTAGGGAAAGAATAGTCTGATATCGTTAAGCAGAGCTGTAAAGTAAGACAAGACCTGATAATTTCATGCATTTGTTCTTTAATACAAACTAAAGAAACATAATATTGCACTGAAAATCAGCGTTTTGCTTTCACATAGATAAATCTGACACATTCTTTGCAGAAACACATCAGTATGGCTGCCTGGGGAAGCCACAATAGATGAAGTAGAAAACTGGAACTGCCTGTGATTTCTCAAGCAATGTATAGGAAAAAATTAAGATTGGCTTAAAAGTTATAAGATTTCTTAAAATATAAGAAATATAAAGTCTCCATTTGTTTCTGCTTTCTTAAGCTTTATTCTAGTTATAATGCAATTTATTATTTTTTTAAAGGGAAGATGAAAATGCCATGTAATCATGTTTCCCAGCTACTGGGCTCTAAGAAACACAGAGAGAGAATTATCACTCATATTTATAAGGTGAGGAAGTACTAGTGTTACAAGGTAGTCTGACCTACTACACAGCATAGACCCCTAGGAATTCATTGACCAAATTCACTGTTTAAATTACAAGCAACCTTAATTCTAACTTGTCAGAGAACCCATCACAGGCGCTGAAGTGATATTGCAAAGATTAGTCACACTTTGGTTTAAAAATGAGAGACTAATTCCTGTTTTCTATGGTTCAGTTTCCATTTTTAGCCACTAGATCATGTTACAGCCATGCCTGCTGCAGTTAGACCATTTAACTTGGTCTCGGGGAAAGGGGGACTACCAGAAATCCTCTATGAGAGGAACTGAGGGGGATTCCTGACATGGAGAGGGTGGAAATATGCATCCCTGGGTCTCTCAAAGTCACTGTTTCAGAAGCAGAGTCCCCTTGGAGAAATGCAGCTTTCACTCTTTGTTCCTGCATTCAGAATTTTACATCTCTATGCAAAAAGCCTTTATTTATGCCCTACTTACTAAAAGAACCACATAACTCTCCATCTCATCCATTATTTATAATTTTTCAATCTTTCTGTTTCCTCCATATGGATTGGTAACAATTTTATGGGGTTTTTTTTTGGTTTGGTTTGGTTTTTTTTTTGCTTTGCTTTGCTTATGTAGAACATGACTAAAAACATTGGGCTGGGAACGGGATGAGAACCAAGACCTCTGGACTACCTGTGGCACCTACCTGTCTATTTACTATTTAAGGGCTATTTACTGCCCTTAAAAAATTGCTTCTCTAGAGTCAAGTAAAATTCAAAGGAAAATTTCTGTACAGTTTATTACATCACAGTACGTTACATTACATTTTTTTTGTATCAATCTGAATATAATTTTAATCTAAACAGCTTAGTTAGTGAAAGTCTCTTTTCCATAATTCCATATTGCTTGCCATTAGTTATAATGTCTTTATTTTCCTATTAGTCAAGCCTCATACCAGCTGTTTCATTGTTTTTCCTAGGTTAAATTTGAGACTGACGAGCCTGTAATTCCTTGTGTTTTCCTCCTTCCTCTCTTTTTAGATTTGGCACAGCTTTAGCTTTCTATCACTTGGCTTCCCCATGGCTACAGGATTTAATGAAAAATAACTTAATTTAAAAATAAAGGTTCTTCAGAGCAAAATTAGAATATATGCTTAATAACTATTACTTAATTCTTGAAACTGTATTTAGTTTTTTCAAAATCAGAATTAAATTATATATAATTTAATCTGTACAAAGAAATTGTCTTTATACACTGTTATAAAACAAGTAAACATACTTTTAAAATGTTTTTTACTAACACATATACATAGATAAATATACCTACAAGTAATCTGATTTTGCACACTAACATGTACTTTGTTCCAGTATTTCTGAAACAGATGAACTGATTAAAAAAAACAAAGCAAACAAAACCAGAAAGTATCTTCATGTAAGATAAAAAAGAAATCTGGTTTCGTAAGAAACAGAAATGTTTTCCAAGGCTTAAAAATTTAAAACTTGGACACGTAAATGCAGATTCATCTGACCAAACGCAACATATTGGGATTTTTTTCCAAATGTTTCACAAGGTTTTAAATTCTTCATACCAGGCTCTAGAATGAGGAAAAATGAGTGAACTGATGAAGTTTAATATTTTATTACACTCTCCTTACTTTTCTTTAGTGTTTATTTTTCCATTTTAAGAAGTGTGAGAATAACACCATCTTCAGAAGTCTTGCCACTTGTATAAATTATCATACGTAACTGTTGTACATAAGCTTCCTCGTACACTCTAGTTTCCATTAAAGGTATTAGGACCCCAGATTTCAATGAATATTTGTTGCAATATACTGCCCATGGGGCTATTTTTTTAATATTATTATTTTTAACTTTCCACCATTGCAATACTTAAAAATAGCTAGAGCTAGATAGATCACTAGATGCATTTTTATGAAATTTTTTATGCATATGTATGAAGATACTGTATACGTATTCAAGTATACAGAGACTAAGGGAAATGCACATCATGGTATTTCTGTATCCCTTAAATAGCAACATTTTCAGTTTGGCCCTGTGAGATGAGGGATCGGGAGCATCCAATCACATACAAGGTTTTAGAAAACAAATGAAGAAAACAAATGGTGAGGGACGGCTTGGAGGAAACCATGGGGGAAAATCACAGTGCAGCGACTGCATTTGAAGAAGCAGGCTTTGACAGGCAGGTAAGGGAAAGGATGAGCAATTTAAATCTGATTCATTCAAGGGTGAAGCAGGAATGAGTTACCTGCAGAGCATTCAGAGTAACTAAAATCGAGATTTGTCCTGGGTTAACCCAAGCTTGCTTTTGTCTCCTTCCTAAGCAACTATGCTTCCACGTTATTGGCATCCTTTTTCTTGTTCTCCCATCCTTCTCTTACTATAAATTTTGAACAGGATCTTTTCAAATTTGGACAGCTTTTATGTTGTAGGGTCCAGCACTGTCAATTTTTATTATTTTATTTTAAGTCTTGTGACTTTTGGAGATTTTTTTTAAAACTGCAGGTCCTCAAAACAGTGACTATATTTTTTTTAGTTAAGAAAAAGTAAAAAGTCCTACAAAGTATCCGATCCTGTTTCAAGTACAGTTGGAAGAGGTGATAAAAGTGTTCTCTGAATATGCAAAAACTGCAAGGCAGATATAGAATAGTGCAGATATTTTCTCATTATTTCTAGTCCAAACTTTTCAGTTTTATCAGTAATCAAATTCATGACATTTGATCTTCTACAGTTGAAACACTGGCATTTTTCAGTGCGAGGGCCTGCACTTTTCAAAAGTGTCTGAACAGATGAAAACATGGACTAATGCAGCTGTGTAGGGTTGGGATCAGGCAGGAAGTTAAAAGAGTTTGAAATGACTCCTTTATCACTCAGCTTCTGCCTTCATGTTATGGCAAATTCCTTTTCCCCATGGCAGAGACTTACTTTCCCATGTGGTGAGCTTATGAGACAGATGTCAAGATCTGTATCAGGGAAAAGTTGTAATTTTGCACCTCATGAAAAAAAAGAGCACTTCTCCCTGTCTGAAATCCTGTGGTCCATGATCAATCTTACATAAGCATGTGCCATATGGAGAGTATGTCTCTACACTTGATGCAAGATAGAAAAAAGGACAAGAATGAAATGGACAAGCATTTTTTACCTGACCTAAACAAAAAACCATCATTGAATCTTCCATCTCCATTTAGAACATGAGCCTATCTCTCCTATTACAGTAACAATAAAACTGCAAAGACCAAGCTCTACTCATATCAATATTCCCCTGTTATTTATACACACGAAGGGCTTACTTTTCTTGCATCCACCATGCACTCAAACTTCCTTACATGTATTGTCATCTTGCCTTCCTCCATCAGTAATTCCACATACATATTTTATGGTTTCTGTCCTTCTACATATGCACACATATGGAGGCAGAAGGACTTTGTTCTCTGGAGAATCACTGCAAAGAATATGTGCTGCTAGTTTATCTAGCTTATGAGCTGGCTGAATGGAAATAATAGGGTGGATCATTTATCCACCTCAGGTGTAAAGATGCAACATTGGAGAATTTGTATAATCCCATCAGAATACACTGGCAAATTGGCACAGGCTTTGTCTTCAGTGCCTGTCAGCTGTTTCTTAGGAAAATAATTGTCTATTCAGCCTTTAACTAGGAGAGGTAATGACAGCAGTGATGATGTGGAGTACAGGTTTTGATGCAGGCTTTATGAACTTACAAGGGCTGATTTACCGGATTCTAGGAACAGAAGGCTGAAGAGATAGAATAGTTTGGGTTGGAAATGACCTTTAAAGGTCATCTGCGATGAGCAGGCGCATCTTCAACTAGATCATGGTGCTCAGAGCCCCATCCACCCTAACTTCAAATGTTTCCAAGGAGGAGACATCATGTTCTACTGTTTCACCACCCTCATTGTAAAAAGTTTCTTCCTTACATTTAGTCAAAACCAACCTCTTTTAGTTTAAAGCCATTATCCATTGTCCTATCTCTACAGGCCCTGCTTAAATAGTCTGTCCCCATCTTCCTTGTAGTTCTCCTTTAAGTACTGAGAGGCCACAATAAGGTGCCCCTGGGGTCTCCTCCTCTCCAGTCTAAGCAACCCCAAATACCTCAACTGGTCTTCATAAGAGAGATGCTCCAGCTCTCTGACCATTTTTATCGCCCTCCTCTGGACCCACTCCAACAGGTCCATGTCTTTCCTATGCTAAGGATCCCAGAGCTGGACACAGTACTGCAGGTGAGGTCTCACCAAAGTGGAGTAGAAGGGGAGAATCATTCTCCCTCAACTCACTGGCCATGTTGCTTTTGATGCAGTCCAGGATGTGATTGGCTTTCTGGGCTGCAAGTGCACATTGCTGACTCATGTTGAGCTTTTTGTCATCTGGTACCCCCAAGTCCCTCACCTCAAGGCTGTTCTCAAGCCCTTCATCCCCAGACTGTAAATGAGACAAAAAGATGTATCCAAACAAATCTGTTAGCAAAATCACTGTAACCCATGCAACATATGATACAGCTAGGATTGATGTTCATGCAACAATCATACATCCATTTTGAATAAAAGGCAAATCCTTGGTTTCCTGAGGTTATTCCACTCATTAGCTCATGCAGAGACTGTCACCAAGCTTATTAATCACTTTAACTGCTGTAATACTTTGGGTTCTAGGAAAGTGGAACCTTATCTCTGCAGAAATGGGAGATAACAGAGCACAAGCCTCTCAAGCTTATTTCACAGAGCTTCCAAACCACAAAAGCTAAAATGGAGAGTTTTTCAGAAAAAAAAAAAATGGTAATGCTTACTGACAGTAGCCAACAGTGGTGAAGTATGACATGAATGAATCTGTGCATGCAGGACTTCCAGTACTACCCAGCTAAGAAAAAAATAATTTAAATGCTTGGGTTAAACCCCAAATACAAGATCAAGAAATCACTTCCAACCAACACTGCATTTTCACTCACTTTTTCTGCTGACAAGGAAACATTTATTAACTATATAAGATGAGCTATGAGTTATGGAGCAATTATGCTAAGTTCAGTATTTGATGGAATGTATTTGGGACACTAATCATTGAATTTGACTGTAGTTAAGAGGAGAGAACATGGTTTTTTCTCTTAATCATTTGTATGTGCACACGAGTATGAAAAATGGGTTCTGCCATCCAACTGGGAAGCTATAAATTCACCCTTTTAATCCTCCCAGCAAGAGCATGTGTAGGTCTCCAAACATAACTTGTTATGATCAGTGGATTGGCACATCACTGCAAGGAAAAAAAAAAAGCCACTAAAGTAAAGCCACATTAGGAATATGGGTGAGGACTATCAGGCCATTTGAATTCCAATTTGTTAAACATGCATTACTGGATAGGTTTAGGGACCCTCAAAAATGAAACATTGGAACAGAAGTGAAGTAATGCCTCTTATTTAGATAATTTATTATTATTTGAGAAGCCTGAGGGAGCTGGAGAACTGTCATAACGAATGAAAATTGGTTTTGCTAATATAAATTAATTATGATTCCAAGGAGGCACTAATGGGAACAAGCAGAAATATCTAAAATCACTGTGTAAGACAATAGAAGAATGACATCCAAAGATCCAGCTTCACTTCAAGTGACAGCATGGACTAATCAGACTGGAGAGGCCAACAGAGCTCAATTTGTCTCAGCTTTCCTTTTCTCTTAGATCTTCCAGACGGCTGATTTCACACATCAGATACTTGCCAACTGTGCATGGTAGCCATGGTCTAATTTAAGATAAAAACTCTTAAAAGATCTTTCAAACTTTAATGCATATACAGTGTACATGTTTATAGTTGCCTGTGTGTGGATACGATACTATTCCCAGACCAGGGTTCTTGGGTATCTTCTATTAACTCTTTCTTAGAAGAGTATTTTGTAACATGCATAGAAAGACAAACTTGTGCTGTACATGTTTCTCTTCATCTTCCAAGACTGATGTAATCTTTAACTGTCCTATCCATTCCATTTTAGAATGCTGCATTTATTACAGTCCGAGCCACACTTTGAAGACACTACAGCAGCCTAAAAAAACACACGTGTGAAGCATATAGAGCTTTAAAATTTACATATCCTAGGGTAATTACTTAAACTTGCTTGTAAGAATCCATCAGTGTTCTTGAACGTATTCTAGCAGTTCCTGACTAGCTAAGATGTCTGCAACATGTGCAAGAGTCCTGACCCTGTAGGGCAGAGCAGAGCCTGAAAGAAATCCCAGACCAGGTTTTGAAGACAGTATATCTTCATTAACACATCTCTGCTCCTGACCTGATGTACTCTTCAGCAAAGCTAGTCTTATTGGCTACTATGCCAGTACCACTTGTCCTGCTGACCACCTGAGGCAAGTTTGCTCTGTTCCTATTCTCAAAGCATAAATATTCTCTTTAACTCCTCCGTACATGTTTCTGCTGAAAACTGGAATAATTATAGAAATGTTAAACTGTACTGCACTTCCTTTCTAGACATAAGACATGAATAACAATTTGAGGATGATTCTAAACTCTATGTGCTTGCATTCTGAGCTATTTTGTGGGATGAAACAGAAAAAAAAAAAAAAAGTCATTTTGGATCAACTCTAGAAGCCAGTTAGACTTTTACAATATCTTCTAGATGTGCTGTACCTCCCTACACAGCTCTGAGCTGCAGCTTCCAGGAATTTTTGTGGTCAAAAACACAGGTCATTTTCCTGGTTTGGTGCTAAAGGGACTATGTATTTCCACGTTCTTTTTTCTATGCCCTGCTTTCAAATACGGAGAGAAGGAACCAAGATGTGTCAACTGTTCCTCCAGCTTCTACTGTTAGCCTGCTCTTAGCATGGAAGAGTGTGCACACTCTCCCCCAGCCAGCAAGGGTGGCTTAGTTTAATCTGCTGCAGGCTCAGAGGCTGTGCTTGCTGCCACACAGCGCCTAGAGCTATGGACTGGTGCATGTCTAGAGCTATGGACAAGGGCAACAAGGTGCTACACAGCTGTAGTGAGTTGGAACATATTTTTGGTCAGTTTGAGTCAGTTGTGCCATGTCCCTTCCCAGCCTCTTGCCCACACCCAACCAACTTACCGAGGGTCAGAGTGGGATAGGGAAAAGGCAGCAACACTGTGCAAGTACTGTTCAGCAGCAGCTAAAACATGAGTGCGTTATCAACACTGTTTTGGTCACCAAAGAAATGCACAGAGCTATAGGGGTTGCAATGAAAAAACCTGCATCCTAACCAGACCAGTGCAGTGGTTCACCACATATGGTATGGCTGTGAAACCTAACGTATAATCATTTGAAATAATCAGAGGAGCTACTGAGGAGGAAGCTGCTTCACACTGTAATGCACTGTATGACATCTCTCGGTGGAACAAAATGTAGGAGTGCCATTTCTCTGTGCTGTCTATTCCCGTGGAAACACAATAAAGTTAGGAAAATAAATATTGCTAAGTATATACGAAACTGAGTATCCTGTCTGACTTTCATACAGCATAAGAGAAACCATAACTATTTTCTATCAGTATTGGAAGTTTCATGACTTAGATTCTAGTTTCAATGGCTGATTTTTCTCTTTCCTGAAAGAACTGGATGAAGACCTATTTTGTCTAGAAACTGATGGTCTGTTGGAGATTTCCTGTCTCAAAGTCAAGCAACAACGTATACAACACTACAGACAACAACTTTTTCTTTTATTAATGCCCTATTGGTTCTCAGCACATTAGGAGACAACTCAAAGAGCCAAAAGTAAACATATCCCTTGTTTGCAATCCACAGTGTAAATGTTTCTGGCAGCATTTCAAAATATTTCACAGGTAAACGTTCACAAAGAGGAGTCATAGAATCATCATAGAATAGTTTGGATTGGAAGAAACCTTAAAGATCATTGTTTTCCAAGTCTTCTGACGTGGACAGGGACACTTCCTACTAGACCAGGTTACTCAAAACCCCATCCAACCTCACCTTTAACATTTCTTGCCTGAACTCATGCATCTAGTGGCATTTGAGATTCCCAAATATTTTGATACCCCTTCCAAGGACTAATGGATATAAAGCAATGTTTAAGGGAGATGAATGCCCTTCTGAAATAGGTGGGCCCTCCTGCAACATCCAGGGCAGCTCAGCTAAAACTAGACAAGTATCCCTACGGCTTGCATAATCCAGGCATGTATTCACACAACCAGTTTGAGACCATTAAGAACTCTTATTATAGAACAACTCCAGATAAGAGGAATTTGATTTGCAAGAAGATAAAACTAATTTTAAGAGAAGCTAGAGGATTTTTGAAAACAATTGTGTAGATATTAGTCCTAAATACTGTAAAAGGACAGTAAAGAGCTTTTCCAAGTTTTCCTAAGCCAGACATTTAGTTTGCTTGTTTTTCAGTAAGACAACATATAATGACTTGTATCTGGTTATCCAAGATTACATAATCTGGACAGAGGAAGAACCTATGAATAAAAATAAAAACATGCAGAAACAAAATTGCAGCTTCCATCAAATACCAAAAGTGAATGTTGTTTTATATTTAGGTCTTTTGTGGACATTTAACACCTTCATGGAAAGCAAAAGCATCCTGCACAAGGGAGAAAAATAAAAAGGTGAAGGTGAATGAAAAATATACTAAAGGCATTATCTAGTGGATTTAATCCAAAGAAGTTCCTTTAAGCAAGCTACAATACATTATTTTTTTTCGATTTTATTTATGTTTTATTTCACTGAATTCAATAAGTTCAGGCGGAGCTATATACTTCCATATTCTCAAAGAAAATAAAAGAGGAGCAAGAAATGTTTCTTCAGCACTATTTAGTGGGTAAAATAAATTCCACTCTGGCCCAAGACGTGCACTCATCAACATTAAACAGAGACAGCTGTATGTCTCACAAGTCAGAGTTGGTTTTTGTCTTCAAAATTACTTTGTAAGAGACATGATGTCTATACAAATGATCATACAAATTTGCTCTTGAATAGATTCGTACTGTAAAGACTAGAAGGGAAGTGAAAGTGCAGTCACCTCTGGATAACCCTGAAGAGTTTAGTGAGGAGATAGACTACAGAAAGTAACCAAATGGAAGAGTGCCTGTTTAGGATGCTTATGAACAGATCACTCTTAGCTGTCTCTAAAGTATTTAAAAAAGAGAGAGAACTGCCAAGGTGAAGTATCATTCCCTTGAAGGGAAGTCATTTATCATTGTATTTAAGAACTTGTGCTGTCAGCCTCAGTAAATGAAATGGTCCATTGATATAACTCAAATCACTGATGCATGGCTCCAATATATAATGCTTAATTAGGTGCACTAGATTAACTTATTTCTATGTAAAGTGTTTGTGTTTTATGGAATGGACCATTTAATTAAAAAGACCTAAGTAGAATATTGTCTTTTGTCACAGCCCTGCCCCTCGATTACAATTAAAATTGCCAAAGTAAAAAATCAAATCAAGGAAACTTCAGCTAAGTTAACAGTTGTGAAGACTATGGTGTCCTTGTCATATATAGGTTCTTTAGTTACTTCATAAGAAGTGCTTTGAAATTATTCTATCTGTAAAGGTGACATCTTTCTTTGGTCAGTTCAGGTCTGAAATTTAGAATGTGAAAATGGGCAGAAACTCATACAACTTACCTCAATTAGTTCAGGCTATAATGATCTATGAAAGATACACTTCTCTGGTGCCCATCCCATTCTAGAATATGTATGCAAGATGAATATGAATGGTTGATCTTTTAGATAACTTCTCTTTTCATTGACTGTAGAAGAATTATAGGCAACAGATAACTACTAGCTCAGAAGAGACATCACATGTACTGCCAAAAAAAGTCAAGTTAGATGAATGCAAATGATCCAAACCAGTGAAACAAAAACTTACAAAGAAGTTATAGAAGACTTCAAACTTACAGTTGTCTAAAGTGTTGGGAATAATAACAATGGAGTATACAATTTAGGGCATGTAAATATGGCCACACACCTGTCAGGTTTATGATAAAGGAATTTGGAAAGGAAGCTGAAAGGGTAAGCTATACGATACATATTTTATTATAAGAGGATATATACATTCCAGAAGTATATATTTCCCTGTTTCTGTTTCCTAATAAAAGCCCTTTTGTAAAATAACTTATGATATCATAACTTTCCTATGTTACATCATCTTTATGGTTCATCAGCATAAATTTAAATTAAGAAGCACTGAAAATAAAGTCTGAGTTCTTAATGTATTTTTTGAACTATTTACCCTCTATGTATGTTTGTACCAACTGTGACAAAGTCTTATGATATACAGAAGGAAAAGGGATATAGAAAATACAATATTACATAAGGTTATCGGCCTGTTTAGTCTTTCATCTATCTTCAGATTTGAAGACCCTCAGGAAGGTAGACTTGTATCCACTGCCACCGGTGACAAAAATGCTGGTGACTTTACTGGCTTTGGATATAACTCCTAGGAGGACCTTTCAAAACCCTCAATATCTTAGATACAAATTCAAAATCATTTTCAAAAAAATTCATAAGGTGTATCTCCTTATGCATATATTTCTATCCTTACACATATTTTTTTACTTATCAGCTGCACAACCATTTTCTATTAAAAAGTTAAAATTCATTCGTTTTCAGTTTGCACATTTAAATTCATAAAGACCAAAATGAGAGCTAAGACTGATTTTATGTTGAATTACTTGCTTGATTTCTCATAATACCCAAAGGCTATCTCCATAAGTGTAAATCACAGGTGAGAAGAACCCCTGCAGCCTCAGCTTCCCATTACTCAAATTTCCATTCAGTTAAATACAAAGCCACATACAAATCTTTAAATTCACAAGGAGTCTCTGTTGCTATTACATTTTGTCTGATAGTTTCTTTGGAATTTTGTGCTATAATTCAGTCCTTGTGAGTGCAACCTAATTACCACAGACCAGAAATTCATCCCCATGGAGCAAGTCTGAGGAGAAGGAGCAAAGGCTTTTACGTGTAAAAAAAATTGAGATGTGTTTATGAATATATAATAAAATTCAGTCCTCCTTAGCAAGGTTTTTTGTTTCCTGTTTCTTTTTTCTCTGCATTTTAAATTTATATTTTTATTTTAAATTAAAAATTCACAAGCAAAATGACTGAATGCCAGTGAAGTACTTGTGGGTAGTCTTTCATCAACATTCAATTCCTCTACTGTTTTTAGTTTATTCCTCTAATCTCTTTGTAGTGGCTCAATGTAAATTTTTTTGTTTCACTGTCCCCAAAGTATCACTTCCACAGAGCAAATTTTGTAGCCAGACCTCCTCCAGCTATTTTCCATTCAGGGTCACAAGGCTCTGTAGCTGTAAAGCTGTGAGAACACATCTATGGAAACTGTGTCATTTAAAATTAGTCAGTCGATCATGAGTATTTTGTAATTGAATATAGGATGAACATTAAGCAAAGTCACCTGTTCTTTAAAGAGGAAGGGAAGAGTGAAACAATGGTGTATAAAAACGAGTATCAGTATGAATGAAAACAGTTTGATATAAAAAGGCCTAAAACATTGTGCTGCAGTCATCATGTTAAAAATGTGTGTCTCCAAAACTCTGGGTTAAGTCTTTCTGTTTCAGACTGAGAATGAACAGATGTGTTTCTCAGCTTCCCCGGAACATAGATCAGAAACTGAGAAAAATCAAAACTTTCTGTTCTTGCTGAAGTCTCCATTTTTTAAAAAAAGAGATTCTCAATAAGACACCAGTGTTCATTTCAAGGCTTTTCTTTCAGCTTTGGGGGGTTTTTTTTGATTTCTTAGAAGTATTTTACTCTCATCTTTAGGAGAGCTGTGCTCACTTCTCTTATTCAGGTGAAAAATCTAATGCCTCAATCCTTGCTTCTCATACCCTTGAATTTACTTCAAAATTTTTTTGTAAGACAGAATTTTGTTATCCTTATTTTACAGGTGAAAATCTGAGGCACTGAAAGTCTAAGGGAGAGATCAAAGCACCTCATTAAGTACTTCTTATTTAAGCATTTCAGTATCTCAGGATTGGGATTTAGATTCATCTTAGTTAGCAAGCTTAAGCTCCTAATTTAGAAGCCTATTTATCTTCACTGGTTTTTGTTGTCAACCAACGGAGATAGGTTTCATGTGATTGAACATTTGAATGCCCCCAGAGGACAGTTGAGCTCCTGTATGTGATTTCCTCACCACAATGCCCAGTGTGCAGTGGGGTGAATCCGTGCTTCAGTGTGTGGATTCAGGGGAGTCAGAATGTCTACATATGCCTCTTATGCTTCCTCTCAGAAGGAATTTTAGGAAGGTCCCGCTGCTGGGTGCCCAACACTCTTGAGTTCAAGCACTCTAGTCACTGCCAGTGGATACCAAACATCCAAATGTCATCTGAACGCTAAATCCCTCAACTGCCTGAGAAATGGGAATCAGAGCACACTCTCGTCAACCCCTGCTAAGTAGTCTGACAACTGAGCTTCTGGATTATGTTCTTTTTTTTTTGTCATCCTTCTTGTCCCAGAGTTGTAGCATTTTGCCACAACTTCCAAAGAAGCTACCAGTGTCCATATGCAACCTGTTCAGTAACCTCCTGCTTTGAACATTTTAATGGGTCATGAGACCTCTGGGTTTATTGTTGAGCAGGATGCCATATGATCTGGAATATCCCTTGGGTCTGATGGGGTCAGGTCTCCCGGCTGTGTTCCCTCCCAACTACTTGTTTACTCCCAGCCTCCTTGCTAGTAGAGTGGGATGGAGTGAGGAGCAGAAAAGGCATTGATGCTGTGTAAGCACTGCTCAGCAATAAGTAAAATATCCGGAATCATCAACACTGTTTCCAAAACAAATCTGAAATACAGTTCCATACTTGCTACTATAAAGAAATTTAATTCCACTCCAGGCAAAACTAGCACATTGTTATTCTGAATGGATTTTTATGAATGAATGTTTTATACTCTGTAACATGTCATATGTCTTCAGTACAATTCTTTTCTTAACATGTGTGCGAAGTACATTCGTTCAAACAAAATAAGTTTGCTGTATATAAAGCTTTAATTTTGCTGATGTGATATATTCTTAAAATTTGTGATAATGTTACTGTAATATGTTAAAGAAGTATCAGTTTAGTGAGATTGTGGGACAAATTTTCAGTGTTAGACAAATATTGTAAGAATTACTCTGCTAATTTCTCATGCATCATGCTGAGCTGCATATTTAAAAAGCACTAACGTGTTAATCAGAAGCAAAAGAAACAAATTTATGAAGGGAAGATTGTTCTGGTGGTTCTAATTCCTTTTTCCTATGAGTCACAGCAACAAGTGGGAGTATTGAAAAATAATGAAAATTCTCACTTCTCATATGTTTAAAATTTCACAGACAAATGCAGATGATCTTGTCTGTAGTTGAAATATAATCCATTGGAGTCTATCAAACACAGAAGCACATGTCTAAGTGACAAATAATCTTTGATCCTAGATTTTTATGTACAGCAGAGTGGCAACTGGGAGACTAGGACAGGACTTAGAAAAAGGAGAAACATTTTCAGTTCATCATTTTCCTCCTAGAATTGAGCAGAAAAATAATTTTCCATATCCCATGTGCTACACAGAAGATTAATCTGCAGTGTACTTTGATGTTCTCTAAAATACTAAGAAACTTGGAATTAATAATTTGGGGATAATGTTTATCAACTCACTGGAAAATCAAACTTCTTTCAAGAAGCTTAAAAAAACACCAAAGAGGAACCTAACTTTACAAAACATGTTTTGAGATCTACTTCCTGTTGAAGAATTACACTATTTTATGTACTTCTGTGTCCCTTTTGCCACACAGTCACAGACTGGTTATGCTACAGGCCACAATACAGCTGTTTCATCCACGTTTCTTATAAGGTGGCACAAATCAGATGGTGGAAAAATTCAAGCCATCCTTGCTGAGACAATGTTTCTGCAGAAAAGTCTGCACAGTCACAGAAAATCACTACAAAGGCAGATGAAACTATTGCCAAAAAACATTTACACCATGAGCAGGTACAGGGCAGTGTCCTTACTAATGAGTAGTTTATGTCCGAGGATTCTGCTTCAATGGTGTAAGACACTGGATTACTCTATTAATTATTGTCTCAGACCAACTCATGTGTGTGTGGAAGTGGGAAGGTCGAATTTTACGAAGGTGAGATAGTGCCCTCCTCCATAACCCCGCCCCTTTGAACCTCCTTGGGCAGCCCCAGAACAGCCATCAGTCACTGGATACTGGGACCCCACACCACACCCTCTGGTGCCCCAAACCCAGCCCAGACTGCCTGGCACAGTGGAAGTCCTGCCTGGGGGAGGGTGGGTGGCCACAGCAGACCATAGCAGATAAAACCAGCACTATGCAGCTATTGCATGGTTATGGCCCTGCCATTTGCTGGGCTCCTGTTAGCTGAATCTCCACTGGATCCAGGGTGGTAGCTATAATTCGCTCTTTTTATCTCAGTTTCTTTACTTCTTCTCCTAATCTCCTTTCTTTGTATTTGTGTAACTTAAAGCTGGATGGATTGGATTATGCTAAATTGTATGAGTTAACATGTGCTAAGTCAATGCTTTGTGAAGTGCTTTATTTTGGTTGAATGCTGCCCTTTAAATTTTGCCAAGTTCCCTTATTTTCAGAAGTTTGTCAGTAAAATGTGTTACTTGAACTCCTGAGAAATGTGTGCAGCACCTTCTCCTGTACACTCTCTCAAGGTATTAAAAGAACTGAAGGCCTTTTCAATAGATCCAGTGAGCAGATTTTTTGGAGCCCTGTATATTTTTAAAGTAAAACCCCTTAGATGAGCTCACAGCTGGAACCTGGGGTCTTAGAAATAGATCTGACAGGTAACTTCCAGCTCACAGCTGAATAGCTGTATCTCTACACAGTGAAGATAAAGGGCAAGTTTGGACTCAAATATAGTCTCAAGCTGGTGCATGAAATCTGTGGCTTCACATAATTCATTATTCATTATACTGACTCTTAAGACTTCTGGGAGGGGAACTCTTATTATTATGCAGGGTAAGTGGCCAATGGTCTTTGTCCTCCAAGGAGTGTTTTGTTGTTTAAAAAATTATTTTTGGACACTGTAGAAAACATCCTGAAACTTCTCAACGGAAACTAGAGACAGTCTCAGCCATGTTCCTCTAAGAATCAGTAATGAGAGCATCCATCAGAAATATGAGAGCAGTGGAAGAAATCTTTGCTTTCTCAACCATGTTCTTTCCATTTCTATTTCAGCATCATGTACAGACATGTGCAGGGCCCTTACTTTTCAAACTTGTTTTAAAATTCTGGAAATGACTTATATTTTGATCAGAAACAATATCCATTTTTCACACTCATATTCTCAGGGGACTACCTAGTTTCAGCTAGTCAAAATTTTCTAATAATGGAGATATAACTGGGAACTTTAAGGCAGTTATGCTTAGACTATCAATTTACAGAAGAACTGTTACACAAGTCATCTCCCTTGTAGTTGTGGCAGCACTCTTAATGCGAGATTACACTTGCTGCTACCATACAATCCTAATTAATTTTGTTTAGTTCAGCATTATTTGCTTTTGTGTGTCCAATTGTTGATTTTTCCAGCAGTTAGCATTCCTGGGGTGAGGAGGTTCAGGGGTGGGTGGGCATGGAAGGAGCATCAAGGTGTGACATACTGGTTCTTCTCAACTACGTTATGTGATTCTAAGGACTTCTGCTACCAGGTGATTTGGGTCTCCTCTGGAAATTCATGACACCTGCTGACAATCAGTGATGCACAGAAGTTACCTGTACCTGGTTACATTAGCACTGTGACAGCAGTTCTAATGAGTAAGTTGAGTCATTCATATCACAGAGACTTCATCAAAAAGCATCAGATGTCAACAGTATTGTTAGCAGCTTTCTGCTGGTGTTCTGTTCAGCTGCGCCTAAAACAGTTGGCAGAACTGTTTCTACATTGCACTGTACTTACTAGAACTCAGAAATAAATTGAAGTCTGTTATTATGTTTCACATCCAGCCTAAGCTGTAAATGACTTTGCAAGGCAATGGGGAAACAGGCCTTCACGGGAAGAATTAAATGCTTCAAAACCTAATATTCCGTTTTCAACACAGACTGTCAGAAAACTTTCCAGCATTTTCTTTTTGTGAAAAAGGATAGTAATCCTTCTTCAGAGAGCTCATACCCATAGTTTCTTACTCTGGAATTCTTGACAGACATCTCCTTCATCACCCACACCTTTAACAGGACAGCCTTTGGGCCATATTCTACCCCAGCTTATTGGCAAAACTGCCATATAACTCCACGAAAGGCACAGAAACTCTGCAGATTTCCTCTTAGACACTCAAATCTCACTCTTCAGGTTTATCAAGCTTTCTGGTATTTCCCCAGTTGTGTTTCTGAAATTGTGTTTGGTATAATTATTCTCACGTGTGTTCTCATCATTACCTGCCTTGTTCTGCCTAGTGGGAGGTAGTGTCTTGCAGATGTTCCTGCTGGGTCCCTGTGGAGCTGAAAAGAACAATGACCTACTTGCCATCCAGATTTTTTATAACTTCATAACTAACTTTTTGAAATTAAGTAATTAAACACAACAAAAGCACTGCTTTTTTTCTGAGGACATGTTTGCAAATTTCTTCCTGAAAGTCTGGCTCTCATTCACTTGCTCAAAGTCCTTCATGGCTCAATTATAAATATTGCCGCTAATGTATAAAGTATTTCGAGCATTTGCAAACATTTAACTTGCCTAAGGTGTGTTTACACATTGCAGGAAAGCAATAATCCTTGAAAACATGAAGTAAAAGAACATTCTTCTAATTCTGCCATCTTTTCTGCACCCACTTAACATTTAACAGTGGAATGAATCTAGTGATTTCATTCAAGTCTATAAAACAGTATTACCAGATAAAGCATTCAGTAGCAGACTGAGATGCTGAGTTTAAAGCCTAGACTAAAATATTCAGAAGAAATAGGCAGAGAGCTGGATACGGGTGGGCAACTCAGAACATGCATGTTAAACTGCAGTTATAACTTCCCTTTTACTGATAACTTTCAAGGGACCACCCAAGCTAGTTTCTTGAAACAGGTCCATTCTTCTTACATTTGAGAATTTAGATGTGTTATATTACAAAACTTTGTGTCATTTTTGTCTTTGCAGTGGATTTTTGGCTCTGAAGAGAGGTAGTCCAAGTCTCTTCCAGTTCCTGACTCCAAACTCTGTCCTTGAATTTACCACTACAAATTCAGGTAAGCACTAGAAATTCCACTCCAGAAAACCAGAAAAAGGCAGTGATTGATCTTGTGCAGCTACACCAGGTTGATTAAATGATGTTCCTTACTACTTGTAAACATTTCTAAATCAAAAATAAAGCATCAGATTTAATGGGAGATGGAAGCAGCACAGAGGGATCACAACTCAGTAAGGTTTTATATCTGCTGTTGGAAAATAATCACAATTTCTCTCACCCATTTTGTCTTTTGATACCCCCCCATCAGTTTGTTGTTCCTTTTCATGCTAGCTTTTTTTCATGTTTAGAAAATTTCTATATAAAAGACAAGAAATGCCTCTCAACAGGAATGCCCACACAGGGCAAACTACTGATGAAACAACATCTTACAAGCAATGATTGTGTCTGTGTTGTTCTTAATGGATTTCAAACCAGCGTCCTCTGAGACAGGCCTAGACTAGATCTTATTTTACTCCTTGTCTTACTGTTCTCTGCTTAACATGTAAGCCCTTGGGGATGGGAATCAATCTTCATTGTATACTTGTACAATTCATAGTTTAATGAGGCTCTGGGCCATATGCTGATCAGGCAGTCCTTGCAGACTGAAATCACCAAACTTATTCAATCTCTTTGGTTCTGCTTAGTGTCTTCCTTGGGTGGGAATCTGTGCCAAAGCCCATGTGCTTTTTTGGGCTGTGTATCTCAAAAAAACCTTGACACACATTACTTTTTCCTACATATAATATATTGTCACATTAAGGATTTTGGAGAAGTTTAAAAACTAACTGAAATACAGTCATTACTCCAGAAATTATTTTTTTCCCATTGTTGGGTTATGATATTGAATAAAATGTGCCACATACTATGCAGGTAAATACAACTGCCTGGGAGATATTACAATTTACAGAAATCAAGACTGCCAAAGGGGTAAGAGCAGAAAATGTGAGAAATAATAGGTACATCCTGCAAGATGGTGATTTAATAATATCAGACCAATTTTAAAGCCATTTTATATAACATCTTAAAGATACATCCAAGCTCTATTATAAGAGAAGTTACAGGTCAGATTCACCTTTCATTACAGTGAATAGCAGAATTCCCATTCCTTTTAGAGCTCCATTAGGTCATTAGGGCAAAGATTGAAGAGTTTTAAAATATTAACTAGACACTTAAGTGTTCACATAGCAGTCACTCATGTATAGTTTTTGTTTTATTAAATATAAATTCTGATTCAGGTTTTTGTATTTGTAATTTCAATTTAGGAAACTCAGTGAGTACTTTCTGTAGAGAAATTTTCTTTTCTTAAACATGACTAAGAATTTTAAGATTTTTTTTTGTAAGATACCAAAGATGTCTGAGATGACGTAATGAAGTAAATGAATTACATTCCAAGGCCACCAAACTTTGCATGCCCTAACTTACATCCCATCCTTTTTCATGGACATACCTAAACTCAGAGCAGTGTCTTCTGAAGTTGACAGCTCCAACCACTGCTTTTTTGATGACTTCTATTGAGACCACTAGTTTGTCATTCAGAAAGCTACCCAACAGACCTACAGCAAGAGATGAAGAACCTAAATGGAGATAAGTGGGATCAACCCCATCTTGCTACTCAAACTTCTCAAGATGGAAGGCAAGAAGGCCTGTAGTATCAAGGATCAAGACAAAGGGAGGAGATGGGGCTGTTAGGATCCAGATATAAAAGATGCCTCTGCCCAAATTAAGGTGCAAATGAGACCATGTGCCAAATATAATAGTATGGTTTTTATTTAATAGTAAATATGAGGTAGAGAGAGAGAGAAGAAGAAGAGGGAAGAGAAAGAGAGAGAGACGAAGATTAAGTAAATAGATAAAGATACCACCACCACATGGATTCTGACATAGTCCCTCTGGGTCCTTTTTCTGGTCCTCTTGGTGGTGAGGTTCACAAAGCTGTGCTTCTGGGATACTGTTTTTATACAGTCCAAGTCCCGGATATTCACAGGATGTCTCTGATGTTCCCACAGCTTGGGATGGCATAGGTGTAAGCAGTTGTTTTCCTTCCCACAGCTTGCATACTGAAATTTTGTCCAGTGTGCTAATTTCAAACCTTTGCCTTCATTTTGGTCTGTAATTATTTTATTTTTTTTTAATTAAAACTTTCTTTTCTCACAGTTTTCTAAGGTGGGAATCCTTTTTTGAGTCAGTTACCCACATTTGCCTTACCAGGCCTGGTTCCTGTTGTTGCCACCTGCTCTTATCACAGGTTCCTCTTGCAGTGGCTTGTCTTATGGGAATTTCCTTCTTTGACAGTATTTTGAGACAATTCATTCCATTCTTTAAATCCTGTCAGGGGCTGTTGAGGGATGTACCTTTCGAGGAATGTTCTTCTCACAAATCTCACACCCCCATGTATTGCTTTGTCTGAGCTCTTTCACTTTGCTCTGTACTTACTTTGGAGGTTTTCCTTCTACTCCAGAACAGGGATGGACATTCAAGACAGTTTATCTGTCTTCATTTATTTTAAAGAGTGTTGCCTACCATTTTGCATAAGTGATCTTAACTCCTGTATGTCCAAAGAAACCTTCTATTACAATCTTTCTCCTCTAAAATGTTCAATTTAAAACCATAGTTATTTATCAACCCATTGTTTTATATCAACAGTAGATTATCATATTTTCCCTGAAATTGCGCCTTCTGCAGCTCTGAATTAAGAATTGTTTTTTCTGTTTACCACAGGGAAGATGTGGTTAAAAAAATGATGTTCATTTCTGCATTTTAGTCCAAGGCCTAAATAGGCTGTGCAGGGTGTTCAAGTGAGGGGAAAGGTTCATTGTCCTTTGACTAATCCATATTCCAAATCATAACCTTTCCTGTTCTATTTATTTCTACATAACAGCCAAAAAGTTGTCTCCCATGGACTGTGCCAAACCTGCTTCAGCCATGATCTTTGTAGGGTGGGAACAAAGATAATTTCTGTCTTCCCAAGGCAAGGAAAGTTCTCTAGTGGTGCAGTAGGAGTAGACAGGTCTAAGTCTGTACAAAGGATCTCAGACTTTTCAAGCTGGGCTCAGAAACCCTGTTAATGATCATTGGTGTCAATGTAATTCATGGGTTTACTGTCTGTATGACCAAAAGAACTAGAAAGGTTGGAGTAATGTTTTGAATTCCAATGTCAATTGTAATTTATCTTACTTGAAATAGAAAAGCCTCCTTGCTGGGTGTTCTGAAAAAAATTCTTCAGACATGATAATAAATCACTTCTTGGTTTTCTCACATGAATAATTTGTGTCTTTTTATGCAAAGCCTGGGAGCTAATTTGAAGTTAAGAGCAGAAGTACACAAAAAATCAATGTCTCTCATCCCCAGATTTGTTTTTCAGAGAGGCAAAATCATTGTGTAAGAAATCAAATAAAATTCTAAAAGGTGAAGGAATATCTGACTTGTTAAGGCTTAGCAATTTTAATACTGCAATACAACAAACAACGTAGCAAATAATGTGATTGGGGCAATGTCACCTTGAGCTTCAGTCCCTCCCTCTAAATTTATGTGTGTCTTAATGAAAAAAGGAATCATAGCATTTACACTTTACTCTGGAAAGGAACTGACTGCATAATAGACAAGGTCAGGGCACTTTAAGCACTGAATTATAGAAGAGAGAAAATTAACGTCTTTCGTTTCTGGGTTGGTTTGTTTGTTTGTTTGTTTTTGTTTTGTTTTTTTTTTTGTTTGAGGGTTTTGAGGTTTTTTGGGGGGGAGGCTTTGGTTGGTTGGTTGGTTGGGTTTTTGCTGGGGGTTTTTTGTGTGTGTGGACAGGTAATTTTTCAGTCTGATCAGTTCCTTGGTCATTTCAATTTCACAACAGTCAACTACATGTGCCAACACAAGATCAAGAGTGGAAGGGGGCCACAAATAAGCAGATGGAGTGAGAGCAGCTCAGGACTGCTTCTGATGATCGTTCTGGCTCATGTCAGCTGAAAACATGCATCAAACTACATATGAACTGTTGCCGCCTCTCACTTTGGACAAGCTGTGGGAAAGAGTATGACCTTTAGTTGTAAACACAGAAATCTGCCAAGTGATTTTTGCTCCTGGAATATCACAGTGTATGGACCAGATTCAGGTGGCCTAGTCCCTAAAGCTTTCCACCAGATGTTTCCCATCAGTTACCTTGATTGTGCCCCACTCAGCACCTTGCTTAGTCCACCCAAAGAGCTAAAGTGTAAAGAATTATATTCCATCTTTTGACAGGCTCAGAAATACTAGTGAAATAACCATTGCCTGGGTATGTCTCTATTTCCATTGACAGCCCTACAGCCCACTAAGTTTTCAATGACAGAGACTCTTCTTTATTGAGAAGAAGAATTAGAGAGAAGAGTGGTTTTTTTCCAGTAGGGAAGAACAGTTTTCTGTACAAAATTAAGACTTTTTAACTCTCTTTAATATCCAGCAGAGAATCAGGATGGCACATGAAGGATGGTTATAGTGCATTGCGTGGCTTAGTGTTCCAGTTTCTCTGTTTTGTACAGTGTGGAGCCTTTGCAGAATATATGACTTTATGCTTAAAGTTTAAATTTGAAGGGATGGTACACAATTTATTAAATATGTGTAGGAGAAAATAGGAATTTCTGGCTTTGTTTTGTTGTTGGTTTGTGTTTTTTTCTTTTACCACTGAATAGTGAGGAGTTTAAAAATACCCTGACTCTGAAAAGTGTTTGGCTAAAATACCATTAATAATGTGAAAAGAAAAAAAATCCTCCTTATCTTTTTGAATCATTAGAAACTCAGGGTCAGACTCATTCATTTTTCTTTCCCAGTGTTGCTGATTTCAGCTCAGTATTAAAAAATATGTATACCTTGCTACTACTAAACAATTTAATTCTGTTCATAAAAATCTGAGCTCATTCATGAAAAGGTTTTATCTAAGATACATCCTAACACATGTACAAGGCCTGTTAATTTTGATAATATAATTATGATTGATAACATTGCATACTCAAAGTCTTGTGACAGAAAGGTAGATAGCCTTATAGACCAAACACTGCTATTCTATCTAAATAATCTTGGTTCTAATTTAAATTATGTAACAATTTTATTATTTGCAATTTAGCAAATCCCCTATTCTTGTTGGTTCACATTTATCTTACCTGAGTTAGTTAGATACTAAAGTAAGATATTATGAAAATTCACAACTGAGCCTTACTGATCAAGGAGGGAAGCTAGCATGCAAAATACAGATTTACAAAAGTAAGTATTTGTTCATGTGTATCAGGTGTCCTAGCCAAATTTAAGTACCCCTAATGTGGTTTTACACAAGGTTCTTACACCTTTTCACACAGTTCTTACCTATGTTGGGTAAACATGATTTGACTGATCACTAGCACCCACACTACCAATTACAAATATTTGTAAAACTTGCAAAGCAGCTATATTTCTGCAGCATTCTTGATGCTTGTCAATTGATCCAGACATCCCTAGAGTCAGTCTCTATATAATTACTTATCTAGGATGCCAAATGATTCTGGGAGCATTTCAAAGACGTATTAGCAAATCAGCAATAGCATGGCCAGCAGGACTAGATCATCCCACTGCCCTCAGCACTGCTGAGGCAACACCTCAAATCCTGTGTTCAATTTTAGGCCCCTCACTGCAAAAAAGGCACTGATGTTCTGGAGCAAATCCAGAGGAGAGTAAGGGAGCTGAGAAAGGGACTGGAGCACAAGTTTTATGAGGAGCAGCTGAGGGAGATAGCATTGTTTAGTCAGGAGAAAAGGAGGATCAGGGGGACCTCATTGCTCTCTACAACCACTTGAAAGGAGGTTGTAGCCAGGTGGAAATCAGTCTCTTTTTCTCCAGTATTGTAACAAAAAATAGGACACAAAGAAATGGCCTTAAGTTGTGCCAGGGGGTGTTTAGACTGCATAGCAGGAAATTTTTTTTCATGGGAAGAGTTGTCAAGAATTGGAACAGGCTGCCCAGGAAGGTGGGTGAGTCACTATCCCTGAAGGGGTTTATAAGTCATGTAGACATGATGCTTGGGGACATGGTTTAGTAGTGAACTGGGCAGTGCTTGTGTTAGTGGTTGGACTCAATAATCTTAGAGATTTTTTTCCAACCCAAATGACTATGATTCTATGACTCTAGAGGGACTAGGAGGCTGGTTGCATCTTTTTTTTCCAGAGGTGTCCTTTATCTTTCATGGGCAGCTCTAAGCTTCTACGAAACAATGTGTTTATTTCTGTCTGTTAGTTTTACTTAAGCATGAACAATATCAAATTCCACTACATCATTACATTACAGTGTATAATGTAAACTAATGTGTATTAACAAACTTAATACACTTTCATACTATAATGACTAATTAATATAATAGAGGAGAGAATTTTCATAACAAAAACCTGCATAAATTGCACAGTCACCGGAGGGAGACAGACTTTCAATAGGTGCTCAAGTCTTAGATCTTCTGAAGTGACCTATGAAGGCCATTTTCTTTCTGTTGACAGCAGAGGACAAATGTGAGTGTATATCTAATGACAGTATCTTCAAATTGACTGGATACCCTTGAATATGTTTCTGTTGTGGAGAACCTGAACTGGTTCTTAATGAGATGATAGACCATAGAGGTGGCTTTGCATGGGCAGCTATGGGAGCACTGTTGTGAGTCTCAGTCCTATGAAGTCCTCCTTTTATGTGTTTTAGGAAGTATTATGTGCTGTGTTCTATACGTGCAATATGTGTATCTTCTTCCATACACCTTTATATTCGCACACATTTTTTTCTCTCAGGGAAAAAAATAAGTTGTTGTCAGGAGTATTTATTATCGTCTAATAAGTCATGGATCTTATTCTTCATTTATATTTATCACTACTATATTTCAGTAACACAGATTGTTATGGAATTATATTCATGAATATCAGATGAAAATAAATCAGTGGGATTTATCTGACATATTGAACATCCACAGTGTTAGCAAACATGTTGATGCAAATTAATAATTATGAGTTACTTTCTCTAATGCAAGGAAAATGAAAATAGGGCTGTCTACAGTGAGCCATGTGAAGTGGTTTAGATGTTTTCTTTTGCCTTGACTCTATTCTGCTCAGAAAGTTCATCTTCCCCACTGAATTGAGAGTGAGTAGCTTAGATGTAGACATCTCCAGTGTGGATGTTTACATTTAGTGAGACTCATGCCTTCCAAAAGGCATGAGTGAAATACTGAGATACATAGTTCTTTCTTACTCAGCTTTTGACAGGTCAACTCCAATACAGATATGTCACACAATATTTCATACTCCATACAATGTGCTTGTCAGGTCTAATTTATCAACCTCACAGTCCTCTACATTGGTGTTTTTACTCAACATGGTATGCCTGCTGGTGGGAAAAGGTGATTGTGTCTTTTCTGCCCAATTTCTCTCATGAGATTATCTGTCATTACAATTATAAAAGCAGTTATGTTTGAAATCTGAGCAGTCTGGAGCACTTTTTACCTCCTGAATCATTATCTAAATGTTTTTTCAAATATACGACTTCACTATTTCTCACCTGTTATTAAGCTTTTGGCACTTTCTTGTGTCTAGTGCTTCACATGAAGTTTTGGAAAGCCCTGTAATGTAGTTGAACATCAAGGTAATGTAGCAGTTGGTGAACACTTACCTTCCTGAACTACACAGAAAAATGGCTTGTGATTCAAAGATAATATTGATCAGTTTTCACAGCTTGATTTTGGATACATCTGTACTGTGCATCATGCAGGACTAGCTGGAACATTTGCATAATATTAAACAGTGCTTGGAAGAGATAGCCAATTGGACCCTGCAAACAGGACAGCATTAATTCATCACAGCACATAAGTTAATTACCCTGGTCTGTTGGCAATGCTAATTAACCAGGGCACAGAGACAAACTTACTGAGTTATTTTTCTTCTGTTTCCAGAGCTAGCTTGCCTGGCACAGCTCATAAATTTGCATATCCTTATCCTTTGCCTAAAGGAGATGAGCCCGAGAGTGTCCTGGATTATAATGAGTGTCACTTCCTGGGTAGCCTCTTTAATTTCAGTGTGTTATAAATGAATTAAATCTATCCAAATGTACCTGTGCTTGCTTATAACAAAAAAAAAAAAAATTGTTCTTCATGTTACCTAAAAAACCTTTTTGGCAGTTGGGAAAATCACCTTTTCCTTAGAGAATCTTATCTAAGGGCAGACAGAAGCATAGAACATTTAGCCATTTTAGCCCAAATTATTTATGATATTGAAGTAAAAAAGCCTTTAAAAAAACTTGACTCGATTTGCATTTTAGAGAACTAAATGAGTTAGCAGTGTGGTAGGTTATTTTTTTTCTATTTGCATTAGTAAACATCAAATATATATTTAGGGACTAAGACACTGTTGTGCAAGGAATTGTCTGATTCTAATAGAAATAGACAGGTTTTGTCTTAAGGGAGACTGTAGCTGAATAACTAAGAAAGATAAAAGAGAAACAGAGACTGAGGGTGAAATAACTCACCTAAGCTCATACAGCAGATCAAGGGCAGAGCTATATTTTACTTCTCCTTCCAAATGTTCCTTGTCTTTCCTTATGTATTTTTTTTTGCAAGACACTAGAATAATTTGTTGATTTTTAAACTCCATATGACTTCTGGGCTCAGGAGTTGCATGAGAAATTCAGAGACAGCTGCAAGAAGTAAATTCAAACTCACTTGTCAAATGCAAACCTGCTGCTGGGTGCTCTGAGGTCTCAGGGGCAGTGTGTGGATTGTCTCCACATCACCCTGACTGTTGATTAAGCAACATACACTTGTTTGAGTACACTTGGTCCTTGAGATCCACAGAAAGCTTGTTATGTAGAAAACTGTAGAAAAGCAGGGAAGAGAAACAGATCAAAAAATCATAATTACTTCATATTTAAGCAGTAATCCAACTTACTCTCTTCCAGAGCATGGAAAATGAGTTCTGGTTTCTCAATGGCTGGCTCAGAAAGTACATTGGAAATGTTCCTAGGCCTTCTTCCCATTGGCTCCAAACAACCACGGCAGCAAGTCTGAGCCCACTCTGTATACGATATTTTAGGAACAAGGAAAAGCAGTATATTCTCTGATGGTCAGAGTTTTATTCTTTTTGAGCGTGATTAGTGAGAAATGTGTGTTTATAAAGATGAAGATATGATTCTTGGCAAGGAAAATCCTAAACATCTGACCTTGTCATATAATCTTTCCTATTCCTTAGTTTCATACCGCTGAAGACCAAGGGGGATTATTAAAATAGAAGCAACAGGGCAAATGATTTCACAGTTTCAGAATTAAACACAAAAACAGAAGTGATTTTTAAAAGTCAGGATAATGCTCAGCTGCTAAAATGCCCTAATCATGCAGGGGAATAAGTGCTGTCACTTTAAGGAAAAGCTGCTTTGCTGTCAGAGTGTGCCTGTCACAAGCTGTCAAATATCATCTACTTACCTCCATACGGAGGTCAGACATGTAGTCACTGATCACTGTCTTCTGTCCCTCTAGAGAAGGAGAAATAAATTACAATGGTATCAATGCTCACAGCCCAAAATAGTTTCAAAACCTCCTCTTCATCAATGCTCTTAGTTTACTATGAGATTGATCAGATGAACTGACATAACACTTCCAATAAACATATGTAATATAAAGAAAGGAGAACATGGGAATACTGAAGAGGGTGGATGTATGCATTTATAGATACATTATAGATTTGTATGTATCTATATGCAAGAGATTTATGTACCAGAATTTAATTAACTTTCATCCCCTATTTTTATCCTCAGATTAAAGTGGAGTCTATTTTCAACAGTTTATTCTTGAAATAGACTTTGGAATTCTAACAGAAAAAAAGAACAGAAATGTTGAAGTGCCTTCTTAGTTTGGGAGCCTTTAAAAAGCCAACTAAACCAGCTTGTTAGTGGCCCTTGAATAGTCTAAATTAGACAAGATTTAATGGTGGGAAAAAAATTCTGACTCCTGAAAATGCATGCATGTCTTATCTTCTGTGCTTTTGACTTCCCACTAACTGAGCCTTCCCTAATCTGGATGTCATCCACTAGCCCATTAATTGTCTTTCCCCTCTTCCTGGCACACTTAGCACATTTCACACAAATAAAGGTTCAAAAGTTCATTAACACTCCAGTTCATGGAGCTTTAAGTATTAATAGCAACAGAACCTGATACTACAAGTTTATTCATAGATTTAACATGAATATATATTACTGCACAGAAACTTCATGTACATGAAAGGCAAACTGCCTGAAGCTACTTTTTTTTCTACTAAAAAACTTTAAGTTCTAGTTTTCACTCAGTTCTGTTTTGTCTAAAGCCTGTGTTAGCACTTCTTTACCCTGAGGGCAACTGGCTACAGCCTTGCTTGACATATGAGCTTTGATTTTCACTGCAGTCTTAACATTAAGCCACAAGTGTTATCAGTATTCTGAGGACTTTGTATGTTTTTCTGCCCTCTCTGTGACCAAACCCAGAACTAGTCAGAGTATTCACAGATCCAGATCTGCATTAATTCATTCCAGGGCCAGAAGAGGCCACCACACCTGTAAAAACTGTAGTTGGATTAAGGCATGTCTCTTCTGACTGACACCCAATTTCATTTGAAAGACTTCAGAAGACAGTAGATCCTTCACAAGTATAGAGACATTACTGGATAAAATGTTTCAATGCTTTAATTAACTCTGTAGTAAAATATTATGTCTTAATTTCTATGACTTCAGTTTTCAGGTGCTGAATCTTGTTTTTCCTCTGATAGGAAGGCTGAAAAAAACCCCACTTCTTTCCATCGTCAAGTTCTTTTTGTGCAGAATTCATGACAGAATAGAGCTCAGTAAAGCACAGAATCTAGCTTCATATTGCAATGTTGCTTTCTAACCTGTGGATCATTTTACGGGGATTCTTTTGAGTACAAGTATGTCTGCAGTCTTTTTGACACAGATAATATAAGTGGACAAGATACAGTGATATAGTATCACTGCTGTGTGAATAGAAATCAGAGTTGAAGGGATTCCCTGTTAATGCATTTGGGGTTATTTTAATCCTTCAAATGACAGAAACACAGTGAGAGCTCACAGTGAGGTGGGTACAACTCCAAAGCCTTTCTTTAATTTATTTCTTTCCAGAAGTCTCTGGTTCTGAAAGTGTAATGTGCTTTCTCTGTTCCTGTATTTAATCCAGCTGTCTCCATTACTTCTTCTGTGTCACCAAACTGCTGTGAACTTCAAGTTTAACCAGTGTATAGTTTCTATTTCTTTATGGATCATTTATCCTCAAAACACCCTTCTGGAATAGAGGTGCTCCTTTCCCATCTCTGTAAACTCTTTGAGGGAACACTAAGAAATACTATGGCTCATAAGCAAAGAAACTTCCAGGCTTTATGGACCTCCAGTGAATAACTCTGTGTTTTGCTTTGGATTAAGCATAGAATTAGGTCTCCTGAATTGAGCTGCCCAGGCCAGATGGACAGGATCAAAGATGAGTTAGAGGTAACCTGGACTCCAAATGGCTTTATCCTTTCAGGGCTGATGTGTCTCTTGTTATCTGCCATTGAGATTTATGGAAGATGTTCTAGCAGAAGGTTAAACACTTGGAGAGTTTAAGCAGCCAAGTGGAGTTTCAAGATCTGAAGTCAATCTGGAAAAAGGTTATTAAAACATATCAGATTTTTATGGACTACCTTATGTGTCTTGGTCTTATGTGGAACTGGGAATAAATCACGAGAGCTAAATCTGTGTGGGGCAGTGTGGCTCAGGTGACACACAGTGTACATCCACATTAATAAATAAGAGAACCAGAGATGGTTCTCAGCACTGAACCCTTTGTTCATTTCCTCTCCTTGGTTGCTAGCTCACTCAGTGGCTTTTTTGAACTTTTCCAACTAGCTCTACAAAGGCCATGACCGAAAACTGTTCTCAAGTAGTTCACTAGAGAGTACTACTAAACCTCAGTAAGAATGAATCAGCTTTAAATTGGCTCTTTTTGCCATGTGCAGATCTTACATGCTATCCCAGCACACTTTTCTCCCTCAGATACCTCAGCATGTGCAACAAATGCTATCCAGCACTGTGCTATGAAACTTCCATTCTGATGGGCTGATGCACTGACCTCACGTTATTTCAGAAAGTTTAAAAGAAAAAAAAGAAGAAAAATACTTCTCTCTTTTGGCTACCGCCTAGGATACAGAAGAGCTAGAGAGACCTGGTTAGTAGTATGAATACAGCTGGACCATGCTATTGGATCTCAGTGCCAGTGAAAACATCCTTGCTGCTTTTTCATTTATCATTATAGGTGTAGCCATTTGTCGCCATTCAGAACTATGCACATCCACTAAGAAAAAAAAATAACCAACTATTATTATCCACTTGGTCTGTTCCCCTGACTGTTTTGTACTAACATCTGTCAGCAAGGGAAAATTCTCCTGCAGGGAATCTTAGCTTCATTTTTTAAGCGTTTGGTAAATAGGGAGATAAGTTATCCACAAAATTTACTGTGTTTTAAAGTGCTGTTAACAGCTCTTCAGAGCCTCTCTTGGCTCCGTTTTGGGGCACTGCAGTGGTCTTTCTCTCTCTCACATGGTTTCCCATTGTCCCAGAAAAATCCACAAAATCAGGATAGCCCTAAGAAGTGATGAGCTAAGCCAGTCTGAACCACTTTTTTCTCAGAGACAGAGACCTTTTCCTTTCTTTTTTATTTTTTCTTTAACAGTAGAGGCAAAGCTGAAAAAAACCAAAGTGATTGTATACCGACATTGTTGCTTCATACCCATATTAGTGCCTATGTCCCTTTGAAAATCCCACTGGGATCTTCAGGTTCTCTAGTTACCCTAATTGTCTCCAGGCCTGCAGCATGATCCTCCTTCTCTGCTGAACCCTGGAGGTAGTGGGAATCTGCAGCTGTGGCTTGCCAAGGAAAAGGCAGGAGTGAATTGAACAAGCACACTGACACTCTGTCTATAGCTAAACAACGAAGGGCTGCATAATTAATATTTTATCTATCTGTCTGTTTGCACTGCATTGTCTCTCTGTACAGCAAAATGAGGACTTAGAGAAAAGAGTTACAAAATGGAATTGTTTATGTGGGTGTTTTCTTGAAGAGAATAAAACATGACTATGCTTCTTGCCAAGTTGAAGGGAACATTTCCATTTGAAAAATAACTAGTTTGGAACTTCAGAACCTTGAAAATGTAGAAGTAGCTTAATTCAGCTGCTGGGCTCCATGGAGTTTGATGAAATTAGCCCAGGAACTCCGGGGTTATTTAGTCACATCCTCAGCATGTGTCCAGCTTTCCACTGGGAAGGCTGTCTTGTACTTCATGGAGGCACAGGAAGAGATGTGTGTTCTGTCACCTTCTCTGTCAAGTGAGACATGTGCCAACAACATAATGGGACATGCAATCAAACATCTCATGACCAATGCTAACATTAGCTGGTGTCACTTGGTCAGCAAATGTCCCTTCAGACACACAAAACAGGGTGAACTGGGACCTTCTCTAAAGAAGGTGTCAGGGGGTGGACTACAAGGCAGCAAAAGAGACCCTGCCTCCTTTCCCTGCCTGAGAAACTTGTGGGGGCAAGGCACCAGGGATCCCACCATAGCATAGCTGAGTTGCTCTGAGCCCTGGTCACCCAATCCCAGCCTCAGCTGTGAATGATGCTATGTGCAAGAATTCAAGTTAACTTGTCTTCTGGTGTCATTCCCCAGTTTTCTTGTTCAGCAGACCTCCAAAAGCTCAGAGTTGCCCCAGACTTGCTTCACCTACAGTGGAAAGCCTACCCATTCTCCAAAACTTCATTCCTATTCTTCTGTTTCTCCTTCTTCTCTGTTAGAGGAGTGTCAAATGAAAGAAAAAATGTAAGGTATAAAGAGTAAATTATATTATTTTAATATTTTTAGCTTTCACACTGTCCCCCATGCAACTGTCTACATAAGCAAGTTTTAAAGATATCTTACAATTTCTTTCTTCAATCCCCAACGTACTTTTAAACTTAAATGTCAAAAAAGTCGTATTTTTCTTCCCAAAAGCAAACGCAGTACTGCCAAAAATATTCACAACACTTATGTAACAGAGGCACAGATACATGTACAAAGTATTTTTCTGTTGGTATGTCTCAACCATATCTGAACTAATTCCAAAGATTAAGCCACAATTTATGCACTTGCAAAAGGCAGACTATACTAGCTCCAGCTCTGAAACACAGCCACATTCCTCCCAGGCCTCTAGTCTAGAGCTGACAAGTGCTTCAGTTCAATAATTTTAAGCACCCGAGGAAAAAAAAATTAACACAGGAAAATTAACATAGGGATTTATTCAACACTAAAACTGACTTCAGGATTTTTTCCAAGGCTATAAATAAATCCGTGTAACTAAACCCAAGCCTGGAAAAAAATCTGTCTTGAAAATATATTTATTCACCTCTCTCACAAGAGTATTAAAAGAACTGATTTGACCTAGACATGCAATATACATCAGGGTTTCGAGACAAAAGGCTGTATAAATTCAGAGTTCAATTACAATGAACTAGCTGAGTATGCTGAGAATACTGTTGTAATTTTAATAAAATTAATTTAATTTGTATTGGTAAGCAGGTGCTGAGAGACAGCAGTTCCCACTTCCACCTGTGAAGGAAACCAGATCTTAAGAGAACTTTGCAAGATATATAAATGTGATAATGACTGCATAAAAAAAAGTCTACAAATGAGTTGCAAACCAAGCAACAGAATACTTAAATCACATCTCTTCTCAGGTTTGATTTGAGCTAATTCTGAAAGAAACTTCACATAAAGAAAGTACAGATCTTCTCAGATTGTAACACTAAAGTTAAATACTTATTGTAGGCATCAGTCCGGTTTGCATTCAGTTCGCTCTCCATTAAGGGTATACTTACATGAATGCTCTTTGTCTGGATCTGAAAGCCAAGGCACAGTTTTGATGGGATGGATAGTCTGGATAGTGTGATTTATTGTACACTGAGGAAATTGTATTCAACATAATCAAGAGTCAAATCTAGACTGGATGGATGCTCTAAGAGACGAGAAAGAAAGGAGGTATTGCCAGTCAGTGTAAGAGAAAAAGTATGAAAGATGAGATGTGAGACTAGGCAGAGGTAGAAGTTTGCAAAAAGGAGATGGAAAATGGAAAAAAAATTTTTGAGAAACAGGAAATTATAGTTGTAGGAAACAACTTTTTCCTTCCTATGCTATTTTCAAATAGGAATGACAGCTTTTCAGGGGGTGAAGTTACTCTGAAAGAGGTAGAGAGTGTTTTTCAAGGCCTTAAATTAAAAGAATAAGCTTGGACTGGTGGTAAAAGAGATGGTACAGCAGTCAGAAACTATCTTAAAAGGCAGGCCTTTAAGGAGGTTGCAAGAAAGGTCCCGTGCCCAATTCACAAAAGCCAAACGACCAATTGAACCAGGGGTGTGGAAGGTCCTCTGAAAGAATAGAATATGTCTGCTGTTTGACAAGGAAGCAATTCAGGGCAAGAAAGATAGAGGAATCAAGAAAGAGAAAACCACTTGCTCTAGAAAGGGCCCCAGCTTCCCACCTCCTAAGTACATGAAGTAACCCCAGAGTTCCTGAATCATATTTCCATCTTTTGCCTGGCTCTCATCCTCTGGAAACTGCTTTTTTATTTTACTTCAGCACAATTTCAGCAGAAAAGGTGGAACCTCTGCTAACTGAGAAACAGCTGCATGCTTGGTAAGTGGGGTTCTCCCTTGTAGACAAAAGATGTTGGGATGTACCTCCTCAGTTGGATAAGAGTCTAGAGCTTCATTTTCCCATCATCAAACTGCATGGACTGTTGATTTCATGCAAAAGTCTGGGGAAGCTGCACTGAAAATACAGCCACTGTGTTGTAAAACAAAATCAGTGATATCTTTCTGTCTTGAAAGGCACTCCTGAGAGCATGCAGTCTGCATGCAGTGGTAGCAAATGGTGGCCAAGATCCATAAGGCATTATCTAGCTCAAGAAAAACAGAGCTTGGCATCTATCTCACTGCAAAAAACAGAGTCAATGTAGATGTACCTCTGAACACCAACCTACAGTCTGCGAAGGTTGGTCTATGTTTAGGAAGATTTAGAAGCTGTCCTGTGACCCAGTACTGACACACTCTCCATGCTTCTCTACAAACAGTTCTGCTTTTCTTGTCCCTTCCCACAGTGTAGCTTCAGCTGCTCCTCACATAGCTCTACTGAAAGTTTGGAATCTCATTCAGAAGTGCTTATCTCTCCCTCTAATGCAGGACAGGAGTTTCTGCTCAAGGATTAGGACATCTAAATGTTGGGTGAAATATCTAAGTCACTAAGGCATTGTGACCATAGATTTAGTAATGACCATGAGATGCTTAGATAGTTTGGAAGTAGGAGCTCTCTTCATGTTTTAATACGTATTTTTTAAAGTACAAACTCTATTCCAATTCCTTTAGGATCCACATCTCCTGCAGACCTCTTCCCAGTCCAGTATGAGCCAAGAAACGGGCTGTGCAGCTGAATAGCCCTGGCAATGTCTCCCTTCATCAGCTGATGCCATGGCTCCTGCCAAAACAGCCCAACTCTTTTTGGAGGCTTTGGGCCAATTCCATGTCTGTTGGAGGACAGTCACTTCCCTAATGCTCTTCTCCTAACTGAACAAATCTCCATAAAACTGTCTACCAGAGTAACACCTGGACCCACTATTGGTTCTCATATTATTTCTACGTATTGCTGTTGATGCATTTGTTTTAATCTCCTATGGCTCCTTGTATTTGCACAGTAACTAGTGCCATTATTGCTGGGCTGTGTAATTGCACTGTGGATCTCTCAGTAGCACTAAATGTATAATTATGAAGTCCTCCAAAGTAGAAGGACAAAACAACTGTTCGGTGTTTGCAGCCAATGGAGTTTTACTGTGCGCGCTTCTCATACCACTTAGTTTGCTGCCTACTTAACTTTCCATAAAGGGTAATTATTTTCTGGGTAGGGTTGGAAGACACATGGAGTATAATATATTAACTGCACTTCTTATTCATAAGGTAACAAAGACTCTGCATCAAGTTAATGCCAACAGTTTCCCTTGGAAATAGCACAAATAATTTGTCACTGCTCATTACTCTCATGCTACTATATGACTGCTGGCTTTTGAAAAGACAGTTTCTAAAATTATCCAGAAGAGCTGATTGCTGGTTTTGGTATTGTCATGTTTAAATGGGCTAAAACAATTCAAGATCTATGCATTTAACCCAAGCAAATAGAAGTGTTTTGCTTTTACATTTGTCTTTTTGGCATGTATGGATTGTTTTCCTTCTTTCTGAAGGATAAAGAGCACCCAGTGGAATACAGAAAGCAGAGAGCCAGCACAAGGCCTCTGTTTAAGTGAGGTGCAGACATTTGTCTTTTGAACAGAGAGCAGTCTGACCTGAGCCTTTAACCACTGACAGGAATATTGGCTCTCTGAAAGCAGAGACAGCAACAGGGGTATGGCCACATTGAATGAGAGGCTTTTACAAACTCACTGAGGTTTCTTTCTGAAGGGACAAGTTGGACAAAAATAGATAAAATTACTTCTCCAAGGTCACACACAACAGCCTTGGAAGGGAAGAAGGAATAGAAGTGAGATTTCCTAAATGTTGTGTGAGTGTCATGTCTGCTTGTACACACTGTTTAGACTCTGTGTAGACCCTCTAACCCACTCAAAACCCATTAGGGTCTCTTTCCAAAATAAGTGTGCATTCCAGTGAGTCTGGCTTGGTTCAACAGCCACTGGGCATTTTGATGCTTCCTTAGGAAGCACAGCCAGCTACTCTGTATGCACAGTCTTTGCACTCCAGCAAGGCTGGAAGGGGTAGCTGGAGCATCCCCCATTTTCACATACTCAGGACTGAGGGAGCTGATTCACATGTCATTTTTTGTTTGTCTGGATCATAGGAATGTTCCTTACAGCTGAAAAATAGTAGTATATCTAAATTCATAACTCTTCCCTTCCAACAGACATCCTTGTCTGGGATGGCTGGAGATTCACTCCCCTCCTGTTTCACCTTAGTGCTTAGACAGGCTCCAAATACTGTGTTATCCTGGCAGATCAGAGGCCAGTTGTGATGGAAAGACTTATTTCCTGAAATTTTGAAAAAGAGAATGCTCCTTTTAAGATGTAAGAACTCTCCCTCTCACATTCCCATGTGTGAAGGGCTGGCTGGAGCCATGGCTCCTTCAGCTTTGTAGCAGATGTGGTAGGTGGGTTCCCCTTTTCCCCCTCCCTAACCTTGGAGCTACAGACTTCACGGAGAAGAGAAGCAGGAGGACTTCTTGCATATCTGAATAGAGATGGGAATAATTTTCCCAGTGATATCATTTTATTATTGTCTCAGAGAAAAATGAGTAACACAAGACTGGATCTCCAGTCTGCAGTCTCAGTCCCATGCCTTTTTTGGTCTTCTGACATGAAATAAGTGGACCGCTGAAATCTGGACCTCTATTACAGTAGTATCAGTCCGGGAAACTTAGGGGAGACTGGAGGAAACGGCAACTGACTTACTTAGACGTGATCTTTTCTAGTACAGAGAGAAATACTTTGGTGGACTATTCTGAGTTAGCTGGTACTGCTCCTTTCCAGGTTTCCTCAGCTGCAGTGCCTGCATTTGCTCTATTAAATCACTTCACAACAATTCTGGAAGAAAGGGCTGTTATATAAAGCAATCTTATTTAAAAATTGCTATCCTAAACAGTAAGCTTTAATTTTCAAAGCTGTCAATCTCCTCCATTTCATATGTGTTAGGCACAAGAGAAAATAAAAAAGTAGGGTTTAGATCCTGTTTTCTAATACTTTGCTTCAGAGACAGTATTTTTCATATACTGCTCACTTTCCCTCTTTTTTATTTGCTTTTTCTTTCCTTTAGAAAATCTTTTCACTTTAAGATCATGAATTCTTCTCTCTTTTCCCCACTGTTGCTTGTCATCTGAGTGCTCACCCAAGCACTCAGCATGGTACTAGTTCTCTTCAGTAAATCTATGTTTCACTTGAAGTGAACTACCCTTCTCATATTTAAAGAGTTAAGCTTCAGTTTGCTTAAGACAAGTTGACGACATGCTAAACAGATGCATACTGCAACTCTCCCCAAAGCTGCAGGAAGTTTAGACAATAGACAATAACTTGTAATTTCTAAAGTTTTCTAATAATGACTTTTTTTTATCCTGATAGAGAGAAAAAGTCAATTAACTCTCTCTATTTATCTGCCTTCCATCACACTCCAGTATATTGTGTAGGACTCTACAGATTTATATACTGCAGCACAGTCTCATCAATAGCAATTATAATTCCTTGCCTGCCTTCAGTATCTTTGTCCAGGAATGGATCTGAAACACAAAGCTGAAACTGCTACCAGCAATGGCACATGAGGACAAAAGAATATGAAAACCTTAAGTAAATTTCAATACCATAACAATGCTTCTAAACAGCGTGACATATCAATATGAAGTCCTTAAAGTGTAGTTTAGAATGCTAAATAATAGCTTTATCCCCACCAGCAATGTTTATAACAACACTTAACTGAAGCAACTGCTAACTTAAATAGCTTCTAATTATAGATGTGTCTTTTCCCATTAAAATCTCTTTTATTTTAATAGATGACTAATTGTTCTCTTCCAAAAATATTTTTTTCACATACTTCTTTGTTTTTCAAAATAGTCCCCACTCCACACCTAAATTTATTATTTTTCCCTCACAAGAATCAAATTTTATTTGAAAAGTAAAGATTTTTAACAGTGAAGTTTAAACTATAATTTTCTGTAAGAAAGCCATATCCAAATTGTTTTATGCATTTCTGTCTACTGCAAGAAATCACTGTTCTGAGCTGAGAGTTCCTTGTGTCTGGTTATTTTTCCTCCCCAGGTATTTGAATGTCACATCCCCTGTGAAATCCTTACTGTTGCTAAAAAAATTTGTGCTTGGTTTTGCACTGGAAATTCTTGATCTTCTCATAAAGTTTGGCCTACCTCCTGAAGATGTATTTGCTTAGTTAATTTTATGGGGTATGGCACATTCCATTTCCGTAACATTTCTCAGAGATATTTTCAGTTGTGCAAATGACACAACATCATTTGTAAATAATATTATCCCATGGGGAAGTGTCTACCAGTCAAAAACATTTATCATAGAATGACAGGTCAAGTCAACAAAACTTGTGAAGTAAGATCATCATGAATATAAAGACTGCTACTTCAGCTCTTGGCTGGCATTGGACAGCTCACACCCCTGCCAGCCCTGTAATTTCCCCCATGGGAATGCTGTGATGTTTGCATTTGTACAAACAGAAAAAATGCCTCCTATATCCCAGAAATCTGTTTTCTGCATTGTATCATTTCTGTGCTCTGCAAACTGAGTGTTAGAATTTGTCCTGGCTTTGCTCAGGTTAGAGCAGATATCAAGCCATGTGGTATCTCAGGACATACAGTCAGGGAAAAGATCAAGTTCTTTAAACTTGGCTTGTTGTTCTTAAACAGATCTAATGCAGATTTGCAAAAAATGGCTTCTCTCTGTCTGCCACTCACCTTAGTCACACAGTCCTGACTTCCCCTTGGGCTGGCACTGTTTTGGCTGCATGGAAAATGCAGGGTGTTGTGAACAGCAAAGGGGCTATTATCCATTAGATCATGGAGCTGTTTGTGTCACTTTCAGCAGCACGATCCCAGAAGTGAAGCAGGGCAGCAGCTGGGGCATAATCCTATCTGGAAAGTAAGGGAGGAGGTGGAAAAAGTAGAGGTGAGCAGGACCTCTTCATCAGTAGAACAGTGGGATTACATAAAACATATTGCAAATTCACATTGCTGGTCTCAAGCTACTCAAAGCACACAGAAAAATTTCTAACCACCTTTGCACTCCTGGTGTCTAGGGCTTGGTTTACCTCCACTGTAAAATAGTGTAACCCAGAGGCAGAGCTAATTATGCTCATTTGATTGCATTACACATTTTATCTTATCAACATTCCCTTCTTATCACAGTTTTTCACTTGAATCCCAGAAATACACCACAGTTTTTACACTGCATGACACAGCATCACTTTCCACAGATACCACTGCAGCAGTTTTAAAAGAGGGTCTGACTCATACTTTGAAAAATTCCTGTCTCTCCTGAAGCAGTAACATTTTGGGAAACAGTGTTTATATAATATTTAGGAGTCAAATGTATTGAACTCATTATGGGTTATACTGTGTAAGTAATTTTAAATACTGGTCCCATGAACATATGCACGGACAAGAACTGTAGTTGTTCTACAATAGCTGAGCATAACACTGAAAAGCAGAGGAGGGAAAACAAAGAAAAGTTGTGATTTTCTTTTTTAGTGTCTCAGTAACAAAGGGCAGAGAAGCCAGGTGCAAAATCTGTTCTGTTTAAAAATTTTATTTGATAATATTTAAGGCATCACTTTTCAAAAGGAGCAAGTCATAAAAAAATGAGGAAATTTAATAGCTTTTATATGTATTAAAATTGGGAGCAATTAATTATGTCTAAATGTGCCTCAGTAAATGTTCTCTTTAACCTAAAGGAGGCTTGCGGTGCTGGGCTATAAAGGTCATTGGGGAAAGTAAGAACTAAAAATTCTCCTCTGAGCAACAAGGTCCTTAAGTAATCCCATATGTTACATGAACTGCTGTTAAAGATGAGAAATAACCAAAGAACAGGTGCCATTGCTGGAAGTGTGGGGTTTAGATGAAACTGTTGGAAGCTCTATTAGCTATAACAGAGCAGATGAAGCTGGTCAGAGTGCCTGGTTTAGCAGGATCAAGATCACAGAATTACAGAATGGTAAAGGTGGGAAGAGACCTCCTGAGACCCTTGCTCAAAGCAGGGTTAGAGAGTGCAGGTTGGTCAGGACTACATCCATTTGGGTTTAAATACCTCAAGGAAGAAGGCTCTGAAACCTCTCTGGACAACCTGTATTAGCTTACAGTAATAAATAAATAAATAAAAAACTTAATTTTTAAGTGGACTTTTTTATATTTGTATTATTTTGTGCCCACTGATGACCAGTGAGAAGTCTGACTCCATCTTCTTTACTCCCCACTATCAAGCGTGAGAACTTCTGACACTTTTACTTGTCTTCCTGCACATCAGGATGCTCCATTCTTGAGCTTGGAGGAGGTGACCCTTGAGAATCAAGCAGCTCCCCTTGACCTATCATCTCTTCAGGACCATGTCAAAGGTCCTAGAAAAGGCCAAAGAAGAGCTCCTAGAAAAGGCCAAAGTCTGCTCCCTTCAAGTGCACAGTTGTGGTCTTGGTTTTTGCCCTGATTACTTCTCTTGGAATCCCAAACTCCACCACTGAAAGATCACTGCATCCAAGACTGTATTTGACATCCCTCAACCATTCTTCCCTGTTTTCAAGTATCAGATCATCATACCATCTTTCATCATGGGCTAATAATTCAGTTGCACCAGGAAGTGCAACTGAAAGTGCAACCGGAAACATCCTGCATTGCTTGTGTCTTGTGAGGTTGTCCCTCCATAAGATTTTGGGTTGATTGTGTTTCCCCCATGAGGACCAGGGCCTGTAAACCCAGGTTTCTTCCATTTGTCTGAAAAAGGCCTCATCTATTTCTACTCGATCAGGTGGTCTGACCAAACACCAAGTGTTGCCCTACTGATTTGTGCTGTAACCCTGACCCAAAAACTCTTGACTGGCTCCTCTTCTCAGCCAAGACAAAGCTCCATGTGTTCCTTCTGCTCTCTCAAATAAATGACAAGTCCCCCTCTTTGCCTTCCTAGCCTGTCCTTCCTAAAGAGCCTACATTCATCCATCACAGGACTGCAGCTGTGTGAGCTACTCCACAATGTCTTGTCAACCCACTGAGCGAGATGGAAGCTCTAAATTGTGCACACACCTCTAATTTCTCCTGGTTTTCTCTATGCTGCACGCAGTAGTGCTCAAGCATTTCAGAGAGGCATCCAACCATGCTGTCATTTTCCCAGATGCGGTATCTGAATCTTACCCCTTAATCTTTTCCTGAAGACAATTTTTCCTTTGTGTATGTACACTTGGGAGCCCTGTTTTGTATTTTTTTTCAGTGTCTCTTCTGTCCATCTGTACCTTTTGCTTGCCAATCTGATTTGCCACGTCCTCACATGACTGTGGGCTATCTTCTTCCTCCCTTGTCATTCCTAGCTTACTTGAGGGTTCAATAACTATATGCAAGGTAATTTGTTCAATCAGTAAGCTCTTTAATAAAAATTAGTGCTCAATCAATGAGTAATTGAGGACCAACCATGCACACAGTACTGTCTCTATTGAATTTCATAAACACCAGATTCAGCCATCTGAATCTAAAAACAGGATAAGAGCCTTTTCTTGTCCTTATAATTTCTTAATATATTTTGCTCCATTTAGTATTTAAAAAAATTTTTGGTTCCTTTTGTGAAGACACCTTGCCACTGTGTCTCTACCAAACCATGAGAAACAATGAAAGCAATTCTAAAAACAGTGTGATGCTGTTTTGGAAACACTGCTTAATTCATTTAGAGTTTCTGTTCGAAATCTCTGGGGTTTTTCTCTGTTTTTCTTAATATGAAGACATACACCCAAACCAGAATCACGTATGCAGTTAGGGATAGAGCTCTTCCTATATGTAGCTTTCTACATGTGGAAAGTTGAGGGAGTATGCTGCGAGCAATGAAAGATGATTGGAAAACAAGGCAGTGTTCTGGTCCAGTAGCATTCTGCTGAGACTGAGGTAATTAATTTTGAACACTAAAAATGTAGAGAAGTTTTGCATGTGGCCTTACAAGCTCTTATGGATTAGTTAGAAGTCAGTTCTTGCAGTGTCGATTGCAGTTGACTGCTGAAAAGGTCCTTGAAATATATAATACAGTGAAATATCATCACAACAAAGATGTTAGTAAATATGATCACTATGCACTAGAATTTAGTTCCAGGTCGCAGCAAATAGAGAAAACTTTTTTTTTTTTAAAACCATGAAGGATTAAGAATCAGTTCTTCCTGAGGCCTTCTAACTGATCTATCTGTACATACGGGACCTATCCTGAAAATATTTCAGCAAGAGATTGAATCAGGCTCTTATGCGGACAAAAGTGCTCATACGCCTGGATTTCAGCTTGGGTATTTTACTGAAATAGTTTGGTTTTTCAGGACCTTTATTGATCTTAAAAAAAGCCTTGGAAAAATATTGCTCAAGTCAGAAAAATTTAATGCTTTAGAGACTGCAGAGGTCATAAAGGACCCAGACAGACAGTTTCTCACACGGCATGCCCTTGCATTTGTCAGCTATTGTCAAAACCTGAAATATTCATATGTTTATGCTCTGTTAATTATCATCCTTCAATTATTTATGGAAATCTCTATCAATTCCATTTACTGATAGAAGTGAGCAAAAGATCTTCGTTGTGCTGTGCTTTTAACCAAGTTGAACAGACAGAAAAAGGTGCCAAGGGCAGAACAGAAATGAAGAATTCTTTCTTATCAAGTCAGAGGCTGGATGAAACCTGAAAGGAGTACAAGAAAAAGGAGAATCAGGCTACAGGAGAATCACGACGCAGGATTGGCTTCTTCTGACAAAGGAATTTGGTGGCAGAAATTTAACTTGGAAACAGCTCTGATTCCCCAGATGGTGGGTCAGGACTATTGCACTGTTGGTTTCTCTGTTAACTATTTCAATGTGTGTGGGAAGCTCAAAGATAGAAGATTGAGGAGTTTAACATGTTAAGAACCATTACATCGATGGTTCATGTTCATACAGAATTCTGCATTAACCAGATTGTGTCAAGGACAGCCATTCAAAAATGACACTGAAATATATTATTTTCTTTATACTCATTCTCCTCACCCACCTTGCTTTCACTACAGCAAAGAATTTTCTGCCAGAAATCAAGTAAGGATCAATGGCATAAAAGCTTAGAGAAAGAGTCCAGGAAACCAGCAGGTATAGAGTGATTGTCCCCATGGTTATACCTTCACATCTTTCAGCAGTGTAGGAATTCACTGAGATGGAGATTGCACCTGAGCCAACATTATTGCTTTAAAAGTGGCAATCATTTTTTTATTCTTTAAATGCCTATACATTTAAGGCCCCATGGCGTCCTCAACACTAAGTCAAAGGATGGTAGCAATGCTTTCCCTTTCATGGAGATGTAGAAGCCACAAGGAAGTGCACCTCAGTCCTCAGCAGAAAAGAAACACTTCAAGTTAATAATGATCTGAAGGCTTTTAGGGATGGAATAAAAACCCCAACGTTTTGCTGTTTGACAAATGTTGTGACTGTTACAGGATATAACACAATGTATAAGCAGCATATAAAACAATAGCAGGATACAACACATCATTACAGACAAAATATTTGGAACATAATGTGAAACTGCAGCAAATCCCATCCCTCCCACTATGCATTCTGTTCCAGTCATCATCATAAAGATGTTGACCATACACAAAGGCAGCCCATACTTGATTTTATATAAAAGCATTAGTAGTTTGCACAATAATCTAGACCACATTTCCTCCCTAACACCATGGGCTGGAGAAAGGTCTACAGAAATCCCATTCTGCCTGTATCAGGCCATCTCAAACTGCTGAGGAAACCCATTTACAAGATTTTTCAAGTCAAAAATACATTCATGAAATAAATTTGTACAGATTAATTTACATAAGCTTTTTTGTTAACTACACCCTTTCTTTCTTTCTTGAAAATACTCTATGCCACTATGACTCCAGATTACTGAACCTTCCCATGTTAAAGAACATATTTTTAGCTTATCCTCCTCCTACCATGAAAGAAGAGGATGATTTCAAGATAATCTTGCTGTTCTGATTCAAATCCTTTCTTATACCTCAAAAGTCTTAGCAGTTAAGCTCTTTTTCTGTGTGGTTTAGCAGTGCAAGATTTGGAATGACCAAATTAAAGTTTTTCTCTCCGTGTTTCAAATGTATCTAACCAGGTCCTGCAAAAAGATTGTTATAAAGAGATGGACCGATGTGGTACTACACATTGACTCATAACTAGCTCTCTGTTCAGTGTCTTCAAAGCTATCACGTTGTGCAGAGGAGGCCATGAAGATGATCAGAGGGCTGGAGCACCTCTCCTATGAAGAAAGGCTGAGAGACCTGGGTTGTTCAGCCTGGAGAAGAAAAGATGCTGTGGAGATTTTATAGCACCTTCTAGGGAAGAGAAGGCTACTGGGAGACCTTACAGCACCTTCCAGTACACAAAGGGGGCTACCAGAAAGCTGGAGACAGACTTTTGACAGGGGCATGTAGTAAGAGGACAAGGGGGAATAGCTTTAAACTAAAAGAAGGGAGATTTAGGTTAGATAATAGGAAGAAATTCTTTACTCAGAGGGTAGTGAGGCACTGGAACAGGATTCCCAGAGAAGTTGTGGCTGTTCCATCCCTGGAAATGTTCAAGGCCAGGTTGGATGGCTCTTTGAGCAATCTGGTTTAGTGGAAGATGTCTCTGCCCATGGCAGGAGGGTTGAAACAAGATGATCTTTAAAATGCCTTCCAACCCAAATCACTACATGTTTTTATGATTCTAGTTGTTTTAAGGAAAGGAGTGCAAAACCCAAATTTTCAGCCATATTTCCTGGATTTATGAGAGAATTTAGGTCTTTACTTTTGACAGTAATCATATTTGATGAAATCACTATTTGTAGTGAAGCTATTCAATAAAACATAGGAGTTTGACCAAAAAGCCAGAGTAAATTTTACCAACCATACCAATTACCAGCTCCAAAGCATGATTTTATTTTTTAGTTTGGGTTAGCAAAATAAATACTTCCCATTAACCAGATGGGTTTTCTATGCTAATTCAAGCATTGTTTCCTAAGACAGCATTTAAAATTATTTACTTATAGAATTATAGAGCCATAGCTACACAGACTCTTTGATATATAATTCAAATAAAGCTGTCATTTTCTATCATCTTAATATTTTCTTAACTGAGTGTATTCTGATGAGCTTTTTGCCTTTAGCCTGTATATTTTAACATTTCTAGTTGAGTAATGTGTTAAAAGAAAGAAATTATGCCCAGAAAAAATACTGATTTTTTTTTTTTTTAATTTTGTCAATCAGAGAAAAATTTTTTGATTGAACTTAACAGCAAGAGCTGCAAAACTGTTTTAGAATCAAGTCAAGACTCAGGGTCCTTTATCCTTAAGTTCTAGCAGACTCTTGACTTTTTCTTTTCCAGAGGCATGAGATAATAGCTCCCCTAGGACTTCGGCTATCTCCAGAATAAAGGAGCAGAATTGTTCTTAATGATATTTATCTGTGCAAACAGTCTGTATTGATTTTTTTTCCAATAAAATGTGGAATGAGACTTTCAAGTAAAGCTAAACTCCTCCTTCAGAGCTCTTTGCTGATCCAGCTGGGAATTCTGCCTAAAACTAGACCATGTGAGAATACTGACAGTGTCGGGATTAATTAAGTGCTCTAAAACAATTAAATATATTTATATTTATAAATGAAATTATTATAGGAGAAAAAGAAAAAAGTATCTCTATAGTGTTTCTAGTTATCTACTTGAAAAAGCTCTTCATTGTGCTTTGAAACCATACATGTGTTTGGAACCTTTATGCTAAAATCAGCAGTGCAAATCTCACAGTTCCACAGTCTTAGGAATTCCTCTTGTAACCTCTGTCCTGTTTGGTTTTTCTTCCCTTACCACAACATATGGATGTATTATATACTACCTTCTGCCTGCACATGAAGACTAACATCTTTCAGGATCATTTCTTATTGATAAACTTTGTTGCTTTTTGACTGAATATTTGTCATAGTAACTGAGTTTAATATTAACAATTCTTACATTCACTTTCTTAGTGCTTGCATATCAATCATTTAGTCTCTTCTATTCAGGTTAATACTTTGACTTGGTTCTAGTTAGCAACCTTGTATTCTACATTTCTTTTAGCTAAAATCATTTCCTCTGGGTACTACATCAAATTTTTATGGAAAGTGCATATTGCTTAGATATAGATCTTGCATATCTTGCACCTTAGATATTTGTCTTGAAAAGCTATAAACTTATGAAATATATCTATCAAATTAGTCTCGTGTGATTTATTCCTAAAATTCTTCCTGTTGATTCATCTGAATGGGATTAACAGGTTTTAGATTTTTAAAAAGTCAGAATATATAAACAAGTTTTCTTTTTCTCCAGAAAACTCCACTATATTTACACCCCGATTTTTCTCAGACAAATTTGACACAAGGATTTAGGCCTCAGAAGTATGATGTTCTAGTAATTTTTATGAGAACTAGTAGGTGGGGAGGTTATACAAGACACAAATCCATTAAAAAAATCCCACGTTATTTGATCTGCTTCCCTCAAAGCTATCTGCTCTGTCCATGGTAACACACGTTAAACCTCATGTTCTAGCATACCTAATTTTCTCATTGTGCCGTTGTCATTATGCTGCTTTCATGCTTGGGGCAATGACCGTATTGAGAACCCTCATCACAAAGAAATGCTTTAGTCTTTCCACACCCAACTTCTCCTCAACCAAGCTGCTTCTCAGACTGTCCAAACAATGCATTTGTCCTCATTTGCCTTTTGAAAGCAAGGATAAGGAAAGTTTCAGGATAACTTTTTTTTTCATTCAATGAAGTTAGATAAACTTGCAATCCCATCACTAGCATTGTAGTGTATGATTACCTGATCTATAGTCCCATCATTATTGACTGTAAACAATATTATCTTGTCATATTTTATTATGTATTGCCATAGCAATGTCCCTAGAAAAAATGCCTTTAATAATGTGATCGTATGTGCTTCACAAAGGCTCTTCAATGTGTAAACAGTCTTTTTTATGGATGTGGAAACAAATGCACCTGATTTTCTTTTATACTGAAGAGAATATTTCCCTTGGCCATTCCTTAGACAGACAGGGAACTGGACTTAAATGATATTAATTTATTCACCTCTTGTCCTCTAAACTTTCTATATTCTTGGTCCTTCTGAGGGACTGTAATTAGAATGTATAGTCTCCGACTGAAATCCAAATGTCACATATTATTCAACAGTTGGTTATTGCTTTAAAATAACATTACAAAAAGTTTAGAGAAAGAATAAAAAGAACAAAAAATCCCCCCATGATCCAATTTAATCTGCAAGTGACTTTTAAATAGTCAAAAAGTGAGCATATAATTTGATCAAGATTCAGAGATGATTTACTACTTCTCTTGTGATAAAAGTCAGAGGTTTTTAGCATATGTGAGTGTTCCATTTTGCTAGATGCTTTTCATAGCATATAAAAATTTCAGACCTCTTCACTCTTCTATATAAAGAATTTGTTAGAAGGTAATGTAAGGGTTGTTCAGATTCTAACTCCCTAAGCTAGCAACAAGTATCTTAAAACTTTACAGACTACTTCAGCTTTAAGACTCCTCTTACTAACAAAGAACTGAAATCTAATAAACAAAAGACAAAATGTAGATACTGACAGAGAAAAGAACAAAAAAAAATGACAGAATCCTATAGCAATCTTAGTACACAAGGCACTGGCATTCATCTTACCTCATTTCAGTTAGCTCAGACACCCAAAGTAGAACTCGAAATCATTCTTCACAACCAATCACAAGAAATCAGCATATCTAGACTGAGAATTATGTAAGCAATTTCAATAATTTCAACTCTAGTGTGATGTGTATTACTCCATACGTATTTTTTTCATAAAGTGAGTATAAAATGATTAGCTCTGATTAGGGGTATGTATACATTCACATGCAAGTATATTATGCATATTATGCATACAAATAATTTGCTGGGAGGATTTGCATGACTATTACAGCCTAGAAATTGCTTTTGGGCACTTTATTTGGGCAACTCTAACTTGACGCAAAGAAACTCTTCAAACAAGATACATAAAAGTAAATAAAAAGTAAAAAATTGTGCTCATTGGGCTCGAATAGAGTTGATAACTTGTGAAGATCCAGCTATTACTGAGCAGTGTTTGCACAGCCTCAAGACCTCTTCTGCTTCTCACTCTGCCCCTCCCAGCAAGTAGGGGCAAGTAGGAGTCGGGAGGAGACAGAGCCAGGACAGCTGACCCCGACTGACCAAGGAGATATTCCATAACATTGGTGCCATGCCCAGCAAAAAAAGCTGGGAGAAGTAGGAAGGAGGGACGTTCTAAGTGGAGGCACTTGTCTTCCCAAGTAATCACTATCCATGAAGCATTCCTGCTTTCCTGGAGATGGCTGAAAACCTGACTGTTGATGGAAATAGTCAAATAATTCCTTATTTTTGCTTTGCTTCTGTGTGCAGCTTTTACTTTTTTCCTTTTTAAACTGTTTAGTGAAAACCCACAACTTTTCTCACTTTTGGCCTTCTGATTCTCTCCCACATCCCATTGGAGGCAGGGAGAATAGTGAGCAAGTGGCTGTGTGAGGCTGAGTTGCCTACTGAGGCTAAAAGACAACATAAATATATACAACTTCAACAATAAAGCAGTTATCTATTGGCTAACACACTAACAGTGGCAAGAACGTGAGGAGTTCCTAGCATAAATTTTCATCTGTCATCCTAATAAGCCACCGGAATACTCTTTGATCACCAGGCAGGCATGAATCAGGAGCAGAAGGGATGGCAGAAGGATGCTCACTAAAATACATATCCCATGTTGCTGAGTTGCCATCTTCCACCATCTTTGTGAGCTCCTTATGTTTTGCTTTGGGACCTTATATTTTTCAATGGTGATGTTTCCTCTCTTGAATTCTGTCTCCAGTTTTACCTTTGTTATCTTCCATGAGTCAGCTCTAGAGCCTTTCTCACAGTTCTTTGTCACAGTTTAGCAATTTCCCCTGAAGTATGAGCCAAGATTGCACAGCTGGGCCATATCAGACCCCAGCCTTGGATCCTTGGAGCATAAAAACAAAGCTATGGGAAAAAGGAAAAGGTTGCAGAGTCAAGAGGGTTTACAGAATGAAGAATATAGAGTATTTATAGGAAAAAAATTGGAGGGGAAAATGGAGAAGCTTTATAGATTTACATGTGGTGTTCTTCTTACCTGAAAATAGCTTTAGTGAGAGCAAAAAATAAAGAATTAGAAAATGCAATTTGTTGAGGATAAAGAAAAACATCTTAGATAGTTTAAGATGGGACAAAAAAATCACCTGATGCTACTTTCTACAATGGCAAGAGATACTGAGACAAGAAGGAAAAATATATTAAAAGATTTGAAAATTGAGACAAAAAGCAATTGCGTTTTCTATGATGATGAATGGGAAATGACAGAAAAGAGACAAAGGAAAATATGGTCTGGGTAGAATATGACCTTTGCTTCAATATATTGAAGGTAGGAGGGCTCAGTGGAAAGCCTGTTCCAGTGTAGAAACACAAATGTAAATTATATAGATGAGAGATTTTGCCTAAAAACAAAACCTTAGTCTTTCAGATGCCATGGAAAAAAGTCATCAGCATTGAGAGAGAGGCTTTTCCAAAGAGAAGACCAACATACTGGAGTCATTGGCAGTGGAAAGTATATTTTAAAAATTTCTGCATTACTGATAAGAAAAGGTAGGTAAGAAAAAAGATCAGTAAGATAAACAATATCCAGACACTTCAGTTGTCATGATTTTATACCAGAAGATAACATTTGTGAGGAGATACAACAATGACAGCCTGAAAACAAACACTTTTCTTTAAGATTCATTGAAATTATAATGTTAATGTTTGATACGAGTTGTATTTCTGCCCTTATACTGGAAAATTCTTATGAACCTGAACCTCACAAATACCTTGACACTATTGTCAACAATAATATCTTATAGGGGACAAATCGTTGTTCATTTAAATAGGGTATTCTGGGAGGATGGTGGCAGGAATAAGCAAAAAACTGTAGAAGGAATGGACAAAACTAGGGTTTCCAACCCAGAAAAAAAAGTAATGTTCTCCATCCATTTCCCAGGTAATAGTTCTGCACCATACTTTATTACTGTCTGATTAGTATTATTTTATCATGCTTTACAGGAGACACTAATATAATTATACTTTAACTGTATTAGTAAATTAAAAAAGAAGGGAGTATTAAAAGATTCAATTAAAAATTATGTTAATTTGATAGGATGGAATATTGTTTATTTAGGTACAAGGTATTACTAAGGCATATTGGCATTCCTTAGGAAAAGCTTCATGGTGCTAGTGAGTGTTTATTTTACAGTAGCTCATTCCACAAAAAGGAAGAGACAAGGGAAAAGAAGTCTCTTGTAAAACATAACACCTCTCTCAATCTATTATCAAACAGCCTTAACTTCTAAGTTGCATTCCAAATTTTGGTTTATAAAACCTCACTCTTCACATGAAATTATCTACAGAGTGCAAAAAAAATTGGGCATAATCTTCAAAGAAATAAAATACCTTTAATTTACAAATGGAATAATTTATACCAAAAATACCCCCACAAAAACGAAAAACAATACTAGTCCAACTGTGTAGGGTATACCTCATTTAACTCAAGCAACCTGAGAGCTTGATGTTTAATCTAAAGTAATCCCCCTCTAGGATTAGTGGGGAGAGCATTAATTTCAGGGGGTAATTTGTCCTGTCCAGATCAGAGACCTGTTTTAAAGACTGTAAATCATGCTCTTGAAGTTCTTATCAAAGAGCAGAGAGGTGTTTGTACCTGTCTCCTGTTGGTTTCTGATGATAGGGAAAACAAATACAACATAATGGTTCTTATTATTGTCCACTCTTAATATAGAAGAGGTACTTTATTTGTCTTTCAGTCTCCTCCACCTGCAGAGCTGAAATTATTGGACTTGTAGGAACATGAAGGAACAAGACCATCAGAAACAGAAATAGCTAAGCCTGAATCTCATTCACACTGAGAGGGAAAAGCTGAGGTGACAGTCCTGGAAAAGGATAGAAGGACCCATCTACAAACCTACCCTGATCTCTCAACAGGGCTACTGTTGATTGCCAGGAGCTCTCCAGGCTGTCAATTCTTGCTGCTCATCCACAAGATTGCCAACAATGACACTGCCAGGTATGACCTCGAGAATATCAGGAGTGACTACTCATGTCTGGAGATGATGGCAAAACATCTCCAGTTTCTCTGAATTGGTTTTCATTCTTTCTCTCTCATACACCCTCTGTTAATAGAAAGGATAATTCCCTTCATCATTGTCATCTATTTGGCAAATATTTGTTTCAGTTTCTGATTGAGTCCAAAGAAAAAGATATTTCTGACAAACAGATGAAGTTTCCACTGCAATTGGCTGTTCTGGTGGAGCTGTCAGGTGTGGCCATCACCCCAGATTTAAATATGTCTTGAGGATCTCACTACTGCAGGTCAGTCCAAGAATTAAAATAATGACCTTATAAAACACTCACTATAACTTGCCTCCAACTGCTAAGTCTGTATCTCTGTTTGAAAGGCAGACAACAATAGACACTGATTCCTATATGACCAACAGGATTTTAATTTGTCTATATGCTCCTTTTTATCAAATTAAATGTAAAAATCTGATAAGGTTACTGAGTTTTTTTCCTGTCAACATCATTCTCAATAGGAAGGATTTCACTCATTATTTGTAGATTGCTGCTTTACAATTATATCTTAATTGACTTGATCACCAACTCGAACACTTAATATTACAGTATCATTAGCCCATTTATTATTCACCTAAATCATACAATTACAGCAATTAAATTGGTTGCCTTTTAAACACTTGGTTCAGTGATCTTTAATTAGACGTCTATGAACTGAATTACACGGAAAAGGTGCTAAACGTTACAACTGTCATGAAGGGGTTTATTTCCCATATTATACAGGACTGATTTAGATAAATGTCATATGTATTACAGCGTGCAACCTCCTTAATACTTCCTGGTTAACTAGTGATTCAGAGACTACCTACTAAATATCAGGGTAGGAAGCTTCATCTTTTTTTAAGCCCAGTATAGTCTACACCTAAAAGGAGCATGATGAAGCAATTAAAATCCAGAGCTTAACCTGCAATATAGTAAATCTTTGGTGGGTTTTTTCTGTCATTCATTTTCACAGAAGATCCTGTTTTCATGTTTACAGGCTATATGTGCGTCTTTAGTCCCTACTTGCCATATAAACTACTCTCCTGTTTTAAGAAATTAAATATCTAGTGTGATAGGCAAGAATTTTAGCTTTAAATAGCTTAAATAGTTTAGTCAGAACCTTTCTTTTTCCACAAATACACCAATTCAGTATTTCCTCTCAGTAAAAAAAACAAGTTACAGAGAATGAAACAGGAAACAAAATTATGCCTCTGTAGAAATCCATGGGGTCTAATTTGTCTTAAACTCTGTGTGCAGCTGTAATCCCCTCATCTATAAGAAAAACAGTAGAAATGCAAAACATTGAGAGGGAAATTATCAAAGGTAGGTATCTTTGTTTCCTCTGATATGAGGAAGAACTGAGTCACTTAGGATCACTGGAAAATAGATGATCCAGGGGAGATATACTACAGATCTATAAAAGCCTGAAAAGCATGAAGAGCGTGAATAAAAATTCACTGTTCATTTTGTCTTCTAATACAAGAAGAATAGTAGGAGCTATTAGTCAAAGTTAGTTGAAGCAAGGTGCAGAACAAACTGGAGGAAATGGTTATTCATGAAAGGCCAGCAGCCATATGTCACCCCTTGCCAATGAATACTATGAAAACGAAAGGCTTCAGAGGAAACTGGAGAAACAGTTGGAAAAGAGATCCATTATTATGCAGTGTAGAAAGCTGAATGTTTTCAGTGGACAATTTTTAGAAGATTTTTTGTTTGGTTTTTTTTTCACAAAATCTGTTTTCACACACAATCTAAACCAAAACAAAGACAAAACCAAACCAAAAACCCAACAAGTAAATAAAGGCAAACATTTTTTGCTAAGAAGCACTAGAATACATTTTGGATGCCATTTTCTCTGTCCTCTTTGAAGCAATCTGTTTGGACAAAGTAGGAAGTCTGTGATGCATCCTGACTTCTGTCTTGATTGGTTATTTGGCTGTCTAGTTTGAAACAGTCTGATTGTGGAAACAGTCAGAAGAGGGACTCAGGACATCTGAACTGCATTCCCTGTAAACATTTCTTACAATATTTCGCAGCACAGTACTTTTTGTTTCTCTGATGAAATTTTATCTAGTGTGGAAAAAGTGATTAATATTCATATCCCTTTAATCAGAATGTATATTTTATGATATTTTGTTGCAGAATCAGCATTTCCAAAGATTCAGAAATCTGAAGAGGTATAGTCAGAAGCTTCAGCTAAGTCCTGAAATGCTGACTAACATGATAGTCAAGAGACATATCGTCAACCACAAGCTAAGATAAAGTTTTGGGTTTTTTCTTTCTATGATATTTTGAATGGTCTACTTAATCTATTCCATTTCATCTCTCCTTAAATAGAATAAGGATAATATTTCACTATTTCCTATGGATATGAGAGGACAAAAATCATTAATGAGTAAGAAGTGTGCAGGTCTTATACTGATGGAGCTCATTCAAGTGCTTAGCAGGATAACACAGTATTCTGGCTGTGCTCTCTTAATGAAGCCATTAACAATTCAAAAAGCCAATGATGAATTTTAAGCAATGAATAGAACTAATAATAATTAATTTCACAAAATCTTTGATAACATTCCCAAACTGCAAAATGAAGAGTATCAAATCATTAACAGGGGAGTTAATTAGAAGTGATGCAATAATACAGGAAACGTGACAGGTGAGATCATTATATGGAGTCTAGTGATACAAAGGTTTTCAAAATCAGATTAATCTTCCTACTATTGAATGATAAAAGGAAAAATCTGCTTCATTAAATTTCTTAATTGAGACTTATCCAGTAGTACAACAAAAACTGAAAGATCGTAAGACTGATAGTTAAGACTAGGAGTACCTTAGAGCACTTCAAGCTTTATCTCAACTAATGACACATTTTTCCACCTCTTTTTTCCCCAACATCTGTAACCTTCTTCTTCTGTGACTTGGGTGATATTCCCTACTGAAATTCCTACAGTGTAATTTCCCATGAAATGTTTGTTTGTTTTTTTTTCCATTGTGTCTATCTTTTCTTTTTATATGGAAGGTTAAAACAAAGTTCAAAATTCCATTTTTCTATTTTTATTTTGCACTGCAGTCTTTCAACCATGACTTACACACCATTCCACCAATGAAAAGGGCCTATGAACCAAATCCTGGCCTCAAGGGCAAGTGATACTAATTTACTGTCTTTAACTCTGTCTACGGAAGGTTTGTCTTGCAGACAGGAAAAGTTAAGATCTCTTAGTGAATCTCCTCCACTCAAAAGTGAAGATGTATTCTCTGCCTAAACATACTGCTGTTTATTTTCAGTAGTTCTTTTCAGAAAAAAAAAGAAACAGGACCTTTTATGAGCACATTCACTGCAATAAGAATGCTTACACAAATTTAGTGAAGTATATGCATGACCAAGTTTATAAAATGTATCTAAATTGAAGAATATTCTTGTCATAAAGTTTTTTTAATGAGTCAACTGTATACATATAAAAGCAACTACTTAATTAATAAAAAGAATCAATTCATGTAACATAAAGATTTTAATTCCTTCCATGGTTTCATGCACTTTTGCACTTCAAACATTTTTTTTATTTCCCTCCACAAATTTTGGCCTAATTCAGATATATGTGTGATTTTACTCAGGTAGACCACTATCATTCAAACAGTCATGTGACAAAGAGCTCTGAAACATACTAAAAAAATAAATTGAAAGTTTTGAATGCATCAACCTCTATCTTTCCTTATATTTAGACATTTTTCCAGTTATAAAAAGGTTCTTCAAACAACACATTACATAAATCACTTCAAAATCTTTAGATTAATTCAAAAAAATACTAAAATATCAACAGGACTGAGGTGGTTATGTGCTCTTAACAATTTCTTCATATCCCATACTCTTTAACCTACTTCTTTAGCTACCCTGTGGATGTTTCTCACCTTCTGGCCTGTGTAGATATTGAAACTGTCCTGCAGAAGTGTCTTTCTCTCTATCCCAAGCTTCCTTCTAAGATATGGATGATTCCATCCTAGTTTTCGGTACCTTTGTTATATGTGTATTGTGACCTGGAAGGAATAGAAACTTTTCTTTTCTTTACCTAGAATACCTCAATAGATGACTGTGGTGGTTTGGAGCTGGCTTCCTGCCAAGTCCCCAAACCCCCCCACCGTAGAACTCTCCCTCCTCCCCCAAACCAAACCCAAAGCAAAAAACAAAAAAAAAAAAAAGAGAACCGAAATAGAGAGAGCTAAAGCAATAGATGTGTAAATATATTTACAATAATATTACATTTATATACAATTTACAAAAACTGTATACACATAAAAAAAACAAAAACAGAACCCAACACCCAAAAACAAAGAAGGGGAAAAGGGATAAAACAAAACAAACAAACAAACAAACAAAAAAACCCACAAAAAAAATAAAAAAACACCACCTAAAAAAAGGTATACACACTTGATAAAGGACTAGCCAAAGAAAAACCTTAATACTTTCCTTGAGATAGCACATAGCATGCCAAACTCTGCCGCCGGCACCCTCCGCCTCCCAAGGCCTACAAGGCCTCACCAGGCCTCACTGCTCCACAGAAGCGGGACCGGCCACAGGGATCTGCCGCCTCCAAACCTTGACGGAAGGGAAGAGAGTGAAGGCCGCTCCTCCCCTCCTATTTATACTCTGGCTTACATAAAAATCGTATGGAATACTGGGTACATGGTCACTTCCTTGGTTACAAACTGAACACCAAGGAAGGCCCAGCCAAAACCACCACAATGACTTGCTTAGACATTTGCTCATTTTAACTTTGTTTTCTCTAGATCTCTGCTGCAGCTCTAACCATGCAAAGGTATATACTTCCTTAAGTAGTTTCTCTATGCAGTAAGGTTTTCTGTGAATTAAGATTATTTTGATACCTCATCTTTCAGTCATCAACTCAAGGATTAGTATAGATGAACTGATAAGAGCACTAGTGCACTCCTATTTGAAAACAAAATGAGAATGCGGCTTATTTCCAATAAACAGCATTTTGACAGTGACCTTGCTATCATTCTGAGCTGCTTTGTATTCTATCTTAGATCAACAGCTGTGTTTATTCATTTGTCTTCTGCTGTCCAGGGATCACCATGACAGGATGGTATTTCCATCTTTAAATATTGATGCAGAGTTAAGCTACAGCAGTAAAGGTCTCAAATCTCTACTTCCTTCAGAGTGAGGCAAACTTTGGGGAATTTCTGGAGATGAAGGTTAATTTTGAGGCTATCCTTAAAGGGTTAGGCCTGAAAAAGCACAACCTGAAGCTAGGTAATGAGCAGAACCAGAAATATTCTCCCAAGAAAGTAAGAATGTGGTCTACAGTAGTCCAGTGGTTTTCCTGCCACCTGTCCATAGTATGAACCAGCAAGCACAACTTCACCATGTAAACTGGTGTCCTTCATCAAAGGTGTTCTTCAATGGCAGTGTTAATGCAGACTTCCTTAAAGATCCACTCAAACCCAATGGTCGTGCATTATGCAAACATCTGGACAGATACCACAGGGGTCCCTAAAAAATCTGAACTCTACTCAATCACCCTCTTTCCATGCTTGTCAAAATGCAGTCTTCAGTCTCCCACAGGAGTTTCAGTTAATATTTCTTTTCTGGTCTCATTAGATTCAATCTTATAATGCGTATTTTGTATTTTCTACTATGATACATGAGAAGTATTTACACGTCACTTGTTGCATTTTCATGTTCGGTTTATAAAAACTAGTATCCATTGTGTGACCTCTTGTCTTCTCTACCCTGTCTCCAAGCAATAAAAACAGCTACCACTACGTTGGACTTGCAGAAAAACTGGGTGAGAAGTTTGCTTCTAGCAAGTTACTCATCTTTCACTGATTTTTCCACCCTCCATTTCACAGCTTCCACTCTCTGTCCGAACAAGACAGAGCTGGTTTCTTGCCTCAGTCAGAAAAACTAGGTATCCCCTTCCTGCAGTGCACAGACATATGCATAGTTTCCCCATTCTTTACTTGAAGTCCTATTTTTCTGTACCTCCTGAACTCTCATAGTGATGAAATAGCTGTCAATGCAACAATGGTTTGAAAAGAAGCAAAATGGAACCACTAATATGCCCATTCCAAGTTACTTTCTCTTATGAATGCCTGAAGTCCTGTCCTCCAAGTAACTGCAATACAGAACACCTCCAAACTAGCAGTCCAGGACACTTTTCACTGCCTACAACCACTGGTAGAGAGACTGATGCGTGTAGACTCCTTCCACACATGGATAGAAAGTGTAAAATTACTGGCTGAAGGGTTCCTCACTCCTGTGTGAAAGATGTGATAGTGCTATCTTCAGATTGACTGGCAATCCCTGCCCCTGCAACAGCCTATTATGGGGTTTAGTGGTGTGTACAATGGACAACAGACAAAACTGACTTTGTTATTTCCCTTGCTTTGCACAGCATGTCTAACAGCATTACAGCTCTCTGAGGACACCTGAGCTAGCCATCACCCAATATTTTTGTGTGATCCAACAAGGTAGAGGGAGAAATGAAAAGGAAAAATGTATGGCAAACTCTTCACCTTTTGAAATTTGAAAATGGAGGGTGTGAGACCTTTGTCAAGAGTGAGAAAGAGAAGAACATTAGAGATTAGGTTTATTTTGAGAACCTGTAGACATGGTCTTTGCCATAGGCAGCAAGCTGACCAAGAAAGAGCAAATAAGGACCATGAAGTGGTTCTGGAGACCACATGAAAAGACATTTTGGAAAAATTTTCGATATAATGAAAAACACTTAATCAGAGTACCTTTTTCCAAGTTCCTTTTCCTTTTAACACCACGGCTTGGAGTAGCTACAGCTCCAACAATCTCAAAGATATTTTCCACATGATCCATTTCTTTGACACATGGCATTAGATACAGCAGCTTCTGCCTTTCCAAATTTGATTTTTTTTTTTTTGCTGGTGAAACCAATGTTTTCTGTTGAGGTTTTACAATACCCATGGTTCCTCAACAGTGGCTTGGCAAAACAAAACAAAACAAAACAAAAAATAACAGGTAGATGAATAAATATAAATTAACAGAATAACTACAAAGCGATATTAAAGAATAATTGCAATCAAATTCAAGGTTGACCTCAAGCATTTCCTTCCAGAGTCTTTCCAGTATATTCCACACTGCATCACAGAAAAATCTCACAATGCCCACAGCCTAATGGGGGGGGGGAGGGGAAAAGACACTGCTACCCTATCTACCTGCCAGGAGATCATTGTAACAAAAGTCTCTATATCCTTTGAGGAAAATCTGTGCAAAGTAATACCCTTCTTTATTGTCACAATAGAATAATGCCTAGGACTATGTTCTAAAACTCTTTGTTAGGTTTACTTTGTTGGCATGGTTCACACAACAGTTATCTTTAGCAAGTCAAGACTGCCTATAAGCACAAGATATAAATGGCCATAAGCCCACCTGCCAAGGTAGCAATTTTTGAAAGTTTTTTGTTGACAAAGGTTTCAGAGTGTTAAAGATTACTCAAATAGCATTTGGCTGTCTACTTACAAAAACAGCTCTCCTCTATCTATTTTTCAATAGTAAGCTGATCAATAGTGTTTTTTCCACTCAAATATCTGAAGATATATGAAGGAAAAGAGACCATCACCTGTATACTATAAAAGATCTAATGGACAGTTCAAAGAAAACTACTGTGCCTGATCATTTGTGTGACCTTCATGCTCTCAGTTCATCCCTCTAACCCTCCATTTTCCCTCCCAGATTTTATTTCATCTCTCAGTCTGAAGAGATCTTTGTGGTGGACTGACAGTGTGACTAAATAATGCCTAGTAAAACAAATTTCCTGTCTTGTGGAAGTCCCAGTACACTATTTTAATATACCAAGCAATAACTATGGCATTTGTTATTAACAATGGAAATTCTTCTTCTACTTCTCTTATTTCCCATGACAAAGGTTGTATGTTTGTAAGTAGTTTAGTGATTTTGAACCTAAAACCTGAAGAATAATATCTATGCCCCTACGTGACATATATGTTTTTGAAAAATTATCCTAATTCCATTAATTCAACTTCATTGCCAAATTTTGAAACACACTACCAGAATTGCTTTCATTCTTCATTCTATGCACTCTTAAAAAAAAGGGTCTGTGCACTTAAATACTCTAGAATAATTTTTTAGGAGAGTTTTACAGGTTCTTTTGAAAATGTGACCTTTAATGCTGCTGTGCTTTGGAGAAAAATGTCAAGTTTTATTATTCATTTTTAGATGGAAAGACACACTTTGACTGAACAAAAAAAGTTAAACTTCCAAGCAAAACTTGTGAACTTTTGCCTAAATAAAGGGGCTGTCAAGCTTTAAAGAACAAAAATTCATCTGCAGGATGAAAGAAAGACACAAACTCTCTTGTGTAATACTGCAGTGAACTGTAAATCACATATGCCAGAGGTGCAGATGATTGGCTGATTTTAACCTGTTTCTACCAAAATAACCTTTCCAACACTTCCATTTTACAGAGAGGAGTTAATTATTTGACTATTAGGTTGCACATGCTAAAGGCTAAATAAAATCACCACAGATATACAGATATTGATGTAGAGATATAGAGTGGGGGATAAATATTGGACCATTGTTCCTTACAGACACAGTATGTTAATAAATGGCAAAAATAATTATCAAGCACTGAAAATCAAAATTACTGGTTCGGCCGAAATAGATGGTACTTTTAGGCTTTTGAAACTTTTAAAAGTAAGTGCAGGAAGAATTCCATAAAGGGAAGTTGGTGAGACATGAGCCTAACACAGAAAAAACCCCCCTCAAGTCTGAGGAAGTCTAATGCCCTGAAGCATAAAGCCACATTTCTTATATATTTTTATTAAATCAGATTTTGTGCCAAAAGAGACACAATATAAAGTAAAAAATAAAATATGTTCTAATACATCACTTTATTACCCTGCAGGGGTGTTTACTGAAAGGTGCTGTTGCTCTTCTCTGTGATTTTGTTGGCCACAGCAAGCCTTCAACATGTTAAAAAGACACCGAAATTAGATGGCCAGATTGAAACTCTCACGTCTACCAGTTTGTGCAATGTGCCTTTTGAGAGTGATAACATCTGTCTAGAAGTATTCCTGAATGCTCAAAATGTGTGCCACAATGAAAGGTAACCAAGAACCCCTGGCAGTCCTTATCCCTCCCATGAATGTTTCTGTGGATGTTTCTACAGCACAAATAAAAGGATTCTGTACCCCACTTGCACGTGCCCACATGACCATGTAATAAATGCTCATTTAGTTCAAAGTGTCTGATATAGTATTTACTGTACATTTGTGGTTGGCCCTGAGAGCTAAAAACATGGCACAGGCACAGATCTTGGCCTGTCATTAATTCACACAATAGAGACAATAAATTGAATCCTGTAGAAATTCTCTAAATATATTGAGAAGTGGAGAAAAAAGTATTCTATCAGACAGTGCAGCATATCAAACCAAGGTTCATTGGCTGTAACCTCAGTTTTTTTATGCTTGGTTCCACTCCAGTGTAAGTTTTCTTCCGGACAGTGGGCTGGATTTATGTGTAGTTCCTCAAAGCTGTTACATTCAAACTACTGTTTCAGTGATTCATCCCAAGGGTTGCTCTGTTCATGCAGGGATTATTTTACCCTTCCTATACCTTAAACACTTTGTGAGGCTAGTTCTTCAAGTCTGTGAAAGACATCAGCCAGGACATCAGGATTTCTCTATATGTAAGGGCATACATATGTATATATTGATCATATTATAAGGATAGAGAAAAAGTATCTCACTCTCACCAGCAAGAATAACAATGATAGTTGCTATTCAGGTGGTCTGAAATTTTATACAAAAGAAATCGTCAGTGCAATGATCCAGAAACATTGAGTTCAAAGTCACTCAGATTTGAAGAACTTTCAGTGGATTCACAGCAATATTTCAAAGAAACTATTGCTGAAGTCATGGCAAAAATTACCTCATTGCAAAATGCCAAAACCTAAAAGCTAGGACCTAGATGTAGAACTGACAAGCAACAGCTAGGTTCAACTTTCAGTTGCTTTTTAGATCTGAGAAGACTATTGTACGCAGTGTCAGGATAACCTGTATTTTAAAAGAGAAGAAAAAAAATTGTATTGCTACAGAACTAGAAGTTTCATCTTGGCTATGTCTAGTCTGCCATTAAAATGCTGCTACATGAGAACACACAAGTTCTTACTGGAAACAACCAATTTTTGAAGAAAAATATGAGTTCAAAACAAAGATATTACAGTCAATTCTTCCAGACCACTAGATTTACCCTTTCTGTCACTTGGCTCAACCCATCCTAATATTATTTGTTATGAAACCTGCACAAATAATAAAATAAAATATCTCTTTAATTATTAATGCCAGGAAGAACCCAGCAGGAGTCATGTGATGCAGGGAATTGCACTGTCCTCTTCCTTCCTTTAAATTTCTAAGAAAAACTTGAATACATACCCTGAACACACCTTGTTAACTCAGATGCAAAAGAAACTAGAAAGAAAGAAAGGATAAAATGCTGTAACATACCTGAAAACCAACCAACTAACCAACCAAAAACCCAACAAAACAAAATGAAAAAAAAACCCAAACCCAAAACCAACCAAAACCAAAAACCACAAAAAACCAAACACCAAACCAAACCAAAAACAAACAAAAAACCACACACAAAAACAACAACAACAACAACAAAAAGAGAAACTAATTGCATTGCAATTTCTGTGGCATTCTTATAAATGGGATGTGGAGGATGGAAGGTAACTACTGATTTTTAAATGGCCAAAAATACTGCAGCTTGAAAAATAGGAGAAGCAGGAGGTTAAAATCACCTAATAAATTCATGGTGAGTTTGGCACAAGGCAAATGGGCACAAACTAGCCAGTAATACATTTAGGTTGAGAACTCAAAGATGCATTCTGCATAGAAAAAGACTGAAGCTCTGGAACTTTCTTGTCAGAGTATAAGAATATAGACATTTACGTGCTTTTGAGGTAGGGTGCAATCAGCTTATAAATGAAACACCGCAGCACGGCTGCCTGGGATAACAGCAAGCTGCCTCATGCACAGACCTTCTACCTGTGACCTCATGCTGGCTCCTACCATTCCAGGACTACATCATCTTTTTTGGCTATGTGGGGCTCATCATGAAAGGTTTTAGTTTTGATTTTTTATTAAAAATGGAGAGCAGAATTTGTATGTAGAGAATAGGAATTGTTGCACATTTCTGCATCTACCCACAGAAGTCTGTGTGTGGACAGACTAGATTTTTGCACCTTTTACAGCATTTGTCTTACTGAATTCCTTTATTTTTCATTGTGTTTATATTTACAGTATATTTATTCTAGAATTGTTTAGTTGATTCATGAGGGGAAAAAAAGAGAAGCAATCTTTTAAGTGATACAGCAAGTCTCATCCTGCTAGCTGCAATAAAATAAATGAAAAGTGGGAGAAAAAAGCATCCTTATTGCCTCCAATTCAGGGCAATCCAGGCAGTGTGAGATACTTTTCTAATAGTGGATGATGTAGGGATATTGTCATAGGAGGCACAGACATAAAGTTAATATTTATTATACTTTGATATTTTTATCAGCTGTCTGCAAAGGACAGAAATTTGTTTTCCTACTCAACTGGCAGAGAAGTTTGGTTTCATATTTCCAACAGGAAGCTGTGAGCATTAGGTTCACAAGCTTTGGGCAAGCTCATGGATTGAGTTTGACTTTGTGTGCAAAAGATGCTGTAGAAGTGGACAACATCCAGCCAGATCTGGTTGCACTGAACAATCTGGTTGAGATTTATATGCAAAAGAGGCAGACATGGAGAGTACAGATCCCATCTAAATGTAAGCATCTGGAATACAAACAGGTGCACAAGACTCCTGCATTCAGTAGGGATAAATCTTGTAATAAGTAGCAGAGCAAGGACTTTGCTATGGATTCATCATTCACACTTAAGGAAAGGTTACAAGCAATCATGCAGTTGTGCAAAAGACATCTGCTTCACACTGGCATTGCAGTCCTTGCACTAAGATTATGAGAATAGTTAAAAACTAATATGAACGCTAATCGGGGACAGGAGGTTGTGGGGCCTTTCATTGTCTTTTGTCCTTTTTCTTTTTCATTTGCCCTGTATACTGTAAGTTCTTCTGTCCTAGAGAGAAGCACATTCAGATCTTACAGTGCTTCCTGATTAATGTAACCACTTTTTCAAATAAGTGAAAAATAGAAAAAAAGATCTAAAAGAAGTAGAAGGAAGAAGGAATCCACTGCTCTCCAGTGCTCTGTCCTGAAAAGAAACTCACGAATCATATTCAAAACAAAATCACTGGGTCCAAGCAAACCCCACATCACACTCCTGTTCACCTACAGAGCACCAGTCCCACAGCACCACATCAAACCTCCCTTGTCTCAAAATCACCAGGTCCCAGACTTCCTGGCCTAGAGCCTCTCATTCTTTCCAAATCCAAGACGGAGCCCCAGTACTTCTATCTTCATTCGTCCCAAGATCTCCACCACCAATCCAAACACCTCCCCATCTAATCCTCATTACATAGCTCTGATACCCTTACAGCCCTCTGCTCTCTTAACCCTGACCTAAATCCCTTCCTATGATAAGCCCCCACTTCTCCGCCCCCAGCTCTGCTGTCCCCCAGCCCCAGCCTTGCTCATATCTGGGCTTCTGGGGACCCAGGCTAAGCACAGCAGCTACCAGCACTTCAGATCTAAAGCTGCGTAAATATCTCCTTCCTTCTCCCTTTTGCCTGCCTATGCTCACCTGCCATTGCCTGCTGCAGCCTGCCAAGCTCCTTGCAAAGCTTCTGCTGGAAATTCCCAAAACCCAGGCACGGGCTGCACTTGTTCAAAATTCTGCTTAGATGGTGCTCCAAGGACAGAAAAGGAAGATGTATCAGGGAAACCCAGGCAGCTGATAGCTCTGCTCCTGTGGGGAGGCATCTCTGTTTAGTAGCAATAAGAACTCTTGTTTTAATAATAGAACACAGCCCTGAGATTTAATTAGCACTTATAGCAACATATGTCAGATAGCAATAGCTTTCAGTAGGCACTTGTGAGAATTGTCAAGACTGCAGACTTGGTGCCAGGGTGATTCTCTGCTTCTAAATGTAGTGATGTAAGTCCAATGTAACTTTCATTGTTGATCTTATTTTTCACTCCTTTAACTGAGAAAAAGAAAAAAATATCTGGGATGACTGTTTATCTATTCAAAGCATATTGTCTGTCAGTTTGTTATCTCTTCTTGTTTTAGGTGACAACTTCTAGATTTCCACCCCAGTCTTGGCTGTTGAATGATGAGTAAGCAGTAATACTGATGTTAATCAATTACAGCTCCTGAATTAAGATTTTACGGCTGTCTGTGTCAAACTGTGTTTTGCCTTGCTGTAGAAAATAGCATCACATCATTTCTTCATTTGTTCAGCTGTATTCATTATCAGAAAGTATAATTAAATTGAAATATACCATCTGTGAGACCCCAGATTGGTTTTAATCACCAGTAACATAAATGACATGAAGCTTATCTGTGCTGTACCATTAATAAGAAAACGCTGGGCACACAAAAAATCAGGTGTGATATTCATTAAATCCCCAAATGGTCTGGGTTGGAAGGGACCTTAACGATCAGCTAGTAACAACCCCACTGCCATGGGCAGGGACATTGTCCACTAGAAGGTAGCTTTGTTATGAAAGAGATACAAGAAAAGTAGTCAGGGGATATTCATTTCTCAAGGTACTTTTCTAAACTTTATCTTCACTGCTGGGCTACAGAGTACAAAGAAAACACCCAGTTATGAATCCCACATCATAAGCCACTGCAGGCCACTGTAAATGCCCTGCCAGACACTGAGAATTCAGTGTGTGAAGGACATGAAAAAAGACTGAAAAGACTTTTGTGTGGCTCACTGAAGTCTGATTTTTGTCTCCACTGGTGACTGTCAGAGAGAAAACCAGACTTGCTTTCGGACTAATGTGATCAAGAGTGCAGCAAAGTTCTGTATTCAAAGTGGGTATGTTGATCTTCATGTCTTTTTATTTATTTTACACAGAAAACTGCAAAACATGTTCAACTTTCATTACTACCTGGATCCAAGATTCTGATTCAGGTCCTACAACTAATTCCATTTTTCTTCCTTGGCTTGTACAAAAACCTGGAAGTAAGCTGGGAAATTCTATTACAAGCACATCTTCAGAAAAAACTGTTTTGAAATGTTTTAGAAAGCCAGCCTTTTTGTTTTATACCAGACTGTCGTTCTGATCAGAACAAAGTTTCCATTTTTTTTTTTCTATTTTCATCTAATTCTCAGACTTGTAAATAGACAGGATCATTGTGTGCTTCACTCACTAGATTTTGTTCTCTTCAGAGCACATGCATAAAAGGGGAACTTTTTCCACCCATTTTAATTTAATTAAAAGCCAAGATACATCTGAAGCTTTGAGCTGATCTCGTGAAAAGATGACTGATTGAGGATATGTTAGCACAGCTGTGGGTACCAAGGTTACAGCCCTTCCCTCAGTGAACAGAAGGGCAGGCAACAGGTTGAAAAGCAGTCTACTGATTTTCATAAAATACATTTATTAAAACTAGTCAGAAAGGAGAAGATGAATAAGAGTTTGAAGACAATGAGGTCTTTGAATCTCCAGAGTTGAGAGAACTTGAATGGCCTGCAATCATGTAGACAAAGGAGAAGGTTGTGATGCTTACATTGGTATTAAGGGAAAAAACACATCACATAGGTTCCTTCATCATTATTTCATGCACCTTTCAAGATATTCCCCTCTTAGGAACAGTCTGTCTCAGAGATTTCTAGAGCAATACTAAACTACTCTGACTCTTCCCTATCCATTTAGATCTCCTTTGCAAACTGCACCATCTTACAACTTCTAAAGAAGTTGCCAATGATCGTTGTGTTTATTTTTCCAACTTGTGGGGTGTTTTTGCTCTGTTAACTATAGAAATGTTGCTTTATTTATTTATCTATTTATTTATTTACTTCATGTTTATACCTTGGATTTTTGTTTACAGGATAATGTATTTAACCTGAGTTCCAAAAAAACTTGTACATTCTTACAGGTAGAATATTTAGGTCTCTTCTCCTTTCCTAAGACCACTGTAGTTCCATCACCTTCAGTGGGACTGTACAACTCTCAGCAAAGAGAGGTAGAGGAAGTCACACAGCCTAAGTTTGCGTATTCCCCTTTGGACAGCAAAGCTGGGCACCCAGGCTTACTGTCTAGTGAATAGAGAGAGGAAAAGTCTTCCAGAGGGCTGTTCAGACCACGTCCAGACTCATGTCAGGGTATATTCTGAATTTTCAGTTCTGTTGCAGCATACTTTTCCTATCAGACCTAACCTTTGTCCTTGAATTTTCTCTTTATACAAACCAAGGCACCAAAGAGGAGAAATTAAGTAGAAAAGGATATTCTTGTATCCATTACAGCAGTCAGGTCCATCTGGGGTGCACACAGGATTAGAGAATATTGTCAGATTTCACAACATAGACCTCCTTGCTAAAATTCCTGTGAATAAGTCCAGTGTCTGCCTCCTAATATTGTTTTTCTTGAAAGAAACTAAATTATCAATATTATGTAAGGTTTCACAGTAGGTCTGTTTTCTACTATTTATCTTTTCTATTGGAAATATTCATTAACACTAAAATAAATATTCATAGTCAAAGTAAGCATTCATATCTACGCACAGGACTCACAATTTACTTCATATCCTTTGGGCACTTGTTCAGATCATTAGAAAAAATTCATCAGACAGAAGTTCTGCTCTCGTTACATCTATTAGTGTCTTACAGCTACTTTGAACAGGTGCTGTGTTCAGCAGCTGTGCTATGTAAATTAGTTTACAAGCATTTTAATTCCCTTGCTCACTGATATATCTGCTAAGCCATGCTCTTTCAGCTAATATGCCATTATCCTCCATAATTTACCTCAGTCCTGTTCTTAGCATAGATTTTACCCCTGCTGCACATCAGTATAGTGTTCAGGTTGTACTCTTCCAACCATCTGGACCCACTGCAGTGGTAAACATGAACCAGTTTCCAGACTGATAGCTGCTTGTCCAAGATATTGTCTAAAATAGACCTGAGTTAAAACACCCTCTTGAATATCCTCACTCAAGCCATGCGGTCTCTACTTTGCAGTTGATGTTGATTTGTCAGGATTAATTGCAAATGTCATCCTGCTTTTCAATGAGCTGTGACTCACAAAACACATCCCAGGTTTAAATATCATACTAGAAAGGTATCCCACTGCCAACTCACACAAAGACTTTCTCTGGGAGAGGTTCCCAAAAGCAGTAGATTGCTTTTGTTAATGGAGATGACAGTAAAAATGTTAAAAGTCACATGAAACTTGTACTTACTATCAGCTGCTGAGATATTTAAAAAACAGTGTCTAAGTGCTCTTGAGATTTTATTTCCAAGAATGTAGATGAATCTGTCTTGGGGAACTGTATTCAGCACATGTAAAGACAGCTGCAAACCTACAGGACCATGTGACAGAAGAGCCCTGGGCGGAGATGCAAGCATCCTTCATTTTCCGAGTATTTATCTTATTTAGAAGTCTCATCCATGTCCCCAAATCATCACAGTTTAATCAGTTTATTAAACACATTCATGCAGTTTGAAGTCAATTGCTTTTTCCAGTCATCTCAGCAGCAACCATACGGTTTCAGTTTCCAACAAAGCCTCTGGGATATCCACAGTGTGCTTTACATGGCTGTCATTCCAACTCCTTTTCTGTCAGCAGCACCTTCACATTGGGAGTGCTATTTATGAAGCTTCCTGAATTTTTTATGGGGACCCATGCCTCTACATTGGCAGCAGAGTTGCATCCTGAAAATTAGCAGTATCACAGCTGTCTTTACCAATTCAGTATGTAATTTGCACAGGTGCTTTACTTTGAAAAAATTTGCCTTAAACATCACAGTGCAGCCTACTTGAACGTACTAAAAAAAAAAGGCATCTCAACATCTATGATTTTGAAAGGGAAATTGCTTTCCCCTTCCTTTTGTTTTTTTTTTTACTTCCATGGTTGCTTCCATGCTCTTTGCCTGCTCACGGAATAATTTTTATGGATAGAAACAACAACTGGTTCAGAGCAGGGTTACAGGGAGACATTTACAGTGTGCATGATTCTGAAAGCCCTTAAAAATCTTTAAATCTACCAAGTTAAGCAATTTTCAAACTATCTGAAAGGGAATCTGATCATGGGCAGAAATAACCTCTGTGGACAGCTAGATTCTTAGAATTCCATTTAATAGCATAACTATAGGTTTCTAGTGTGCTTTTCAATTCACAAACATGCATAGCGTATCTACTGAGGAATATAAAATGAGATATAGGGCACTACACCACTTGAGAGGAGAAAGCTGAAGTTACAGGAGAACCTTCAGTATCGCAAATGCCACTTGGTGTCTTGGTTAGACAACTGAAACAAGTCCTAAGATCTGAAATTCATCACATCTGCTTTTAGATGTCAACAATGTTTACATCATATCTGAGTGCTCAACTGAGAGAAAGATGCACTTTTAGAGCAAAAGTCCTCTGACTTGCCTTAGGTATCTAACTTAAAGTGAGGTGAATCATATACTATAAATGACTACTTTTTCTCATGTTATAAGGTGAAGTCTAGTACGATGCTGACACTGTAATCTTCTAATTTAAGTGAAATTAAGCTAATATGTCACATGTTTAATTGCAATGCAGAGAGGAGAAAGAGATAGAACAAAGCTCCACCTACGCTCTGGGAGATGACTGATGTGTCAGGACTGCATAAGGGAAAAGACAAATAGAGGATACATCTGTTTTCCATTCTTCCTACTTCCAAATTATCTTTTTTTAAAAATCAAAATTTTGTGTTCATTTTTAGCATTATTTTTGTGGTAACTTCTGATCTGTAGATAATTTTGTAATTACCCATTTTGTTGTTCAGTACTGTGAGATACCACATTATTATATTAATTATTGTCTTGGACCAACTCAAATGTGTGTGTGTGTGTGTGTGGGGAAGGGACAGGTCAAATCTCACAGAGGTAAGGTGATGCCCTGTTACTTACCCCAGCCCCTTGGGACCTACTTGGGCAGCCCTGGACCAGCTGTCAGTCACTGGCACACTGGGAGCACTGCCCTACACCACATCCCAGAGCCCCTGACCCAGTCCCAGACTGGTTGGCACACCAGACGTCCTGCAGCAACATGTGCTCTCCGTGTGATTTGGACTCTGGCTTATGGACACGTGGAAGCTAGACTTGCACAGAACTCTAAGTGGTAGCTATAGTTCTCTCTTATTATCTCTCTTTCTTTATTTCTTCTTCTCCTTCTCCTAATCTCCTTTTTTAGTATTTTGGGTAATTTAAAGCTGTATTGGATTTTGCTAAGTTGTATGGGTTAGCATGTGCTAAGCCAATGCTTTGTGAAATGCTTTGTTTTGGTTGAATATTGCCCTTTATGCTTTTGCCAAGTTCCCTTATTTTCTGAAGTTTGCCAGTAAAAGCATATTAACTTTAGACCTCCTGAGAAATGTGTGCAGCGCCTTCTCCTTTGCACTCTTCCTTAAGGTATTAAAAGAACTGAAGTCCCTTCTGACAAATTCAGCAGGTGAATTTTTGGAGCCTTGTATATTTTTAAAGTAAAACCCCTTCAGTGAGCTTGTAGCTCAGAGCATGGGGTCTTGCAGTTACTAAAAATTAAAACTGTGTACCTTGGGGTACACAGCTAGTGACTGACCTACAGGTGGACTTCATGCAACTCAGCATAATGCTTTAAGCTACTTTTCAGTCCAACTTCATGCAAGCTTATTTAGTCTGTTCTTCATTACTTTGTCAATGAGGGTGTTGCGGAAGAAAGTGCTGAAAGTCTTACTAAAGTCAAAATGGAAGATATCAGCTGCTCTTCCCTCATTCACCCAGACAGTCATCACAGAAGGGTGTCAGGTTGCTCAGGAATGATTTCCTCTTCATAAATATATGCTGATTTATCCCAATCACCTTCTTGCTCTCCATGCTTTTGGAAGTCTCTAGAGCTTTCTGAAAAAGGGAAGAGGAGAAGAAGGTGTTGATTTTTCTTCTCCCTGGTATCCAGTGATAGGACTCATGGGAATGGTTCAAAGTTGCTCCAGGAGAGGTTCAGACTTTGCATCAAGAAGCATTACTTTACCCAAAGGGTGATCAAACAGTGGAACAGGCTTTATAGAGAGGGGAACGAGGTCCCAAGCCTGTCAGCATTTACAAGGCATTGGACAATGCACTTAATAGCATACTTTAACATTCTTCACCCTGAATTGGTCAGGCAGTTAGACTAAATGATCATTGTAGGTCACTTCAAAATGGAATATTCTACTCTATTCTATTCTGTTTTAAATTGCTTCCAGGATTATTTGTTCTATCAGTTTCTCAGGGATGTAGGTGAGGCTGACCAGCCTGTAGTTCCTTAGATCATTCTTTTTGCCTTTCTTGCCTTTACTTTCTTCCAGTCTTACATTGGAAATTCAAGAATTTAAGCTGAAATATGGGTTTATCTATAGTGACTAAAGCACCAGCATGTGTTCAAAGAGAAATCCCTGGCACAGAGATGGAGTGGACAGAGAAGAAATCCCTGGCACAGAGATGGAGTGGACAGAGATATCAGTAAAGTCTCAAGCCATCTGCAGTAATTGTGTGTAAGGGTCCCATTGCTATTACTACTTATCATAAAACATATGGTTAGAGAAAGTCAGGGCAGGGAGAGTAAAGTTCAATATAAAAAGTCTGCAAGGTTAATCTATTAAGTAGAAAAATGGCATGTCACCCAGTTCTGCTAATTACCAGCCCTTTTAAAATGTTTAACTAAGACTAGATGGGAATGCAAAAGAAACAGAGGCCTAGATTTAGTCATCTTTTTTAACTGGAAACAAATAAACAAAAAATCTGAAGAGCACTTCTGAATTGGAGCTCATAACTGCCCCTGATGCTTTCACAGAAAAATCTCATTGAATCTGTAAAAGGGATGTTAATGCTGCCATCCTCTCTTTCATGCTATTTGTTCACTCTGTTCTTTTCACTGTAGTTGTCAAGCAGAAAATTTAGCCCTTGAATCAATAGCATACTGCTACATTCATGAAAATGTTCATTTATAGCCGAAGTGCACCTTTAATTAACCTAATTACTTCATGAGTTTCTGCTACTAGTAGAGTGATGACAATTTAGAGTGACAAAATACCCTGTTAAAGTGTTTCTTAACATAGAAAGCAATTCCAGAGGAACAGGGAACCTTCCTCTGGCAATGTTAAACTATACAAATTGTACACATTTTTAGGGTTATCACCATAAACAATCCTCTCACTTTTCACCAGACATGTAAAGATTTAAACACTATACAAAATCCTATGACTTTCAAATCTGCTGAATATCTGTTTGCCCTCTTTATATCCAGCGCTAATCCTCTGAAAAAGAGTCTTTCTGTAGTAAGTCCTTTAAATCAGAAAGCAGAAGTGGGATATATCTCCCCAAAACATCTGGAGGTAGATATAGTTGACAATGTGTAGTAATTTAGTAACACATGAAGAGTACTCAGGTATCAAACACTTCTGCATAGGGGCTGGCAGAACTGACACAAGCTAGATCTGTGCCCTACTAGACTGATAACTGAAGGCAAAGAAGGGTACTCTTGTGCCTCTCAAATGTCAGTAGGTATGTGGGCAAGCGAGTTCAGCTCCAATTGCCCAGATGAGAAAATAATGCTGATTGTCAATTTTTTTGTTCTAGAGACACAGTCTGCTTCAGAAGGAGATTCATCTTGTCCTGCAAAAGAGCTAAAAGAGGTGGAATGAACCACAGTGTCAGGCATTTCTCTCTTCTTCAGAAAATTGGACTACTAATTCAGACTGCATAATTGCCATTCAGCCAACTAAATTTGGTGACATTAATGCCATTCAGTCAGTTACTCAGGGCTTGATTCAGTTTCCCTGAAAAAAGTGTTTCTTGTTTGACAAAACCACAAGGAATCTTGCCTGTTGCTTAAGAAGGCCATGATCTTCCTCAGGCCTCATCTGCCATTCACATGCAGCTACCTGGTATATCTCAGACTCTTGCAAACGGCACAGGTACCTGTGTTTAAGCAACTGAACCTGGCCTCATTTAGTATTGCAATGGGAAAACAATGCTCACCGTCAGGGTATAGAGAATTCTTCACCCAAGCCCCTGAAGTCAGCATGATAAAAGGAGACAGGAGGTATTGCAGGACTCTGAAAGGGTCACATGACCGTGGATGTCCAGGTATAATCAACTCTCCCAGATCAGAAAATTATGCATGACATATTGAGTTCTATCCAATGAGTCAGAAATCTAAGCAGACCCAGAATTCAGAAGTCACAACTTCCAAACAGTTGTTAAAATAAGCAGCACTATTTGACATGGATCAGATGCACTACTGGTTAAAGGTCTGTGCGGAGAAGATTTCTATTGATTTCAGCTGTAGGTTGGACTCAATATAAGCTATCCCTTCAAATATAAATACTTGTGTTGTACCTTCAAAGGTCCGTGAAGCAGCCTGGAAAATATTCCATGCTTTGTGATGATTGCTCTGTCTTTATGCCATTTGCCTCTTATTCTGGAGATCAATGTTAAAGATTTGCTCTTACAAGAGTTAAGGGCCTGTTCTTAGTGATTAAATTATGCCATGATAATCTACCCCCTTGAGCTATTATAAAAACTGACTTAATAGTGTTGCCTTAATGACATTTGATTATGATGCAGCTGTCTGAATCATGTTGTTATAACTACTTTTTTATTGCCAGAAAAACAATTCAAATAATTCCTCTATTATTCCCATTACTGTGATGAAAATGCACCTCTGAAAAAAAAAAAACACAACCCCCCCCAAACAACAACAAAAAAAGTTTTAAAAAGTGAGGCTTCTGCAAACCTTTTTTCTTAAAAAAAAAATTAATTACCATACCCTTTAAATAACTTTTTTTGTCTTTCTTATGTGAAGTTTTTGAATACATTGCATTGACATTGTTTGAAAATTCTCATCTCCTAGTCAGGTCCAAATCCAGACCATTGATGAGGGAAATCACCAGTAGTGTCCAAGTCATGATGGGAGCATGCATTCCCAAGTTAATATAAAAAAAGCAGGAGTACTAAGAGTAACAACTTGAAGAGACTTTTATCCAACTACCTCTGATTAGGAAAAATAGGCCTAACTGTAGACTGCAGATGTAACCACCCTGTATGTGCTGAGCTGAGACAAGTCTTCTGGAGATATCTGCACTTGCCCCTGAGGACAGTATCAAGGACACCTTCATGACTAGAGTGAAAGCTGCGCACACAAAAATAAACAGGCACCCAATCAGGATGCTGTCAAAGCTTTCACCCCTGAACTGGTTTGTCTCCATGTTTTTAGCCTGTTCAAATGAAATCACACATTGCAGCATACCCCAACAGGCTGTTTGACTATCAGCACTCTGCAGGAAGCCCATAAGGCTAGTGCGGACAGGATGTCAGTGGCAGGTGTAACATGCCATCTGCACGACCATCTGGAGATCATCCTTCCTCAGGGTGCAGGCTAACACCAAGGCCTCATTCTTCTTTCGCTGACATGAAAGGAAATTTCATAGAATCATAGGATCCTAGACCAGTTTGGGTTGGAAAGGATCTTAAAGATCACCTAGTTCCAAGCCCCACTGCCATGGAGAGGAACACATTCCCCTAGACCAGGTTGCTCAAAGCCCCACCCAACCTTGCCTTGAACACTTCCAGGGATAGGGCGTCCTCAGCTTCCTTGGGCAACGTGCCTCATAACCCTCAGAGTAAAGAATTTCTTCCTAATGTCTAATGTAAATTTGTTCTCTTTTAGTTTAAAGCCATTCCTCCTTGTCCTGTTACTGCATGTTTTAGGAATGAGGCTTAGAGCCATAAGATATGACATGAGGTTATGTGGTGGAGGGATTTCCATGAGGTATGTAGCATGAGATTGTGGCTCTGGATTACTGTGGGCATGATGGCATGCTGAGGGAGTGATAGATTATAAGGCAGAGGTCAGATGACTCATCACTGAAATCAGCCAGGTGGAAGAGGGAGTGATACTAATGTGTCACAGTTCTCTTCCACCTCATGCAAGATCCACAGATTTTGTAATCATTTTTCTCTCTGTAACTCTCAATGTGTCTCATTTACATATAAAGTGTCTCCCCCATTTATGACAGCAGTAACAGGATATTTGACTACAGTCTCACCTCCACTTTTCCCAAAGGTATAAATTGGCATTTGAAATCCTCCATGACAGAGAATGAAAATATGAACACCTTGCAGACAAGTTGATGGCCTTGCTTGTCTTTCTGTCCCAAAACAGGGACATCTCTTTGGTAGGATTTATGCCTCCAACTGCATTGAAGTGTACAGAGAAATTATTGTACACAGAGGTATATGTTTATATTTTCTAGATCTAGTGCACTTATCACTGGCAATCTCACAAAAATCTATAAAATGTTTCTTCAATAAACCACAGTATTTGTGAATCTGTGATCAAGAAAGTTCCTAATGAACTCTCTCTGACTTACAGTGATGAATCGGTAAATCACATTATTCATGAATCTGTGATCCCAAATGTGACTGGAATTGTACTGTAACCCACACTATTGATGCAACTGGTATCTTACTGAATGTGACCTGGCTTATAGTGTCAAATTGGTTATAATCAGAAATTAAAATTAATTGTAGCCAGCCCCTCTGATCTATGAGGATGATCTGCAAAGCAATGGGGTTTACTTTCTGCCAAATTTCTATACCTTTAATGCAACACATTGCCTGGTAAAAATTCCCTCTCCAGCTTTCTTGTAATCCTCATTAGGTACTGTAAGACTACTATAAGCTGTCTTCGGGGCCTTCTTTTCTCCAGTTTGAACAACCCAGACTCTCTCTGCCTGTCTTTATATGAGAGGTGCTCCAGCCCTCTGATCATCTTAGTGGCACACCTCTGGACCTGCTCTGATAGGCCCATGTACTTATGTTGGGGTCTGCAGAGCTGAACACAATACTCCAGGTAGGATCTCACAAGTGGAGTAGAGGACGAGAATCACCTCCTTTGATCTGTTGGCCACTCCTGTTTTGGTGCAACCCAGGACACGGTTGGCTATCTGGGCTGCAAGTGCACATTGCCAGGACATGTTGAGCTTCTTGTCAGTCAGCACCCTAAGTACTTCTTCTCTGGGTTCCTTTCAATCAATTCTCTGCCCAGCATGTATTTGTGCTTGGGATAGCCCCAAACCAGGTGCAGGACCTTGCACTTGGCCTTCTTGAACTTTATGAGGTTTTCACAGGCCTTTCTCAAGCCTGTCTAGGTCCCTCTGGATGGCATCCCTTCCCTCCAGCATCTCAACAGCACCACAGCTTGGTGTTGTCAGCAAACTTGCTGAGGATGCACTTGATCCCACTATCTATGTCACGGACATGGTATTAAATAGTGCCAGTCCCAATACTGACACCTGAGGAAGGCCCATTTTCTGCACTGGGGCATTGAGCCTTTGACCACAATTCTTAGAGTGTGACCATCCAGACAATTCATTATCCACTCAGTGGTCCATCCATCTGCAGTTTAGAGAGAAGGATGTCATGCAGAACAGTGTCAAAATTTCAAACACACTATAAACTCACTGTTCACCTCCCTTCCATGAAGGTATCGTTAATGAAAGCAGAATCAGGGCTCTGATCTAGGCTAGAGAGAAAGTTGTTCAGCACTTGGCTGATTTTTCACTTTTTCCTGGTAGAGGTTGTGATACAGGAGCAAAGAAATAAAACCTAGCTGACAAAAGAATTTGCAAAACCTATTAATAAATACTTAGTACAACCAGGCAAGGTGCCTGGATAATACACCTACAATGCAAAGCATATATACATAATAGACCCTTATTTCTAGAAATTCTTTTCCTGTGAAGGCAATTTACGGATGCAAAACAGCCCCAGACATCTCTGTTTCTATTCTGGTATGACTCTGACAGGCATTAATTACTATGGGATCACAGGACACAGTGATCTCAAAACCAAGGAAATTTTCATAGAAAATAACTCTGATGATCAAACAAGAATAGCAGTATTTTAGGAACACCGTTTTATTTCCTGTCTAAAATATAGTCCAACCTAGGATTCCTTTCTTCTGAATTCAACTCCTATTTAAATTTCTCTGTGATGCCAATACAGAAAGAAAATGTAATTAAAAAATCTTGCCTACAAACCCAAGAAAAATCATAATAAATCAGTAAGTTCTTATCTCACTTTATCACCTGTTGAGATTTTGCCCCGCTGAGGCAAACACCCAGATCTCAAAGGTTCACCAAAAATTAATTTGATGAACATGTATATTTCTAAAAGTTTGGCTTCAAGTGAAAGCAAGCACTTCTACTTCCTCTATGTTCAACCAAGAGACTGGCATTTTCGTATGACTGAGTGTTCATCCCACCTCTGGGGAGTTTTCTGTCACAGGATGACTTCTTTTCAGGAGAGATTCTCTCATTGCACCCACTAGTGACTTCGAAGGAATAGTAAGTAACCAGATAGGGGCAGGTGTCTAGTTTCTCAATACATCAAGCTCTGTGAGATGATTCTCCAGTTACTATTCAAAATAATTTTTTCTAGGGAGCTCAGTAATTACTTTCAGGTTTGCCCCTTTGTTAAGTATGAAGAGAGAGCAGTAATTCTTCACCTTCCTAATATATATATATATTAGACAGTAAACACATAATCTTCCCCCTCCAGGTTGATATTCTAAACTAGGGGTCACCAAACTTTTCAAGCCGCGGGCCAAATTCCTATCCTCAGACACTGTCACGGGCCGCAGCGGCGAGGGGGGGGGACGCGGCGCTTTCGGC
>JAWWLV010000001.1:36142981-36159253 GCA_035041135.1 Platyrinchus mystaceus
GAGCGGCGCCGGCGGCAGCGAATTCGGTGGCGGTAGCGGCCCCGCGGCCGGATTCGGCGGCGCCGCAGGCGGATTCGGCGGCGCCGCCGGCAGATTCGGTGGCGCCGGGAGGGGGCTCGCGGGCCGGATTGGAGGGCCTCCTGGGCCGGATCCGGCCCGCGGGCCGTAGTTTGACGATGCCTGTTCTAAACCATCCTTAATTTTCTGAACCACTTAGTTGTATCAAATAGCTTTCCAGGTCTCTTTATACTCACCACCGTTCATCCAGAATTACTTCTGCACAATATGGGACCAGTCTCACAATTTTAAAGAACATTGAGTATTCCTCTAATAACATAGAATATTCTTTTCTCCCTTAGTTAGCTGCTCCACTGTCTCACAAAATGTTTTAAAATCTGAAACTATGGAAGCTAATTCCCCACTTAAAAGCATTTTATTGATCATAAAGGCCTTGGTATGTGACAACCATAAAATCTTTCTAACCTATGTTAATCTATATCACCAAATCTGAATGCTGGCTCCTTTATTTCACATTTTGCTAGAGAAATAAGCTATATGGGGAGGAAAAAAAAAAAAAAAAAGACATTTTTGTCGTTATAACTGCAACTACATTAAGTGGTTTAGTGCCTTGGCCAGAAATCACACCTCATCACATGCGTATTTCTAATAGCTGAACAAGTAGGAGGTTACAATGCAGACATATACCTAAGCAGGTAATGGGCAGATATTTTACTAAAAGACCAAGTGTTAAGATGGTGAGCATCCTCAGTTCCCATCAATAAAGAGATCTTGCCAATTTATACAATGCATCTTTGTTTCAACAAAGTGTATGTGCTGAACTTCAAGCATGTAGTTAAATCCCACTGAAAACAATAAGAGCTTAAATGGTACTTAAACACATTATTGTAAGAAGACTGGATCATTCAAGTACTTAAGGGCTTTGTTGTATCAGAACTTTTGGCCACCACTGAATTCCCAGTTTCATTTGTTGCATATTTGGATCCAGCTTTAAAACTGTCTGGCTAAATATTCACACAAGGTAGCACAGCATATTAATACTTCATCTGCACGCAGAGGGTAGGCTACAATAATTTTGTTTCAAAGGGCAATACTTGTAATTTCTTCAAAAGTTTTATCACAATAGTTTGTGATACTGACACCAGGAAATTAAACTGTAAATTTCCTCTCTGGTTACATGCAAACCACCACAAACACACACACACATACTCTACGTGGTTTATCCATATGCAAATGTTACAATTAGGGAGCATGGCTCTGGAAAGTTAATAATTTAATCAGTGTATCAGAAGGCTAATGACTTGTTCTGCCAGCTCTCTCAAAAATGCATTTCAGGGATATTTTAATGCTATTACCAGACTGACAAATAAACTTTATCCTCTGAACTCATATGAAAGTTTAACAGGGGGGAAGTAGAAGAGTAGGAGAATGATTATATTTGTTTTATACACAGGGGGAATCAGGGACTGTGCCATGGTTCTCCTTGACATAAATTGTATTTGCTCTTTTTCCCACTTTTGGCATTTCCAGGTGCCTGTCTGTTTTTAACATCTTCTTCAGCCTCAATAAATTTGTTGAAACAAGACTCTGTCATACATTCAGTGAGTCACAGCTGAGAAATAAAAGTAATCCCTCAGTGGGATAAATGCACTTGAGCTGGAGACCAGGAAAAAAATGTGTTGATTTTGAAAATTGATGGTGATACACTTTACATTTTTTTTCCAAGCTTATTTTGTTTTGAAACTGTCAGAGAATGTTCACTGAATGCTTTATAAGCAAAACAACTCTCTCCTAAGGCTATACAAACAGTACTTTAGAAAAGAGATATTTTCCCAATATTGATTAAAAGAATATGTGAGCTCAGGGGAATTATTCAGATCAAGATCTCTGGCCAGAGGATGTATAAACTATTTATTGTGCTGGTTGTCTGAACCACCTCCTGACCAGGAGAAAGACATGGGAGGTCAGGCAGAAATGCCATTATCTACTTAGGAGGCAAACACAGGGCTTAGCCATGAGCATCTATTGTGCACACTTTTTTTTTTCTTGTTCATGTTAATTCCTTGCAGTTCCTCAGAAGAGCAGAATCAACCTCTCTTCATCTGAACTGTTACTATTGTATTTTTATCTGCATTTATTGGACATTTGAGAAGACAGAACGTGAACTGCACGCATAACAACAAACATTGCATCTTTGCAAAGCTGGCATAGCACTTTTTGGACTGAAGAGAGTCAATGACAAAACAGACTCGACAGTTTGTCTAAGGAGAATCCTGAGGATCACCGGTTCTGCAAACATGTTAGATGAGGCTGGGCCTTGGCACACAGCACCTCTGAAAACCCAGTCTGGCATGATTATTTGCTCAATACTCTGATAAGCTTCAATGGAAATGATGTTTCAGCAATGTTGGTACCATCATGTCATGATTTTAACCCAGCTGGAAACTGAGTCCTATAAAGCTGCTCTCTCACTTCCCCCCACCCCCTCAGTGGGATTGGGTAGAGAATTGAAAGGGTAAAAGTGAGAAAACTCATGGGTTGAGATAAAGACAGTTTAATGGGTAAAGTAAAAGCCACACACACAAGTAAAGCAGAATGAAGAATTCATTCCCCACTTCCCATGGGCAGACAGGTGTTCAGAAACCTCCAGGACAGCAGGACTTGGAAAGAGAAACACCATTACTTTGAACATCCCCTCTTCATTCTTCTTCTCCCCATTTTATATACTGAGCACGATGCCATATGGTATGGAAAATTCCTTGAATCAGCTGGGTCCAACTCCTTGTGCACCCCTAACCTCCTCTCTGGTGGGATGGGGTAAGAAGCAGAAAAGGCCTTGGCTCCGTGTAAGCACTGCCCAGCAGTAACTAAAGCAGCCACTGTGTTATCAACACTCTTTCCAGCACAAATCCAAAACAAAGCCCAGCACCAGCTACTATGAGAGATCATTATACCCCAGCCAAAACCAGCACAGGTCAACACTTAGTACTGGATTTAATCAGGAATGCTTTATTGTAAACCTGGAGATGGTTTGATGATTTGTATTCCAGACATGAGTCTACGGAAACCTAACAAAGTCTCTCTTTTTTCTTCTCTGTTTCTAGTCTTTCTTGCCATCATTTGCAGATGTTTTTTTTAATGCATCAGTCATAGGTAACAGTAAGCTGGTCTTTTTCATGACCTCTCTTCTGTTTTATTCACTTTAAATACTGTTATTATTTATTTCACCCTGCAGTGCCACTCACATATTCAGCTGCTCCAGTACTTTCTAGAGTTTCTCCCTCTGTTGCAACATTGCACAAGTTTACTTTCCATTCTTTTCTTTTACTAACCTAGCAAAAAAAAAAAAAGTTATATTAGAAAAGAGTAATTTCTTATGTTCTCAATATACCATACCATATCTTTAAGGGATCACTGAATGCCTCCAAAACACTTATGTAAAGCAACACAGTCAATAGTAACATATACTATCCCCTATTGTACACCCTGTGTAGCATTGGCAAGAAAGAGTTTTGCAAAACAGTGATTTTAAAAAAAAAATGTTATGTGTATATAGCATTACACATATTACTATATGTGTTTATAGTAATTTATTATAAAATAAAGGATAGATGTTCATAACAGTATCCCAAAAAAGATTGAATACAACAAGATTCAACAGAATAATTAATTTTAAAAAATGCATAATAACAATATTTTATATCTTCCATAAGAGCATCATAACCTGTTAAGAAACTCCCAGTCACTCAGACATCCTCTTGTCTCTCTTCAGTTGTGTAGTTATTATTGTGTAACACTCCTGTTCCAGCTGGAGCCTCTGATGTAACTATCTCTCCTTCATGAGGTCAGTTCCAAAAAATCAGCTTCAGTGGGTCATGTACATACATTTACTTTTTGCAGATGCTAAAGAGCTTTTGTCAGAAGCCTGTTACTCAAGTACAGCCAAGTTTACCCTCTTGGTTCTTCTGACCTAGATTGGTGCCAAATCTGAGAAGAGATTTGAATTCTCATCTTAGAAGAATTAATCTCATGTAACTGTAAAAATGAGATTCAAACTGGAACACACAGTTAACTTCAGATGTCTACATTATTTTATTTTACATGTAAGCTCCAACTACCATCAATATAGACACCTACACTTGATCAGATAGATCAATCACTTTCTATACTCCATTGACTGTATTGACTAGAGATGCAAAACAACTGCCTAAACATATGTTTCTAGCACTATTTAACCCTCCATAGAGGCTTTCCAACATCTGTACAATCCTGGCAGCTATGACATAAGATCTGTGGGAGCCATCTGTCATTGTGGAGTAAAACACAGAGGCCAGCTGACACCCTTAGTGTGCTTCAACTGACATTGTATGCCTATGTGCAGACAACTGAGTCAAGACTTCCATTGACCACACCCACTGGAGAGTTTAGGCAAGTGGAACACTTGGCAATATGGAACACTTCAGTTCAGGTTTCTTAATCTTGTTCTGAAAGCCAGCTTTTTATCTCCAACTTGGAATGAGACATCCAGAACTGGTGTTTTGCATTGATCAGATTGCTGTCCATTGTGGTACAGGGGTAGGAGTGCTGAGGCTGAGGTCATGTTATCACTAACTTAGGGTTTGCATTAGGCAGTCAGGACCACTGTTGCAAAATATCAGCCAGTATATCCTGACTTTTTCCAGATCTTTTTATTCTGGCCTTAGTACTGCATTGCTCAGAAATCTTCTGGTCATTGCAGGCCATAAGCAAAACTAAAGATGGTTTTAGACTTCTCCCCAGCATAGGCAAAATCAACTTTCAAGCCTGAAGGATAAAATCAAAATAGATAATATGCATCTCTTCCTGCTCTACTCCCCTCTAATCTCTAACTATTGGAATGGTCCTCCAACAGTCAGTCAGGTAAAGCCAGGGAAGGCACTGTTATTCTGGGTACACACATGGCAGGGCCATGACCATCCATTATTTCATCTAGGAGGCTCAGTTGGTCTTTCAGCATTCAGAAGTGATGTCATGGGAAGGTGCCACTGATTTAATTGCTACACATGATCTTCTTCCCTGAGAAAATGCTTACACTATCTACAGTAAAATCTGGAAGAGTGACAAGCATTTCACTGTGCAGAAGTACCACTGCTCACTCTTCCAAATCTTCCTGTGAATCTCCTTATAGCCCTCTAAAAATGTTATTTTCTCTCTCTTTATATTTTTGAAGAGTCTTATCAATTATTTTTTGCACAAAAGTATTATCTAAGGGTGAGGGGGATGTAATCTTTCATCTATTTGAATACCAACCCCTTTACTGAAATTTGAATAATTTCTGTGTTTGTTTAAACCTTGTCTCTTTACTAAGAAATGTTCTCCAAGAACATGAGTTACTCTGAAGCAGCTGCCCACTTTTGAACTCAAGTCCATTCTTTATCATATTAAACATTTCTGAAATGCTGCTTAATCCCCCAACTCTTATCAAAATTTCCAGCATGTTTCCTATGGACAAATCACACAAGCTTAGGAGCTCTTCAGCATCTGGAGTTAATTCTACAGATATCTGATGTCTGGAGTCTGTCTGAAGCATGGGCATAAAAACATGTTCTCTACTGCAGAATCTTTTTGACCCTTTTGATTGTCTGCTCTGTATCCTCAGTCTTCAGCAAAGTGCTTTAAACATACCAGGTGCACTACAGCTCCTGTAAAACAAGCTTGAGCCTAAATGTAAGGAAAAGGAAAAACTTTAAGAATAACAAGTCTGGGCATTATGTGCTTTGTTCTGGTTTTAGCAGATGTTGTATCAATTTGATATTGAGCATAAGCCACCAAGGAACTGTAAAAATTCCAACTGTATTTATGGGGAAGTAGTATGTAGGGAACAAGTATTATCATTTTGGCCTGTCCAAAATCATGGGACTGCAGTGTACCAACATTCAATGAGTTGTTCTCTCAACAAATCTGACAAATACTAAGTTGGCATTCTGAAAAGTTGCTACATTCACATTTTTTTTTTTAACATTATTACTTACATTGCAGGTGTACCTAGAAGGCTCTGTGAATTGTATTTATTGTCCATAGTAGTTGTACATCAGAATCAGGCCTTCAGAACAATCTATTCTGCCACTTCAGGAACTACTCAGTTTTAGTTTGAAAGTTCCTCCTTTTTAAGATAAGAGATTGATTTCAGCATTCATCTCAGGACTGCCTTGAGCGTGGCCTGCTGTGACTTTGGAAATACCAACCTTTGATTATTTTACGTATGTATTTTATTTACAAGATAATGATGCAAAGACATAATGTGAACAAGAACCCTTTGTTCTGTAGAAATGTGAACAAAAATATACACACTGGCCTGAGGAATTTGTACTTGCAGTGCAAAAGAGCAGAGGAGATGGATGCAAGTAGACTGGGAAGGCTGATGATTGAGTAGGATTTCTTGTTTACCTGCCAAAGTTCTGACTAAACAACACTGCAGTTCTTTCAAATAAAAGGCTTATTACATCTTTACTACCTTAATCTTACTTTAATACATTCTCTTAAGCTGTGATCAATAAACATGTTTATTATGTCTCCTGTCTGATATTTTAGGATTCTGAAAAAAGTTATTTCTTTCTCCTGGTCTTATTACAACCTTTTGTAACAGACCATGCACACTGGTCTGTTTTATTTCCATGTTTATTAGATAACTAATGTTTATCAACGACATAGGTTTTCTCTGAAAAGCCTATCTCTCCCTCACTACCTCAGCCCACTTCATTGTATTGAGTTGTATTTGTTTTTCATAGCAAGGTTTTGATAACAGATGGGCTACAGGAGTGGCTTCTGTGAGAAGCTGCTGGAAGCTTCCCCCGTGTTTGACCAATGTCAGCCAGCTCCAAGATGGACCCGTTGCTGGCCAAGTCTGGGCCCAAAAGAGATGGTGGTGGCTCCTCTGGGATAATGTAAAGGGTAAAAAAGGGTAAAAAAACCTGCACAACTGCAGCCAGAGAAAAGAGTGAGTATATGTGAAAGAAACAGCCCTGAAGACAGCAAAATCAGTGAAGAGGGAGGAGGAAGAGGTGCTCCAGGCACTCCTTCACAGATTCCCCTTCAGCCCATAATGCAGACCATAATGATGCACCTGTGCCCCTGCAGCCCAGGGAGGTCCACTGTTGAGCAGATACCCACCTGCAGCCCCTGGAAGACTCCATGCTGGAGCACGGGGACATCTGAAGGATGCTGTTACCCTGTGGGAAGTCCACACTGGAGCAGGCTCCTGGAAGGACCTGTGGCCCTGTGGAGAGAGGAATCCATGCTGGAGCAGGTTTGCTGGCAGGACTTGTGGCCCCACAGAGGACCCACACTGGAGCAGTCTGTTCCTGAAGGACTACACCCTGTGAAAGGAACCCATGCTGGAGCAGTTCATGAAGAACTGCAGCCAGTGGGAAGGACTCACATTGGAGAAGTTTGTGGACAACTATCTCCCATGGGAGGGACTCCACACAGCAACAGAGAAAGAACATGAGGAGTCCTCCTGCTGTGGAAGGAGCAACAGAGATAACATGTGATGAACTGGCTGCAGCCCCCATTTCCTGTTCCCTTGTACCTTGGGAAGTTAACCCAGGAAAGAAGAGGGAGTGAGTGGGGGGCAAGAGGTAGGGGGGAAGGTGTTTTAGGGTTGAGTTTTATTTCTCATTACCGTACTCTGATTTGATTGGTAATAAATTAATTTTCCCCAAGTTGAGTGTGTTTTGCCCATGATGGTAATTGATGCTTCACTGTTCTTACTGCGTCTCACAAGCCTTTCATTGTATTTTCTCTCCTTTGTTGAGGAGAGGAGTGATAGAGCTCTTTGGTGGGCATCTGGCATTCAGCCATGATCCACTCACTGCATCAGTAAAACTGAAATGCCCTCCATGTATAATAATCTTACCAAAGTTAATTTTTTTTCACAGTACTATACTTCCTCCTGATTTTTTTTCTCCCTGGTGCTATGTCACGGTCTAGTTGTTCTTTCTTGTTATTGGATAGTCTGGTGCATAACCTTGTTTATTTTCTGAACAAGCTCCTACATTTTAACAGCCACTGTCTATTCATTCCCAAGACTGAACAGTTAAACTGTGGTATAGTATTGCACACAATAAGGATAACAAGGACTTGAGTGACGTTTCTAAAAACAAACAAACAACCCTCTGAAGCAGTTATTAAAAACTTCATCACACACAAAATAAAATTGATCTGCTTTCTCTGAGAATTGAGAAAAATCACCTTATGTGAATTTTTCTTTAAATTTTTTCCCCTCTGGATGAACAAAGCAAATAATGAGAGCAGAGGAAACAAACTCTGATGAACACAAATCCCTTAATTAGGAAACCAACATTTCTGACTAACATCAAGACTTATGCAATAATGTTCTGCTAAAAGAAAAAAAAAGTCTTTGCAAAGTTCATTTTTAGCTCTTCCTCATGTACTTTGTTAGTGTTCGAGGTGAATATGACATGCATGTGGAGCCCAGAGCAGACACATGGCCAAGGGATATGTAGCAACACCTCAACAGCAGAGCCACAGTCTGTCTGCCCTGTAGAAGTAAGCCAAAACTGAGTGGACCCGAACCACTCCGTGACTGCTGACACGTAGGACGCAGTTTAGTCCTTGTGCTTTTCCATTTAGCTGCATAGAGATTAGCCATGGCATTTCCAGTTCTTCTCAGAGCTCTTTTTCTCCTCTCTCAATAGTGGAAACTCAATTGAATAAATGGCAAACACCCAAAATAAGATGATTTTAATGATCTCTTCTGGTCATGATCTCTTCCTGATACCTTCTTAATGATCCCTTCATCCATCAAGCTAAAAAATCAGCATGTAAGTAGAAATATTGAAGGGAATCCCTGAAAATTAGCCAGTGTTTGCTATTTCGTACCTCTGTGGAATTCTAAATTTTGATGGACTCCGATGGTAACAAAACTGTGTAACAACAGGCTCTTTTCACTTCCAAATGTTATCAATAGAAAGGAAGTCTGCATATTTACTTTCTTTTCTAGTAATATGTCTTAGGGATCAAATACCAACAGTCCCTTAATCATATTTGTAGCACTATTTTATCAATGTTCAAGTTATGCACACTCTTTCAGCAAGAGGTCCAGAATAAAATTTATAAAACAGTTCATGTTATATTCTTTAGAGCATCCAAAATTACTACACATTTTCTGTCTCATTATGTTTCTGTCTCTCTTTCCATATAAGTAAGTTGTCCATAAATCCGTAAGATCGCGCTCTCCTAGAATGCATGCCTGCTGTTATTATATCAGTTCTCCAAAGCTCCTAGTATTTGCATATGCAAATTTTAGCCATGGTGCTATATTCTGTTGATGGACATAATCCTGCTGTTAATATCCGCAGAAGTCTTAATGCGTATCTGTTTTATCTATTGCCTGCAGTCTACCATAAGTCTCCAGCCATATTCATTAGATTCAATTAGTGACATTCTGCTCTGAGAGAATCTGTCAATAGAAAATAGGCACAGTAATCCTCAGAAACTTGTCAAAATAAACACTTTTTAAAAAGCATTAGATGGCTGAAACCATAGTAGACTAAAATCCATCAGTACCCATGTACTTTACAGATAATTCTAAAAAAATCAATAAAAATATATAATCATAAATAAATAAAATTCAAATAAATAAAACATAAAAAATAAATAGAAAAGATGAGAGGAATGTGGCAGGACCTAACAGTGTCATTTAATCCTTTACTCTGTTTTAAAATCAGAGTGCTGACACTTAAACTTCTGTTGGATGGGTTTTTTGCATTCATTTCCTTTTGAAAATAGACTGTTAATATTTTTGCTATTGTATGTTTATTCCTAGCTAGCATTTCTGGATGATTTCAAAATTTTCATCCTTCTTCTCTATACCTTTCAATATTTCCATTCGTCTAATTTTACCTGATCCACACTTCCACTGCCACTGTCTCTCTCCAAAGTTCTCAACCTCTGTTTAATTTTGAAGAGTGAACTTTTGTCATCATTGATTACTTTCTGTTAAGGAGTGGTGGAATATTTCTGCCCTTGTCCTGGTTTCTTTCGGACTGTTTCTCTAGTTATTAACTTGAATTTTATTCTTGTTCTCTGTCATACTTACAGTTCCTCTAAGCATGATATCATCTATGGATTTAATAAGCATAATCTTGATTTGATTATGTAATTTATGTTATTAAAATTCATAGTGAAGGGAACAGTGCTTCCAGATGGACTGGTAACAAGTGATAACTTTACCTGGTTATGTGCCACTCTACACTTTTCCCCAACCGTAACTTTCTTCTTGCAATGTCTCCCCAGTTTTCTGTCAGGAATGCAGTGTAAGGCAATACAAAAAGCCTTAGTGAAAAAAAATTATTACTTCTTTGTCTACATCACCCAATTTTCTTTCATAAAAGAAAATTAGATTGATTTGACAAGATATCCTCCTGCAAATTCATTTTTTCTGCTACTCTCCTCCTTGTTATCTTAGAAGTGCCTGCAAGTCACTTTCATGTATTTTAGATTTTTTCTAATATTTGAAGTTAAGACTTGTCTCTAAATTCACACTACATTTTTCCTCCCTTTATACAGTTATAAATTAATATTACTCCTTTCCAACCCAGCAATACCTTTTACATACTCTACAAGTTCTCAAAGATATCTACTAAGGTTTCTGAGCCTGCATCGGCCCATACAGAGGTCAGGATCAGAAGGTTGAGACAAGCTGTAAACCTGCAAATACCAAAATATAATCAAACAAGATCTGTTTCTGTTCTGGGTTTAGCTGTTATCAATTGTTGTTAATAAGTTTTTCACTTGTCATAAGGAAGTTTTGTAGTGAACAGTGAAAAAAACCCATCCTTTTCCTCTTCAATTTTCTTTATACCATTTAGATTAGCTATTCTCCTTTACTGAATAAATGTCCAACACTGTCCTTTGAGTCATCTATTGATAATAGTCCAGTTAAGGAATGATTTCTTATTACCTCCAGTTTCTCCTTCTAGCTCTGTATTATCTACTATTATTCATTCTGTATTATCCACTCTAATTTTGCTCCCACCTGCTCCTGATGCTCTGTATTTGTGTCTAGTGGTCTGTGTTTGTCTCTCCTTTATCTAGCCTATTTTTATAATGAATAAAGACACCATAATTTAGTCAAAAGTCTTCAATATTTTTATAATCTTTATCTTCACTGAAATACTGTGAAATGATTTCTTAGGAAACTACACCTTCTTCTGGATTTTTTTTAACTCTTATGAGATCTTCCTCTAATTTATGTATATCTATCAAAATCTCCTGGGCTTAGAAGTTATTAGTGGCACACAGACAGAAAGAAAGAAAGAAAGAGAACAACCTGTAGGAACTTCACTGGAAGTGTCTCTGAAGAATTCCTCTGCTTGAACTAAAATGCCCATTTGTAGATAAGAATACAGTCCTGCTCTACCTACCCAGCTGTGTCAAGTCTATACAGTTACAGGGATTCCTGCTGCTGCACTAACCAGTTTGGAACTGTGGCTCCCCAAAGCACTTGGCATCAACAAATGAAAACAGCTACAGCCTGCTGAAAACAGCATGTTCGGTTTTGCATTCAGTATGTAAACTGTAAGCTGGTTTCAACCATATTTTGTTACCCTTTGAAATGTTTCCTCAATAGTAGGTTGCACCATCTGTTGCACTGTTTGCCTGCATGTTTTGCTTGTTAAACTGCTCCCCCAGCAGCACACAAAAGAGGAAGAACAGCGGTGATGCCTTTCAGGGTGATCCTTGTCCTCCGCCTACCTCCTCCCACCCTAGTGTTGCATTGCACACAGCAGATGCTTTTCTAGTGCTACCTCACGCTTATTTATTTTAGGATCTAAGCCAAAGTCCACTGTGAAACCTATGAGGCTTTAAAATCTGGCAATCTCTTTCCCTGTGAAGCCTATAGGTATGTTTTATATGCTAAGGACAGAGGATCCCACATGCCAAAGCAAAATATTAGGATGAACCCTCTCAAGATTCACCATGGAGCATGAGCTCTGCCACAGCTAATCCAGAACACCCATTTAAACATGGGAGACAGTCCAACATTGATCAGAAGTCAATAAACTTGCTTTTCTCAATAAACCTACAGACAAAATGATACTTACATGGTCCTAGAATGAACTCTGTCTCCTAGTTAAATGTTGGCATATTATCATTACAGGAAGAATGCTGTGTCTTGGTTCACATAATGAAATGGGGCTTTCCATTCTACCAGTTGCCCTTCATTCTTAGTATCTAAGCAGCAGGAAAACCTAATATCAGCTTTTCTTTTTTCCTTCTTTCCTGAGCAGATAACATACAATGATTTTACACAAAATATTCTCTGAAATGTGTTGACAAAGCCTTGCACTATTCTATATAATCCCAAATTATTCTCTTCGTGAACTAGATGAACAAAGGGAGGAAGGGGAAACCCAGTGAATAAGGCATACAAAGAAGACTGCAGAATGCTCTGGGTAAATTATGCAACCCAAAGATATTCAGCCAGTTCTGCTCTAAATAACATGACATAGTTTCTTCATGGCTTTAAGCCACCTCAGCAACAGGGACCAGTGAGGAGCTGAACTCATTGAATGGGAAATGCTTTTTCAGGATGTTCGTCTGCCTTGAGTTAGCAAGGCCTTTGTCCCAGCTCATATCAAGAAATTTCATCTTGCAGGAATACAAGACCTGAATATCCTTTACAGAGAAATGAACATTTTTCTTGTGCCAACTTCTGCCAAGGAGTCATATCCATCACACATGGCCATAGGATTGGTGTGATACATTAATATGACCCTAAAATTTCTCCCTACAGCTGCTATTTTAGAAAAGTAATGTCACATCCTTGCTTTTTCTTGAATTCTCATACAAAAGATTGTCATAAAGACAAACATAAATATTAATCTGCTACCCAGTCCTGGATAGCAAATCAATTTTAAAAACTCAGCAGGGTGACCACAGCTGAGCTTGATAGAAATATCTAAAATATTTCTTATGAATCAGAATGGCATCTAATAGATGAAGGAGAGATGTCCACACATGATATAGCCACTCCAGGCTTTCTTTGTAACAAACAGAGAAAATCAGGTATTTCTAGAATGAAATTAGACTCATTCTGAGTACACATTTGAAACAAATCAGATTAATCATGTTCTAAAAGGCCTATTACAGTCAACTGGCCAAAAATGGAAGCTAAGATGACTTGTCTCTGATGTAGAGGCTAAACGTGAATATCTAACCTAGAATGAGATTAATCCCACCCACAAACCTGGCTGCACACAGACCAGGTGCAGGTTCTGTAATAAAAGTTACATCATACAGTGTGGGAGCATGTATCACACCAGCTGGTACTAATGATCCCTGAGCTTCCCTGGGGAATCTGTCCAAATATTTCTGTGTCCAGTACAGTGAACCAGACACCAAAAGAAGATCTGGCCTCTTGGAATTTATTTCCTCCTCTACAATCTTTTCCAGGTGGCTGAGCCCTGATCAAATATTTATAAAACTAAATATTTCTCTTCTCCGTGGGAGGGAAACAGTAAAAGTAAAGATCCTAATTTGTTATTGCAGAGGGCTGGAAATAACAACAAACAGGTCATTAAAACTAATCCTCTTTTTCGTTGTTTTTTTGGTTGTTGTTTTTTCATCCCTTGCAGATGCGAATAAACTTTCCAAGGAAAAATCTGAACAGATAAGTTTCTTTCTCATAGGAACATTAACAGGTGAGTATGGTTGTTTCAGGAAATCTGTACTGCCTCTTCTACCAGAAATACTTCCTGGATTTTTATCCATAGAATCTGGTAGCTCCCAGGTGTTCTCATCACTGAGCAGGCCTTCACATAGTTTTATCTGCACAAACACAGACACAAAAAAGGTACTAATTTCAAAATGTTTGTATTGTAAGGCAAAGGACAAAACCTGACAACTTCTCTTCAGAAGTGAGGCTATTTGATCTCCAAGTCTGTAAAAATACATTGTAATTAAAGCTATTTTAATTAGTGACATTTTATCAGGAGACATTCCTGGGCAAAGGAATTTATCTTACAGTGCTAACACTTTTCCAGGCACATTTTTGTTCTATATCAACTGAGTTCATCAAAAGTAGTTTCTGGACAGGGTTCAGGTAGGCAATTGTATATAGCCACCCCATTTTGGAGAAGAACAATATTCGTGATGCAGTTGTGGGATATTCCACATCAGTATCAAAAAGCTGTCCTAGGCATATATTCTTTACTACAAATGACAGAGCCTTCTGTCTGTTCTTCCTCAAGGTATTGCATAACTAGAATACGGATTTTTTTTTAGAATTTCAAGAGGTGAAGAGCCTGTCCAGGAGTACATCAGTCGTGGTTAGCATAGGCAATTTCTTTCTCTTCAAGTAAGTGACTGCTTGTATTACAAAACCACTTACAAGAATCCACAGCTTTCAATCTGACAAGGAGATGAGACACAAACATGTTGAAGCCTTTTTTTGCCAACTTCAGTACCTCCTGTTACATGCCATTTCCTCAGCGATGCAGCTTTCCTTGAGATGCAGCACTACAGACCTTTATCATTCAGATATTGGTCAAAAAGTCCTCTGAGGAATATTTTTATTCCCTGAAACTTCCAATTTACTTTTGTCTAACAGTTCAATATAAGAAAAAAGTGATTTAATATTGTTTGAAATAAGGTGGTTTTTTTCTTCATACATGTTTTTTTTTCAGCACAGGCTGCCATGGAACTTGACATAAATCTAAAAAGTCTGCTCCTACCAGCATACGAGGATAAAGGGCTATACTGTGACTATCTTCCTTAGTAGTCGCAATTTAGTCATCCTCACTGTCATATCGTCTAGGTGATTGAGCAATTCAGTTCACCTCCACCTACCACTGCCAGACACTTAAAAAAATTCTGTGAGAAGACGTTATAAAAATATGTAGACTACATAGAAAACAATGCAGTTTTCTCATAACATCTAGAGTATGTTGTACTTTTTCTAGGTCTCTAACTGGAAGTTTTAAAGTTTAGGGAAACTGATTATATTGGAAATATTCTACAATCTACAGAGGAAAGAAAAATAAAAAGAAAGCTGAAGTGTGAGTCAGGTGTAGGCAGAATCCAACATTTATGTATTAATTCTTTCTACTCAACCAGTTGAAATAATAGAAACTAAATTATTCTTTTACAGAGGTTTTTTTAAGCGGCAAACAACAAATGATTGGAGAGCTAGTAGCAGAACTTTCATCATCAATTACTAAATTCCAACTTATTCCAATACTACTGCAACAACAACAAGAAAAAATATAGAGTATCGCAAGTCAGAATGTGGACAAGAAGGTCTTGCTCCTTTTTTCAGTTGTACAGGGTGACATTATAAGTCTGTTCCCACCAAGCCTTTTTTATATCTGCAGAGGAGGTTGAGGTAAATGATGTCTGCTTAGCTGAAAGATACTGGCCTTAGTGCTGGGAGAGTGAGAATTAAGAGAGACAGAGAATAGAAGAAATTTAAGTTTTGGATTCATCTCATCTAGATTCAGAGGTCTAAAATGGTGAGTCCATCTAAACTAGTTGCCCTCACTCTGGTTATAGAGAGTGGAAAGGATCAGGCACTTATAGGTACCACTTGAAATTTGGGTCTGATTTGCCAGCGTGTCACTTCACATGAACCCCACCAGACTGATCAACACAACCTGAACAAAATGACAATAATTTGGTTAGCAAGGAGCTGAACTAAGCAGTGACCTGTCAGGATTTTTGCTGTCATCAGGTAACAGAACAATTTAGGACATCACATGAAAGAGAAGAATGAGATGCCATGGTGTTCAGAGGAAGCCTTGCCAAGATTTTACTATATACCAACCGACAACTCAGGAACCAAGACACAGCATGGGGGATGTGAGTAATCAAAAACAATCCGTGTGTTTGCAAATGCAGATCTTAGTTTCTCGGGGGATTTTCAAAGGAAAAATACTTAATAAAATTGAAGAACTGTTATTCCAGTTCTTAATGTTTTTAAATCATAGGCTTGAAAAAAACATACAAGTCAACAAGCACTGGCAGGTGCCATGTCTGATTTCTGTTTTGATTTCACACTGTGCTTTAACTGTCACCTAATGAAATAATATATCTCTTAAAAGCTCATTGATTTTATTTACCTTTCTGACAACTGGGAATTCAGTGTTCCTTACCACCCTGCAGGACAGTATTTGCATGTGGAATTTCATTTATTTTTATTTATTCTAGTTCTGAACTCTTTGTATTCATGTTGATAGTGGCAAGAACAGATCA
>JAWWLV010000001.1:36159353-36213479 GCA_035041135.1 Platyrinchus mystaceus
AGCTCATTGATTTTATTTACCTTTCTGACAACTGGGAATTCAGTGTTCCTTACCACCCTGCAGGACAGTATTTGCATACAACCTTTTGTGGAATTTCATTTATTTTTATTTATTCTAGTTCTGAACTCTTTGTATTCATGTTGATAGTGGCAAGAACAGATCAGTCACCAGAACCAGTCCGAACTTGTGCTAAAAAATAGGACATTAATTCCATCCAAGCAATTTTATTTGAACTCGAATCATCTTCCTCAAGGTGGGATAGACTGAAATGTTTTTCATGTCTTAAACATTGTCAAAATCATAGAAAAGCTTTTTGTCAAACTACAAAGAAACAACTACCTGTCTGGGACCACAGAAGCACGCCCCCCTCCAGAATATGCCTCCTGACTGGACTTTGAACTGTGGTGGGAAATTGAGATAAGACTATTATCCACTTACCTCAGGTCTGAGGAGAAGTAAACAAGACTCAGGGAAGAAGAATGTATCTGTGTTGAGAATCAGCCATAGCTGGCCTCAGCACTTAAAGGAGGAGAAGGGTTTTGGGGGTGTGATGGTGAAATCTCTCCACACCAAACAGGAATAACCTCCTGCCCTGGGAGCACCATGTACACATGGGACATTCACGTGAGAGGCAGTTGAGAAGGGGTCACAAGCCATCAGAGACCCCCAAAGCGCCTCCTAGACCCATTCCTGAGGCCTTCTATAACCAGAGGACTGTACATGTCAAAGTGGTACAACAAATCCAGAGCCCATCGAAAGAGACTGCAGAGCTTCTCTCTCTTCCCCCATCCATAGGGGAGGTGCCTGGCATCTCCTGAATGTGTATTTATCCACTGGGCTCTAGGTTTTGTGGGATCCTCACCACTGAGAAGACCAGAAGAAGATCCATGGGACGCTGATGGGTTACACGGAGTGATAATACATTTTCTATTTAATCTCTCTCTGTCACTGTCTTTCTTTCCTGCCCCCTCCTTTTTCCTGTTTTTTTCTATCTCTCTCTGTCTGCCTCATATGTAGTGTTAAATGAAATCCATGCTATTGTCTTCAGCATGTGGCATCATTTGCTCCTTATTTCAGGCAGAGGCATTTCTAACAATTTTAATAACCAGATGATAACACAAGGAAGCCCACACAGTATTCACAAATGTCCCAAATATCTTGGAGTATGTTAAAACAACAAAATCAGGAGATAAGAATTACAGTAGACTCCATTTTATCTTCCAATTTTTTTTTTTTACCCTTATTCAGCCGGAAAATGCATAAAATTTAATTTAATTTAGTTAAGGATTGGAGCATTTTTGTTCCACTATAATTGTCAGGGACCAGCAGGCTCCAGCTGCTTCCTAAGGGATGGAGGCTGGGAGCTGATCGTGATAACTATGGTGGAGAAAGTGCCCAGCCACTCCAAAGGTCCCCAGGGGCCAGGTGGGCCAAAGTGAGAAGGCATTGGGCTGGGGTCAGCCCTGATGGATGACAGAGGATGTGCAGCACCGGGAAGGAGGGCAGTGGAAGACCAGGATCAGGTCCAGTGAGCGGCACCACTGTCAGACACAGCCCTGAGATGGCCTGGCAAGGACATGGGGACAGGAATGTTAGCCCGTGGGCTGGCAGGGCCTGTGGCCAGGCAGGGCACAGCTGTGGAGAGCTGGGACCAGTGTTCTACAGTGTCACTGGGACAGGGAGTAATGGCTCTGGGGGGCCGAAATTCGGCCCTGAGCCATGGGCAGGGTAGTGGGAGGCCCTGGAGTGGGCAGGGCCATTAAAGCCTGGCAGTGTCCTTGAGCCCCTGGCAATAACTAAGTATCATAATGCTATTTTTATTTATGGATGATCAGTCAAGTCAGATGTATCAAGTATAGATTCCATACATGTGGGAAATTGCTAAAGAAAGATTTTTTTTTTTCTTGCAGATCTCTGTGTAGCTAATACATTATTCCTCTTCTGTACTGATTATATATTATCCAGGAGACTGGATCTTCCAAACCTGTCAAGATTTAAAGGCTAATATTTTCTAACTGGGGAGTGAGCAGGGAAGTTCATTTAGCCCAATGTCATTTCTAAAATTGAGCTCTGACTGTTAAATTCCCAGGTTAAATATAAAATAGATTACCTTTTTTTTTTCATGCTCAGCCTTAAGCTGACAAATTCAGAAATTTCAAAGCCTGAACTGGCACTTTTCTTTAAGTATTTCTGAATAATTATCAGTGACTCCTCTTTTTTGCAAGTTTTCTTCACTTTCTGTAACCATTCTGACACCATGAGTGCCATGAAAGTGCCTATTGTACAAATATACAGGGGAGAACATATTGCAAACGTGGATTTGTAGGACACAAGGTTGTTGCTATTCCTCAGTGCACTTACACCCAACTGCAGCAATGGGTGAAGATTAGACGATCTGACTTGTAAAACCTGGGAAAACAGAGCACTGTTGTGCTCAACGAGAACAAATCTTTCTGCGGAAGTACACCCTCTGGGTAGCTATGGGGAAGAAGGTGGTGGTTTTAAGGCTTGTAGCACTAATATTATTGTCTTAAGGGGCACCAAATGGTATTTCAGAATGGTTTCTTCTTAGTTAGCAAAAATGAGCCTTTACCCAGAACTTTATTTAGTAGCATGCAGAGAAAATCAGTTTCACTGGTTTAAAACCTGAAGAAGATGCTGTAGATTCTTGCTTTCAGATGATCACTTCAGTGAGCCTTTGATTCATTGCTTTTCTGGTTCTCTGTTGAATGAGGGATTAAAGCACAGCTGTGATGTGCTGCTGAGCATAAACTGTCACCACCTGAACACAGCACTGCTCTTCAAACCCATGCCTAACTGATGCATAAAACACAAGGATTGTGTTCACACTAACCTATTTATGTCTGAACCTCACACACCACCTCACCACTTTTGAAAGCTCACAGAAGTTTCACATAGAAGGAGATTCTCCTTTGAAATAAAGGGAATAACAAATTAACTCTGCCTCAAGAACCCCTTGCCACACCGAAGATTGTTGAAGCCCCACCTCTTCGGGAATCATAGACTGTTTCTTGTCCTTCACCTGATGTGACAATAATTATATACCTGTCACCCTACCTACTTCTTTTAGCATGCAACTTGCACATTTTCTGCAACAACCTACCACTTAGTTCTCTTCCACTTTTTAAATAGTGCTGACTGGTGGTTTTTAATTAAGCCTTGACAGTTGAAATTTGCATTGCAAAAGCCAAACAAAGGTGCTGGCATTTGAGTGTCTATTATTTTGGAATGGATTTGGACTGTCTATTATTTCCTAAAGCAGAGGATTCTACTTGCACACAACTCTGAATGCATGTGCACATGTTTACCAGGACCTTCCAGGTTCTACAGATACTGTGTGCAAGGGTTTAAGGCTACTTCCCTGAGAGCATTGTGAATTGGCATTTCATGCTTTAATGCTTAGTTAATGGAGTATAAACAAGCATGCTGAGTGATTTCTGTAGCTCTAAGAGGAACATTGTTCTTGTCTGATTCTTTATTCATTTGTACATGCCAGCTCACCAAATTGCTGCAAGCAGATGGAAAAACTGCTAAGAGTAGTTTTATCTGTTTCAAGATTTAGGGGAGAAGTGTCCCAGGGAAAGACCCAAAGGATAGATCACTGCAACGTTTAAAGAGCTACATTATATTCCTCAGTTTTCTGTAAGAGGCTCTGAGTCTTGCTAGAAGTTCTCGACTAAACCTGCATTTAAACAAATTTTCCCTTCATATCCATTGACTGCAGTAGATTTTATTCTTGACAGTGGTATAAGTGAAGTCATTTTTCATTAGGTTCTATAAGCTAAAGCTTTAAATCCGCTCCAGTTAGTGCTTCTTTTGATGAAATGAGGCACATATTGTGCTTAAAGCTAAGCCTTCAGTTTTTTAAGAATTTTCCAAATAATTTCCCTGATGATTAGTCACTGCGGGTATCTATAGAACCAAACACCTTTTGTTGCCTTTATGACCAGTAATAGCAGAAAATTGCAAATATAATAGAATAGCAAAGATGGAGTTTACAAAGTCACCTCTTCTGTCTAGCATCAACTGCAAGTTAAAGACCCCATGCCTGCTCAAATTCCTGGGCTGAGAGATATTTTGAGCAAATGTAGATAAGTAGATCATAGATTGCATTTGCAAAATGTCATTTTTTCACCCTATTACCTATGGATTCACCTTCTTTTTCATTAATTATTTTCTTTGGGTCCTATATGACATCTGAAATGCAACAACAGTATAGCCATGAAGTGAGAGCCAAGGTAACACATCCAAATCAAGAAGCTGCTACTGGCCACCTGTAAAAGAAATACCACAATATAGAAAAAAATGCACTCTACCACAATATAGAAAAAAATGCACTCTCTATATCATGACTGTTTGAATTCTTTATATTCATTGTATCTTTTGGATCAAAATCCACTATAATTTCTACTGTATTGCTTTTGCAGCACTAAATAATGTTGATTGGATCTTTTTCTTTTAAAAATGAAAAGACTGGTAGTCCACTTTATGTCTGCTCATTGTAAGAGGATTTCATGGCAGCAAAAATAATGTAAATAAAATTACTAAAAAAAGTTGTTAATTTAGATGTTGCTGTGAGGCACCATAGCAGAGATTCCCTTGGAGCCAGTCATGAAGACTACGGTGATGCAAGTCATGACCCTGAAGCACATGGAGGACTATGTTGGAGCAAATACACATACTGCAGCCCATGGACGATCTCAAAATGGAGGAGATGGGTGTGTCCTGAAGGAAGATGCAGCCCACGGAGATATCACATCGGAACAGACTCCTGGTAGGAAGTGCTGCCTATGGAGAAAAGCCCATGTAGGACCAGGTTTTCTATCAAGACCTGTGACCCCAAGGGGCACACACATGGGAACAGTTTGTTTCTGAAGGATTCAGTGGAATGGATCCATGCTGAAGCAGTTCATGGAGCACTATGCCCATTGGAAGGACTTCATGACGGAGCAGAGAGAGAGTGGCAGGAGGAAGGAGCAGGAGAGATGGAGTGTTATGAACTGAACTCAACCTCCATTCCCTTTGTATTGCTTGAAGGGAAACAGGTAGAAGAGTCATGACTGAAGTTAAGCCTGGGAAGAGGAGGGTTGGTGGCAGGTGTTTATAGTAATTTTTGGTTTTATTTCTCATTAGCTAAGTCTGTTATTAATTGGCAATCAAATAAATTAATTTCCCCAAGTTGAGTCTGTTTTGCTCATGCTGGCAATTGATGAGCAATGCTCCTGTCTTTATCTTGACCCACAAACTTTTCATGTTATTTTTTCCCCACTGTGCAGCTGAGCAGCACTGGGGCGGGGTGAGAGAACTTTAAATTATTCTTCTGGAATAATAATTTTGAGCTTTGTCTTTGAGAAAGATTAAGGAATTATTCTGTAATTGAACTATTTTTTTATGTTTATAATTCTTTTTTTATTCATTAGGACACACTCTATAAAGGAAAAACAGTCTACATGAAGGTGTCCAATAGACCAGGCTCCCTTTAGTGCCATTACAAGCCCATCACCTCATGATGACTTAACACTCAGAACAGATGACTGAGTGATAATAATGTGTCCAGCATTAGTCACAATTCATCCAAAGACAAGTTTAACTTTCGCTGAAAAACCTAGAAGTCATATTTAAATCTTAGATGATCCTCTGCTCTGGCTGGGTAGGATGGCCTTCCTAGTTCACAAGAGTGAAAAACCCTTCCAAAGTAGAAGTAAAATCTGAAATGGAAGAAGGGAATATAAAACCAAGTGTTTAATATGTCGGCAGCACAGACTGTGCAGAAGGCTGCAGTAAGCCAAGATAAATTAGTCTCCCCTGGCTTGTAAAAGAAAAAGAAAACTCACCTTTCAAACAAATCCTTCTGTGCAACAGAACCAGCCCTTGCAATGAAACTGCTGCCAAAAGCTTTCTCTTGGAGAAGCCCATAGTTTATCAGGCCTTAAACAGCAGCCCTCTTCAAATTATCTGATTCACCATATGTCTGGGCAATAGGAGAATCACTGACAACAATAAGGTAATCACAGCAAGATGGCCATATACTTTCTGAGAGGGCACCCATGCCTCAACCACTCAGGAAAGAGCCTGGCTTGACTTTAGGAGAGAAAACCAGATCAGGTCTTGCCTAGTCTTGTCTCCTAAACTTTTGACAGACACCCATTTCCTCCAGCTGAACAGGTAAGATTTGACTACAACTACAACATCCTAGCTGGATAATCTTTTTAGTTCACTTGAAATCAAGACCCAACACATTTAAAGAAGATGTTGTGAGATTAGGGTGTCTTAAATAAGTTATCTTAGTTGGAGAAAGTAAAGGCCTTTAGAATGGTAAGTCTTAACAAATACATTTCTCATCAGTCTTTCCCACTTTATGACCTGAGACTCCTCTGGGTTCACCTGTTATTCTTCTACTCTTCCCCTTCATGTTTCATACATCATTGCCCATCTTGGCTGCTGAGTCTAGGAGTCATAAAGGATAAGATGGAAACTACATCTGAGGGCAAGAGCATCAAGATCCGTCTTCACAAATAACCTGAACTGTCAGCTGAAACTGAGCTGTCAGTTGAAATTGTTGCTTTATATTTAACAGTATAAAAATTAGAGATGTTGTGTCTTTTGTGGAGATATTTCTCTTTTTTTAATAATACATATCGGCCTTTCTGGGTGAAGAATGAAGTTCTGAGACTACTGGGTGCAGCCACCATTTGGAGTCACTGAGACAATCAGCATCTCACAGCTAGGATTGCAGTGAACTTTTGAAGACTTGCTGAGAACCTTTGGTGAAAATAAAACCTCTGAAAAACTTCTTTACAGTTAGTAGATGAGAGGAAGTGACTAAAGAAGACTTTTGAGGATAACTGAGCTGGTGAGATTACTCTTTTGATCCTTCAGGGCCCCTTAAATCCCTGGAAACCAAACAGTAAAGATCATAAGGACCTCTGTGGGTAGTAAAAATAGTAAAATATTTGGGATGAAGTTAGTAAAACCAGTGAGGCTTAAATGTATTTGCCGGGAGAGGAGAAGACTAAATGAAGGGCAGATATTTAAATTTTGAAGGTCATAGGGACTAAACAGTTTCTTCTCTTAACCATGTTACGTATCAGAAAGAAAACAGGAGAGAAGATAAATGAAAGGGCAGTCCATGTGGAAAGAGCAGAAAGAATAAGAACTATATGAAGCCTACAGCCTGGAATTTACTCCCACATGACACCATTAAGTCACCACTATGCCCCTATTTTTTAAGGAATTTAGATAAGTTAGTGCTTAATAAGTTGGTGCTTAATTTTATGCACTGTCATGACACCTAATATGATAAATTAGATTAAAAACCTCATATTTCAAGATGTAAACAACTCATTCATGATGGTCAGTAAAAGGAATGTTTGTCTGTCCCTACACCTGGTGTATTATTCCATAATATCTTAGATATTTTACAAGAGAAACTTTCTTTTTAGAGCCAGTAGTTCACCATTGTCAGAAACATGATATGGAACTAGACAGACCAACGGCTTAACCTGGCATGACAGTTTTTAGAAACCAGTGCCTGATCTCTGTGGATGTAAGAAAAGCAAACACTAGGAAGGCTTAGAGCGGGCTTCTTCTTTAAAACATATAGTCTAGTGGAGAAAAACAGAAGCAGGTAAAAGTGGGTGTAACTTCACTGAAGTCTATTTCCAGGTGCTGAGGATCTAACCCGTTATATTTCAAATACCATCATGGGTTTTTATTCCCTGTGTATTCTGTACCTGTCGAACACACATAATGGTGGGACACTTTATTTTGTAAATGTGACAATCAATGTCTTCTCCACATTTTTGTAGAGGATTAAAAGCAGGAGTTGGAGGCACCAGCATCACTGTCAGATTTCTCAACAAGTCAGTCAAGGATGGCAGGCACTCTCTATATATATTGACATAGCTCAGATTTTAGATTCATCCTCCACACCCAATATTGAAAATGTTTGTAACGTTCGCAGCAGGTGTCATAGCACTGCTCAGTCCCAGGTTATAATGAAAGCTCCTTATTTATCTGGGAAAGGTGAAAGTAAAAACTAAAAATAAAACAATATACAAAACTAATCTTCTGAACTTCTAGTAAATTAGAAAACTTTCAGCAAACTATATTAACAGGAGAATGCCTTTCCCATCAGTAAAGTTGCTTCTGGTAGTTCAAGAGATAGCCTAAGTGCTAACACTGTTAAAAGGAGATAATTAACTTAATGGAAGAGCTTTGCTTTTCAGAGTTAGCTGATGAAAACTATTATAGTCTTTTGTAGAAAATACTGTATAGGTATTGGTCTAAGAGAGAAATACTGGGTTGCCTTGAAGAAGATTAATTGAAAAACCAGACATTTGAGTTTCATAGGAAAAAAAATAAATTTAGTGGGAAGTATTTTAAAACTTTCCTAAAAGAGAAACCCCCATTCACTTAGTTTTACAGTTGTTTACTTCTGCTTAAGATAATCACTGGCATATTTCTTTCACAGCTTTTTCTCTTTTCTCTCTAATTTGATTTTTTTCCTCAGGAAGGCAAGAGAGAATTTTAGAAATAATTTCCGCCCACTTATTTTAACAACTTGACATTGCTTTTGTTTTATTTTGGTTTTCAATATGAAATTAAGGAAAATGTAAATTTCTTTGTTACAATTCAAAAGTTTAAAAAATGAGTATGAAGATTTTATTCACTTTTGTAAAGTTGGGGTTTTTATTTGGTTGTTTTGGCTTTTTGGCATAGGAGGAATATTTTGATGAGGATTTGCATGTCAGCTCTCCACAACACTTTCTGAGAAATATATAATCTCTCTTAGAAACCTGAGTAACTGAAAATTAGGGATAATTCCAATCCTTGATTGCTTTTAGCAAGACACAAAAAGCATACTCCCTAAATCACAATGTAAGAAGAGTCATCTTGGAATCAAAAGGAAATATGGATTAGAATGAGGATGAGATCAATTTATTGATCTCACTAGAATTATTCTGAAGTGAAACCTCAACAATGAATGAGGATTCACTCATTCTTAGAATGAACCAGTAATGATAGATATAGCTTGTGGTCTTGTAGTCTAGTCCCATCATCTTGCAATTTAGTGAAACAGCCACAGCTGCTTTGACAAAGGTTCTTGAGAGGACAAAGTAACCAGAAGTAGTCAGTTCACCCAGGGGAAACCAGAGGCTCTTGTCCACTGCTACAGATCTAGGGAAGGAAAGATCATCATGCCATCACTCATGGATGACTCTTCCTATGTTTTCTCATAGACTGAAAGAAGAGTAAACTGTTTCTAATCTTCAGTGGAAGCATAGATCTTCTTTAATGCATTAACTGTGGATTGTAACCTTTGGTTGATTCCCAGTGTACTCATTTTGCTCTCCTGCAGGATGGCCACAACTGCACCTCATCTAAACCTTTATATTCTCTGGCAGAAATTCCCAGGCAAGCATAGTGAAGGCTGCCAGGAGAATCTCAAATTCATTGTCAGTTTACTCATTGATTTTATGAGTTCCCTGATACTTTTTCATTGCCTACAAACAAGTCAAAACTGAAATAAATTAAAGAACCGAAAGCAAGGTTAGTGTCCAGATCTATAACAAGATATTTCATTGCTGTCCAACAAGATATTTCATTGCTGTCTTTCAAAATGCTAGTTCTAAGAGGGTCAGAATTACCAGCACCATTTTACATGTTGAGAAACTGAGATCTGAGGATGTGATTCTCACAAAGTCAGCTCATACAGGAAGTAGTCTCACATTTCCTGAGTCCTAGCCCCATTATACTGAAATTAATTTAGAAAATCCCAGAAAGAAAGAGGAACATTCAGACACAATCTGTCCGAAGCTGTGAGTTAATAATGGAGGTGGGTGGGAGGGTTGTGGGGGAAGAGTAAAAACAACAGTAATACTGAAGGAAACTTCCTAGTACATAAGGAACTTAATTTCTTAGAAACAAAAGGTCAGGATGCTTTCTCAATAATTGATTTAGGATACTAGGTTCAACTCAGTATACTGGAGCCATGGGTTACCAGCTGCACATGACAGCAAATCAGGCAAGCAGCACTGATTTATAGCATAAAAAAGGTTATATACTCACTCAGTAGTGGTCTTCATTCACCTCCAGACCCACCCACAAAATGGGCATGCTGACAAGGGCAACCAGCCATGGAAAGGCCATGGAGGGAGAGGGAGGGAGAGCATCTGAAAATTCAGCTTTGATCCACCCTGCCAGAGGGTTACATACAGAGACAAACAAGTGTCTGAATCATTCAGAAAACACCAGAGAGGATTAGTGGGCATGGACACAAGCTTAGTCCCGTTATTTGCTTTACTAGTCTGGAACTTTTTATCCAACATGGAGCAAATTTTAGGGTGTTTTTTTTCTGCCTCCCATTGCTGTTTATTTATCCAGCTAGTGATTACTGACTTCCCTTTGAAAACAGAAATAGAGAGACAAACAAGCAATACATAAATAGGCTGATGTTCAGAACAGCTGATCCTTTCTTATGGTCAGTCCAAGATAATAAACCCTTCTGGGTGATGGGACTTACCAGACACCTTAAAAGACCTGCTATTCCCTTTGCACCATTTTTGCTGTGAATTCAGTGGTGTGCTGTTTGGACTCTCTGGATGGATCTCTTTGCCCTCAGGGGTCTCTGAAGCATGGAAACACATAGGTAGCTGTGCTGAAAATGACACTGGGGTCCTGATGAACATTAGGCTAAATATGAATCAGGAACATGCCCTGCTAGTTGTGAAAGGTCACAATACACTGGGCTATATTAATATGACGGTAGCCAGGAGACTGAGAGCAATGGTGATTCTTCTTTTACTCAGCACTTGTTATGCTGCATCCAGAATACTCCACAGAGTTTTCAGCTCTTCAGTCCAGAAAATGATGTTTGCAAACTGGAGGCAGTTTAAGGGAAGTAACTGAGACAGTGAGGACTGGAGCACATGTCCTGTGTGGAGAGACTGGGGGAGCTGGGCTTGGTCAGCCTTGGTCCTTCCTACAGACAAGACAGGAGTTGCTAAAAGACCAAGAGACTTTCAGTATAGCCTCTTCTTTTTAAGTTAGGGAAAAGTTGCCCTAGTTTATTCTTGAGCTTGGTCAGCCTGAAAAGAGTTTGGAAGAGTTTGACAAGAGACATTCTATCCTTGGAGGTTTTGAGGACCTGACTGAACAAGGCCCTGAGCTTTGCACTGAGCAGATATTTGACTAAGAGATCTCCTGAAGTCTCTTCTAACTAATTGTACTGTTCAATAAAAACTGTCACAAAATGATGCTCTAGTAGTGAGTGGAGCTCTATGTGTATGTTGACTGGACTCAGGGGTTAGTTCTGCCACAGTTATCTTGTGTAGACAAGATATCTAAGCAAAGATCCTGATCGATATTTGAGCGTTTAACTGTTCTTGCTTTCCTCCTTCAGGAGGAGTCAGGTGCCTATGTAAGAGTTAGAAACCTGCATCTGTGGAACTATTTGTGGAAGTATTTGTTCCATTCTGTAGAACTAAGATGAAAAGTCAAGCTACTCCAGAAGATCGTTGTGATAATAGATTGATACTTCTATTACAGTGATGGAAAAAGTCAGAGGATCATGATAATAACAGTAAAATTCAATTAAGTGTTGCTATGCTGCAGGGTTGCTGATGGATGAATAAATCATGTGTCCTGTAATTAAAATGTAAAGAAAAGCCCCAGACCTTCAATGTGTCTACATCACAGGTCATAGACCATCTTGAAAATCAAAACATCCAATAGATTTTGGATCAATCTACACCCAACTCTCTGTTTCAAGATGAAGAAGAATTATCAAACTGTTACTTGTTGTCAGAAAAGCCTGATAAAACTAATTTCAGGGGAAAAGAAAGGAATCCCTGAATTACAGTTAAACCAGGCCAGCCTTCAAAGCTGAGAAGATGAGACATCAACACAGTTTGTTTGACAGGAAGAGAGAAAAACAGGTGATAAAGCAATGAAACTGAGATCAGACATGTGAAGTATGATCAGCATTCTGAACTTCAGGCTGAACCCAAATTCCTAGTAGACACTGCAGCAATCATATTTAGTTCTGAGTGTTGCTTTGCTTTTTTCAGTTATCAAGCCTGGCTTTGTAGTGTGTGCCTCTCATTTCATCACTAACAGCTACGCCCTGGCATCTTGGGACAGAGAGGAGAGAAGAGAGTACTTAAGATATCATCTTCTCTGCAACCCCTCAGAATGTCCCAGTCTGGGCTGCTTTTCCCTGTCATCTTGTGTGGTTTTAAATTGACCATAAGAACTCGGTGCCCTTTCTAATTTCCACAGGAAGTTGATGTCTAAGCCATTTGTACCTAAAACAGCAGACTCTTCCTGAATATTTATAGATCTTAAGGAGGACGCAATTTTTTACACCAGAAATATGCTTCAGAAAACATAATATAGTCAAACAATGGGCACAGGTCATATACCTGATGTCTCACATTTATTATTTAGGTTTTGTTTGTTTGTTTATTTGTTTGTTTAAACAAATCCTACAGTTGCAGTCCCTACAGTGAAATGACTAATTAACAGGTTTGACAAATTGACAAGCCTTCACAACAATTGCAGACAGGACAGGAGCTGCTAAAAGACCAAGGGACTTTCAGCATAGCCTCTTCTTTGTAAGTTAGGGGAAAGCTGCCCTAATTTATTCTTGAAAGTTCCTTGGAACACATTAAGTTGTCCACCATGTCTATATGATTTTCCCAACTGTATGTTGCTGACAACTAGGCTTTAAGACAGGTCTCTGTGTTTTTATTTCTAGCCTTATCTGCCAGTAATGCCTGTCCTACAGTGTTAAGTCCTCCCTGACTATTTTCCAGTTCTACAGTTACCACTTCCATACATGGTAAAGCTTTTACTGAGTCAGTAGCACGTTCTCATTTTCTATCTTTTCTGCGTGCCTTCAGATAAACCAGAGCTTGTTTTTCCTATGTCTAGAGTTAAAAGTTAAAACATCCTCAGCTCCTGTTAACTGCAAACTGTAAGTGGTAGGTATCTGACAGTGAGACCAGATGTTTTTGAATACATCTGTGAAGAATCAGCATTTGTCTGTGAATTCTGCATGCACAACAATTTATTCCACAAAGCCATCTCAGCTAAATTTCCTAGAAGAGTAGCCTGTAAAATAGATGAACTCATATATCTTCTTAGGTGTGATGTCTTTTTTTGGCAGGAGGAACACACTATTTTTTAACAGATAATGCTAAGATAGTGCTTGAACTCAGGTCTGGCTATTTTTCACTCTGATCCTAGTTACAGTAGTAAAAGCCTTCATGGTATTTTCTTAAGAGCCATAATAAAATAAAGGGGACCATATTTGTATTTAGATCACCCTGTGCAGTCTTAATTACATTTAATTTTACCTTTTGATTTACTGTGTTTTCTTGCACATAAGAAACATACAAAACCACAGGAGATAAGAAAAAAACACAAAAGAAAACATGGGAGTATGCAGCTGTCATTTGGCCAGAAAAATATCTGAGAATTTTTTTCACTGTAAGTAACTTCAAATGTTAAAAATAGTTTATTTTCCATGCCATGTGGAAAAGTTAAAAACATAAATGCAGGACCATCTATAGAGTTTTAGATAGCAAGACTTACTCTGCAGACCGTATCACTCCAAATGAAAAGCTGCCATCTCTCTGTGCTTTATTATTTGAGTGCCAAGCGGAATATCAAGCAGCACAGGCAACTATGTCTAGAATTAAACTTCTTTCATGCTTTGCATCATGAGACTTTGTATTCTAACTGCCAAGTTTTAACACTACAGGCTTAACTCTTCATGATATGTTCTGCCACAAGTTAAAAAATTTTGAATTTTTAACTAAAATAGGCAAGGTCTATCCAATTAGAAAGTATATCCTCTCAATACTTAAAAGAATAAGTAATGGATTTATCTTGCAACCAATTCACAGACTCTTGGACCTTTGACTTAATCCATCAAGAACCTGAAATTTTGCAGGGAAGGGAGGGGAAGTTACAATGTCAGAGATACACCTTTGGCTTATTCTACTTAAAATGAAAAGTACAAAACGACAAAGCAAACTGCCCAAGGTTTGTACCGTCAAAAGAATTCCAAATCTGATTTTGTTTCAGTTTGGCAGATTCATTCTTCACAGACTGTGACTCCCATGACCATGTTCCCACTGCTCCTAGCTTCTTCCTGCCTTTAGATGTTCCACACAACAGCTCGGGGAGCTGAGCAAGAACTTTTGAAGCAGCCATTTGTTTCATCAAGTATCATGCCATTGTAACAGTGTGTTTTCTAAGGGAAATTGAGGAACTGCATATATATGTTAGGACACTTAAAAGTTGTAGAACTAGTACTGCTTCCGCAAATCTTCATTCAGCCCCAACATGCAACTGTATTGTGATAAGAGCGATTATTCAGTCATAGTTTCCTGGGATATTATTCATCTCACTTCATGTTAACTGCCTAAAATATTGATGTCAAGTGGAAACATACAGCTTTAATGGACAGCAAGAGACTGGCACTACAGGCAATTCATCCCATACCATAAAAAATGTTGAAGGTATTTGTTTGAATAAATAGGAATTTTAGACATTTCTGAAGATCACTGAGTCTAAGTTAGGGATCCTTCTTGTATGCTGTAAGCAGCTGAAATGTGGGAATCTAGTCCTGTTCTGCCAAGTTCTTTTCCATAACAGTCAGAAAGTTAGAAGATATCCAAGAGGTCCATTCAACTGGACAGGACTGAACTCATATTGCTCAATAAATCATAATGTTGTTTAATATCAAGGGTTATACCAGATTAAAATGTTTCTATTCATCCTATAGAACCTTGTGAACCTGCATGACCCTAGTGAACTCAGAAAAACAGAAAGGAAGAAGACTTTTGGAGGCTTACAGAAGGGATATAAACTTTCACCTTTCTCCCAAGGCAGGCATTTTCACAGAATCACACAGTGGGTAAGGTTGGAAGGGACCACTGGAGGTAATATAGTTCAACCTCCCTGCTCAAGCAGCATCCCATTGATTGTGTCCAAATGGCTTTTGAATGTCTCCAGGAAAAGAGATTCTGCAGCCTCTCTGGGCAGCCTGTTCCAGTACATGGTCCCCCACACAGTAAAGTTCTTCCTCATGTTCAGGTAGAACTTCATGTGTTCAGGTTTCTGCCCATTACCTCTCATCCTATTGCTTAGCATCACCAAGAAGATCCTGACTCCATCCTTTTGGCACCCTCCCTTTAGATACTTATATACCAATGTATATACTTATACTTTTTTTCAAGATCCTCTCTCAGTCTTCTCTTCTCTGCGCTAAACAGGCCGAGCTCCTTCAGCCTTTCCACATGAGATTCTCCTGTGCTCTAATCATCTTTGCAGCCCACATTTCGTTTCAGTGGGCAGATGAAGTTAGAAATTTCAGAATAAGCAGGGCGAATCTTTATAAGCATAGTTACTTATAGGATTAACTAAAGTGAGGTAAATTACTTTTTGAGACCTCAGGTCAGTTCAGGGCCTAACGCTATACAGGGAGTGGATTTAGTCAAACTCTGCATACCGACTCCCTTGGAGTTATGTCAAGGAATTTCTTCCTTTCCTACATCTCTTTTCTTAAGCTCTTCTTCCCATATTTCTCATAGAGATAAGTGGCAATGTTTTCTGAAACCTTTTTTTTAGAATTTCATTGCAATCTTTTTGTATTGTTGAAGGACTAACATCTCAAACTTTGCTGGAATGTGCAGGAAGTGCTAATCTACATGCAAATGTTTGTGTACCTCAATAACAACTCAGCCCAAAGCTTCAGTACCAAACACCTGCAAACTTTAGTGAATCTGATTTCTGAATATGATTTATTTTGAAAACTTAATCCAAGCATACAGAATAGAAATAGCTATTGAAGGAGTGTAGACTCTGGAGAGTCTGAGATGTCTGTGCCAGCCAGCTGGTGGAGGATGGAAAATAAAGTATATTGAGCCTGAACTTGACAGGTGAGGTATTCTTCTATTTTTTTCATGACCTCTGAACATCCCAAATCCCTTTTCTGGAGTCTGTACCTCATAGAGCTTTTTACAACTACACTAAGAATTTTTTCTCCGGGATAAATAAAATTGAGCAGACAAAAGGAGCATTTCAAAGGCTAGGTTTTTTGTGTGTGCAGGGTGAAGTAAAGAGATCAGGTCAAATCTTTCCTATGTCTTAAGCAGTTTACGATGTTGATATACTACTATACTTAGTGCAATCCTCTCTACTTCCCACATGAGAAAGACTGTTTTGTGTCTTCTCTCTCTATTGCATGAAAGAAAAGCATATGTTCGTTTGTTTAAATACACAGATTTCACAAGTTATAGTTATGCATTTCTGGCAGTTCTGAAAACAGGCTTCCCATTTCTCTACATTCTGCTTCTCTCTTCTTCCTTTTTGCTCTGAAAAAAAAAATTAAAATAAACCTTTTCTTTGGGAAGAAGAATTTAAAAAATATGTCTGTTACTTCATAAACAAATGCCAATGTTGTGTAATCATTTCATGGAAACTAAACAAAGTGATTTATTTCATCACTGTGTTAAGTGCAAATAAACCCACATTTAAACAGTGTCACTTGTCTTTCACATAAATACATAAAATTTCACACAAAAATCTTATAGAGTGGGATACAGTGGGATAAGATGTTGTGTTAGCCTATATCTATAATAAACTAAATAGGATCTGTGCATAAACTCAAGCCTTTTCATGTGATTATTCCCTAATAATCCAGGTCCAAACATAAATTCTTAGCACAGTCTATTGACCAGTTTTGTCCAGGATTATTTTCCCAAATAATCATAGGGTCATAGAATGTCTTGGGCTGGAAGGAACCCTAAAGATTATCTAACTCCATTCCCGCTGCCATGAGCAGGAATACTTTTCACTAGAACAGGTTGCTCAGAGTTCTATCCAATGTGGTCTTAAACACTTCCAGGGATGGGGCATCTACAACCTCTCTAGGCAATATGTGCCGGTGCCTCAACATGCTCACAGTAAAGAATTTCTTCCTAAAAGCTAATCTAAATCTCTCCTCTTTTAGTTAAAGGCCATTCTCCCTTGTCTTATTGCTATCTTTACATGTAAAAAAGGTCACTCTCTCTTCTTTTTTTAAGCCCCCTTTAAGTACTGGAAGGCTGCAGTGAAATCTCACCAAAGGCATCTCCATGCTGAACAACCCCAACTCTCTCAGCCTTTCCTGACAGAAGAGGCGCTCGCTCCCTCTGATTATCTTCGTGTCCCTCCTCTGCACTCTCTCCAACAGGTCTATGTCATTGTTGTGCTGAGGACCCCAGAGCTGGATGCAGTGCTCCAGATGTGGTCTCATGAGGACAGAGTAGAGGGGGAGAATCACTTCCCTCAACCTGTTGGATGCACTTCTTTACAGCCAATTGGTTTTTGGCCTCTTTTCAACACACCTTTCTATCAGCCAGTCTAGCAGCACAATAGGTATAATATCTATTTTGAATCTGACCAAGCTTTTTTTTCTAATGAGCTTGGCAATTAGTAGATAGCACAGAAGTCCCAGGTTTAGTTCCAAATGTACCATATATTCAGTGGATGTCAAAAAGCCATTGGAAGGATGCTGTGAAAAGTGCTTGATTACTTTTCAAAAGGGGTAAACATGTCATTTACTACAACAGGAATTGGACAATAAGCCAATGTTTTGTTCTGGAACTCCCTGTGCCTTTGAGAATTTATCCCCCATACACTAGGTTTAATGTCATTTAATCAGCAAACCTGCCTGCATGAATTCACTGTGGTCCAAGTGAACCCTCCAGAGCTTTGGGATCCTGTGTACCCAAGCACATCCCTGCACTGTATTCTGGCAAGCACACTGGAGCAGGCAGGCTTGTCCTTTGCAGAGCTGAAGCCACCACAGTGACTATGAGCCAAGGCTTGCAGAGCTTAGATGTAGACTGAAAACTATTTTTTACAGTGAAGCAGGGTCTTTAGACTAGGTTTTTATCAACAATAAAGAACCACCAGTCCTAATTGTTTCCGTTTTTTATTTTGAAGGAACAGCATGTACCTCACTCTTACGAGGTTTAATCTACTTGCAATTTTGCTTGCTTTGAGGGGGAAATGCAACAAAGGAAAATTATATTCCGTACATATGGAATCCTAATGTATTAACATGGAGCTTTAGTTCTCTATAGCTTTGGTAACATGACATAAAGAGCTGAGGCTAAAAAGGAGCTGAGAAATATTCTTAAGGGAAAAGTTTTTTTCACAGACCCCTGTCTCTCAGCTCAAAACCAGTATATTCTAATTAATGAAAGTATGTAAAAACAGTCACACTTTAATGTTAGGACTGAAAGAGACTAGAGAAACTGTGGTGGAAAGTGCACTGGATTTTCCCCAGGCACTGCAGAGCATAAGTCTTCCATTTAGTTTCCAGATTTAATTCACGACATTACTTTTGTTTTCACTCTGAATCTGTGAAAAACTCAATACCTGCTCATCTCTGACAGTCATAAATATCTCATACAGCAAACACTCCAAGAGAATGTATTTGTCTCTCTGATGGATATATTCATGAGTTTTTCATTTATCTTGATGTATTTTTCCTGGGTTTTAATTCTCCCTCAAACTGGCCTTAGAAGTTCAATCATAGAAATCATATAAGATTTTAATGATGCCTGATGAAGGGCTGAGGACTGGCACAAGGCACAGACAAAGGAGCAGTGTCCTTTCAGAACAAACATAGGGAGCTCAAGTGCTTCAGTAGTAACTCTCAGAACTAGTTGGGAGTTTTTAAAGTATTCTACATTTTAAATGCTCTTTAAAGAAATTAAATAAGTACCTCTAACAAACAAGCCCATAAAAAGGCTCCATATTAAGGAGAGGAGATGTTGAGGTTCTATATTCACCACAGTTAACTGTTTTATTCTCATTCTAGTAGACACACTTTTCACTTGAACTCCCCACTGGAAAGGTGACATTGAGAATTGGTGAATGAACTTGGAATTTTTCCTGTGCAGCCCACTTACAGAACACCTGTGCTAAATCACTCAGTGCTGATTCACTGTGATCATTCATAAAGCTCAAGAGCCCTCAATATGTCTCTTCCCTCATCTGTAGTGAGGTGGTGATGGTGGGCAAGTGGCTTCACTATGAAACATGAAAGATTGCTCATTCAGATCCTCCTAAAAGAGCTTTTATTAATTTTCATGGCAGCATTTGCCAAGAACACCTGGGATACTCCACTTGTCTCTCATATGGAATTTATTTTTGCGTCAATTTTAACACTCTTGAAAGAGGACAAGAGCTGCTACTGGCATAATCATACGTCATAGTTTCAAGTCAATCTGAATGTCAAGGGTGATTCCACACCAGAATAAATGCATCTTTTTTCCAGTGCTGCTTCCTAAAGTAACTTCCTCTGGATTTGCACTCATACTGTGGAGCTCTGAGTTGCCACGTATGAGAGCTAATATCTTATTTCAGCTAGATAATCTGTAAAGGTCTGTTTTCAGACTGAGAATATGAACTTTTTTTTGGAGTTCGCTTATGCCTCACAACACACTTGTACCACATCCATCCTAAAACAAATACATATATAATATATACCTCATGATGGAAGGACATGGCCTCTACTTCTATAGAATAGTGGTTTTCAATCTTTCTTTCCCCTACTTTGTGAAACCCTCACAATTTTGCAAATAGCAAAATCATGCTGACAATTTTCTTCAGCAATTTTTTCATATCTCCATTGCAATTACTCCACACCTCCTGCAAATCAGAAATTGAAAGCCACCATTTCATTGTACTCCAAAATGTTTTTTTCATCACTCCAGAAGGAATTTAAGTTTTCTTGCAGGAAATATCTCCTGTAAAAGAGGATTCATGTTAGAAGCGTACCACAATCCAGGCTGGTTTTAGCCATTCATAGGGATTAAAAAGTAAAATAGGATGCTGAGAGAACCTCCTTCTTGTTTGCTGCATATTACTTGATCAAGCAACACTGTATCTTCATCAACAGATATTGCCACTCAAGAAAGAAAATCCCATGTCGCAGGTCAAGGAGTACAGAATAAGCATGTTCATGTCACTCGATAACAAAAAGCCAGTTCAAGTGAACATGGCCAGTGGTTTTGAGACGAAGGTTTTCAGAACAATAGGTAAGACAGGGAAGTTCTTAGGTCATCTAAAGAGAAAATCAGAAGGTGAAAGCTCAACTAGAACTCAAACTGGATACTGCTGTGAAAGATAACAAAAAGTTATTTTATAAATACAACAACAATGAAAGGAGGGCCAGGGAAAACCTCTATCCTTTTTTGGACATGGGATGTACACTGTCTCCAAGGATGAGGAAAAGGTTGAGGTACTAATGCCTTTTTTGCCTCAGTTATTAACAGTAAGATAGGTTATCTTCAGGTCAACCAGACTCCTTAGATGCTAGACAGTGACAGGGAAAAAATAGACCCCTGCAATCCAGGAGGAAGTAGTTAGTGACCTGCTGAGCTACCTAGACATTCAGTAGTCTATGGGACCAGATGGAATTCAACCAACTGAGGGAGCTGCTGGAAAAGCCCACCAGGTCACTCTCCGTCATCTACCATCAGTCCTGGCTAACTGGAGAGGTCCAAGATGACTGGAGATTTATCAGTGTAGTGCCCATTCACAGGAAGGGCCTGAAGGAGGATCCAGGGAACTACAGGTCTGTCAGCCTGACCTCAGTGCCCAGCAAGGTTACGGAACAGGTCAAGATCATCTTGAGTGCAATCACACGACACCTATAGGACAACCAAGGGATCAGGCCCAGCCAAAATGGTCTTAGAAAAGGTAGGTCCTGCCTGATCAACCTGATCACCTTTTATGATCAGGTGACCCACCTGGCGGATGAGGGGAAGGCTGTGGATGTGGTCAACTTGGACTTCAGCAAAGCATTTGATACTGTCACCCACGGCATATTCCTGAAAAAGCTGGCAGCCCATGGCTTGGACAGGGGCACTCTCCACTGGGTTAAAAGCTGGCTGGATGGCCAGGTCCAGAGAGCGGTAGTGAACACTGCCACATCCAGTCAGTGGCCAGTCACAAGTGGTGTTCCCCAGGTCTCAGTATTTGGGCCAGTACTGTTTAATATCTTTATTGATGATCTGGATGAGGGGATCAAGTGCACTCTCAGTAAACCTGGGGACAACACTAAGTTGTGTGGGGGTGTTGACCTTCTGGAGGGTAGGGAGGTTCAGCAAAAGGATCTGGATAGGCTGGATTGGTGGGCCAAGGCCAACGGTATAAGGTTCAATGGGGCCAAGTGCTGAGTCCTACACTTCAATCACAACAACCCCAGACAGCACTATAGGCTGGGGAAAGAGTGGCTGGAAAGTGGCCTGGCAGAAAAGAAAGTGGAGATGCTGGTTGACAGTGGCTGAACAGGAGCCAGCAGTGTGCCCAGGTGGCCAAGAAGGCCAGTGGCACCCTGGTTTGTATCGGCGATAGTGTGGCCAGCAGGACCAGGGCAGTGATCATCCCAGTGTACTTGGCACTGGTGAGGCCACACTTTCGAATCCTGTGTTCAGTTTTGGGCCCCTGCACTACAAGGAAGACATTGAGGTGCTGGAGGGAGTCCACAGAAGGGCAGCAGAGCTGGTGCAGGGCCTAGAAAGTACGTTGTATGAGTAGTAGCTGAGGGAACTGGGATTGTTTAGCCTGGAGAAAAGTAGGCTCAGGGGTGATCTTTTTCGCAACAACTAACTAAAAGAAGGTTGCAAACAGGTGGGTGTCAGTCTCTTCTTCCAGGCAACTAGAGAAGACATAACCCCAAGCTGCACCAGGGGAGATTCAGGTTGGATATTAGAAGGAATTTCTTCATGGAAAAGGTTGTTAAACATTGGAATGGACTGCACAGGGAGGTGGTGGTAGAATCCCCATCTGGATGTGTTCAAGAAACAACTGGACGTGGCACTTAGTACCATGGTCTAGTTGACAAGGTGGTGATGAGGCAAACACTGGACACTATGATCTTGGAGGTCTTTTCTAACCTAAATGATCCTGTGGTTCTGCAACAAGGAAAGAACAATGTCACAACCTCACTAATATATTTACATCATGAAATCAAGGATGAGGATTACTTGTCCTGAAGAGACTGCAAAAGTGTTCAAGAACGCAAGGTGCACTTGAGTAATATCAGAAGACACCACAAGGCACAGAACCAACACAAAATACAGTTCCAGCCATGTGGTGAGCAAGAGGGGTCCCTGAAGCAAATTATCCCACTGAGAAATAACAGAATCATTTCCACTGAAAGAGACTCCTATCTAAACTTTTCCAAGTCCAACTCTCCACCCAAGAAGGGTCAACGGGACTGTGGTTAGTCAGATTTTGAACACCACCACAGGCAAAGACTCTACTGTTTCTCTGTGCAGATTGTTTCAGAGTTTGACTACCCTCATAGTAAAATTGTCCTTTACTATGTTCAGATGGAGTTTCCTATGTTTAAATTTGTGCCCACTGACTCTTGTCCTATCAGAAGTCAATGTGGAGAAGAGTCTGGGTTTCTCTTTGTTTACTTCCATCTGGTATTTTACATATTCATAAGATTCACCTGAACTTTTTATCCTCCAGGTCTAGAAGGCTTTGGTTTCTTCACTACAAGAGTACCTTACAGCTCATGGTCAACTTGCTGTCCACCGAGATACCAAGGTCCTTCTCTGTAGAGCATCTTCCCAGCCAGTCAGCTCATTTCTCCAGCCTGTTCTGGTCCTTCTGAATGGCAGCACTCCCTTCTGGTGTATTAGCTGGAAACAAAGATTGGAGTTGCAGTTCTTGACATTCAGACATGTCCCATATTTTCCAGGAACAAGCGTGTCTACAAGTTTGATCAGCCTACAGGTGCAAATGACATAAACTCTGTAATCACACTGCAAGCAATACCAGTACCTTCTACTAGGTCTCTTCATTGACTTCCCCTTTTTTTATTTATTGATCTATCTATTTATTTGTTTGCTTATTATTCCCCCCCTCCCTGCCTTTATTTATTTATTTTTGTATGAGATCTGACACTTTGCCTGTGATAAGGACATCTAGGAATGGAAATCCTGGTCCCACTGAAAGCTGTGTCAAAATTCAAAATAAATTTTTCAGTTCAGTGTTAGGCCATCCCACCACATTAAAGGAATTACCTTTTTTCTGCTCTACTTAAGTTGCTGTACTGCACTCAACACTGTGGAATCTCAAATCCCTGACCTGAATATGGATAAATTAATTCTGAAGCTGTTTTTCAGAGCGATGAACTGAAAACAAAAGACCCAAGAGTTTTTGGAGGCAGACAGCGGAAACAGAAATTCTGTCATGTGCCCTCAGGAAAACAAGAATCAGAATTCCATGGCATACTTTGAAAAGACAATATTTAGAGTAAGATATGTATTGTTTGACTTTAGCCATAAACAATTCAATGATGTTAACCCAAGTTAGTAATTGATGATCAGGAATCACACCATGTGCCTGATAGCATTGTACAAGTGCATCTTGAACTCTGTCAGGCTTGGTGCCACAACCTGGGGAGCCTTTTACAGTGCCCAACTACCCTTTGGGTACCGTGCTATGGATACAGGCTGCTACACTTCAAGGTTAGGCTTCTTCACCAAATATGCCCTGCAGTAAACTCTGTGATACAAGAGAAGACAGTAAACTGTAGACTCATAAAAACGTTTCTTTTTTATATTACTAGAGGAAGAAATATGGAGCGGTTTCCTTGGGATCTGTCAGATCCACTGGTATCTGGAGTCTGTATCACTGAAGGCTTTGACTAGTCACATTCGTAAGACATTTGTTTACTTCCCAGCTCCTCCAGAAGCAGAGCTTCTGTTAGACACTTGCCCATCATAGGCCTGAGTGACATCTGCCTCAATCAATAGTGTCTTACAAGTATTAACTCCAGCATGATCTTTGAAATTTTAGAAACCTGGTTTGCCTACAGGGTAATAAAAGACAGACCTTCTCCTTCATATTGCCTGTTCATCTCCTCCATCACAATACTATTGCCTCTTGTTTCAAACAGGAAAGGGTGCCTGGGATGTGAGATGAATATCATGAAGACAAAGAAAACCTTTGGACTTGAATTTCTCTTTTCTCCCTCCCAGAGTTGGTTAACAGTGAGGAGTGGATTTTGCAAGATTTCTTCCAGGCTCTATGGTTCAAAGAAACCCTCCCAGATATGTCTATTTGTTATTAATGCCTGAAATTCCCTCTGGTCTGAAATTGTACAAAATTAATACAGGCTTTAGCCCTTTCCAAAATGTGTTCATTCAATATTTAAGCTTCCAAAGTGATTTTAAGATTGGATGGGTTGTTCTTTGACTTCTGGCTCTGGAAATCAGAAATGCCACTGTATAGTTTGAGAAAGAAAATCAGATGTTCTGATATATAAACCCCAGGCACATGTCTGTCTTTGAATAATATATCCAGGATCTCAGAATAAAATCTCTTAATAATTTAACCATCAACCCAGAATCTTTCTTTGTGGATATCTACCAAAAGTAGATAAGGCCAAGATGGATGTTCAGCTACGCCTTTGTACCCACTGACACTAAAGCCACATAAATGGATGTAAACCATCTTTAGTGAGATCTCTCTCTCAGATCTTGACTAGTGGCAGTTTAACACAGTAGAATCTGGTTATTGGAAGGAAAAAACAGCACAAGTCAGTGAGCAAATCACTGATCTGGAAATTGGAAAACCTGGGTTGTATTTCCAGTCTTATCACCAGCCTATTGTTCAGCCATCATCAATTAATATTATCCTTCTTACCCCTTACACAATTTCTCTATTTAGGTGGTAAAACAGAATCAAAGAGAGAACTTCTGTGCTTATGGGCAAAGACAGCTTCCTCAGCCCATTCTACTCTTTCTAACGTAAAATGAACATGTGGTCCTGGAGAAATGAAACAGGCAATTGCACTTGTGCTGATCAATGGAGTTCCGGATCCTTCTTCAGCTTCATGTCCTGCACTGGGCCTATCACTGACTACATGGTCATTCAGCTTCAGCAGAAGAGTGAAGAAAAAGATTGTCTCTTATCCTACCCTGCTACCAAATCCACTTCAGGCATAGTTACCTCACTGCAAGGTTATTAAACAGCTGTATGTAGTAGCAATCTACCAGCCACTCAGCAGTTACGGAAGTCACAATTTCAGCTACCTATTACCAAATCCATGACTTCCACTTCTAAGTCAAGAAGCCTTTTCAGGCTCTGAAACTCAATTATACACAGAAACATGTAAAACATTTTATATTTTTCTTACCAAAAAAAAAAAAAAAAAAAGCTTGGCTTAGAAATCTAATTTCATGCATTTTCTTTTGGGTATTTCCTATTGGATCATAGAGTGAAATTATCCAGTATGCTGTCTTTGGTGTTCTCCTTCTATTGTCCTTCACCACTGTAAACCTGTTGAAGGAACAGGCAGTAAATAAATCAAATGTATGGCACAATCCCACCAACAGTTTTAACAGCACCATTAAGATAGTAGTGAACTGGATTATGATTTAAGAACAAACAGCAACATGAAGTCATACAGGTAACGGTGAGCACAGCTTTTGGAAATATAAGCACCAAGAAGCCAGAGAAGGCAAAGGAATCAGAGGAACACATTACCTTCATAGGAGGGAAGAATTTCTTTCCATAAAGAATTTCATTGTTCTGCTGTATGCAAATGATTGACTGTTGCCAAATTTATATTTGTTTATGTTTATGTATTCTTACATTTATAGTTACATTAACATGTATATGTATATTCTTATCTAAATTTCCCTATTTTTAAAACTCAGGAGGACATCCAATCCTGAAGTGAAATGTTTCATTTGAGATTCAAGCTGCTTTTGGAATGCAAGTGGAAGTCTGAAGCAGAACACTTCATCTTGAATCAAAGTGATTTAGCATTCTGTGAATGGCTTTTGCTGCATTTTACATCTGAAGCTGCTAAAACAGACAACTGAGAAAAATATTTTAAGGTTGACAAAACTTCATCTTTTTTCATGAAAAATGTATTCAATTGATAAATACTGTCTAGTTTTATTAGGACTTCACACAGCTATCAAGGTCTATCCAAAGATACCTGAGAAAAATTGATTCTTGTTGCTCAACTGTATAACTAGAATTTGTGTTTATTGTGGACCCAGCCAAAAAATCACTCAAGAATTCCCCCTCAACAGGCACAGAGGCCTTTCTGTATCTTTGGATTTGTTAACTTGCTTCTCATGGGATGTGTAACAACAATTAAACAATTTCCAAAAATAAGCCTTCTTAGTTTAGAGCGCACACTATCATGTCCCATTGACAGGATCTCAGTTTTATCCTTCAAGAATAAAGCAAAAAAAGAAGTCACTGGTCCTTAAAACCACCTTGTTCCAACACAGAGACCACTGACTGTTTAGGTCCCAGTGCTCTTTTCTACTATTCTGTAGAAGACTCCAACCTGGCCAGGCCAGTAAGGCCTGAGAGGACTGCTGCAATCTGGTAGAAAACAGCAAACAACAAACATTTTATAGGTGTGAGGAATCTCAAAATATGCAAAGAGTTACAGGATTCTTTCTAACAGTAGTGAGTAGCATCATCTATTTTTTCCATCTCAAATGGCAGTTTGCTTGCTTTTTAATAGCCTGGTTTTCTTATTTTCCAGTATTTATTAAAATCAGTGGTTACATGTATGTTTTGGAAAAGGAATAACTGATCAGTTTGTGAAATAAAGACTGAAATCTCAAGGTGCCTCAAGCAATGACTCCATTATAAGAAATTTTCCAGTGCTGGAACTGTTTAGAGATGCCCCCATCATTTATATTTGAATAAATCTATCCAGAAGTAACATGAAATGTGCAAATAATGCTTGATGGGGATCAAATGTGTTAGACAAACTCTCCCACAAGTACACATATTGGTACCTTTGGAGACCAGAGGGATTAATCACAGATGGTAAATTGTCTGATGTATATAGAAGCTGACAAGGTTTTTCAAACTTCAATTACTGTACTAAATAATTTTCTATTTAATGTGAGATTTCTCCCCCGAACTTTGCTTTACACCATTATTTGCTAGAGGACTGTTATCAACTTCAGGGCTAAGGTACTTTTGAGAATGAAGAATGCCATTTACAGCTACTGGTTGAAGGAGAGAAGATAAAATTAGAATCTGAGATGACTTCGCTTGTTCAGGTGAAGTCCCAAATCGGCCCTGGAGGCAGTTACTCTGGAACAGAATCGACCAACAGAAAATGTTACTGAGCTGCTCTTCGATCACAATTTCGCCTCAGTTAGTACTGTAAACACCAAGCACACAGATGGCAAATCATCAGCGTCAGCTGCAAACTGCCTGTAAGCTATTGGAAACACTCATTTTCTCATTCCTCCTTTCACCCTGGTGTAACTCTGCTGCCTCAAAACTGGCACAGGCTTGCAGGAGGGGAAACAAGTTCACGGCAGAAAGCCTAGGGAGCTTTAGTTTCTAAACACAGGGTGAGAGAAGGCTTGCTGCATCCTAAAGTACAGGTCAAAACAGGGTATTATTTCATTTTTTCACTTGTAAAGAAGCTAGCTCTTGGGGGAAAAGCAGATGGGACAAGCATTTTGTAAGACACAGCTGTAGTGAATCATCAGGCAGTGAGTTCCCAGGGGCACTAATTTCACAGTATCATGAGACAGTCCCAGGAGACGGATTCACATGGGAACCTCAGAGGACTAAAGGCAGGCTTGGTAGACCAGAGCTGCTAAGAGCTGCTGCAAATGTGACCAACAACCTTATATCTGTTATTATGAGGGTCTTCTGTTATTCACATAGCAGGTGAAATGTCTTGCTGCTGTGTATGTTCTTCCCCTTAGGAATGAGGAGCATTGTTCCCTATCTATTTTCAATTTAAAGCCACTTTGACATCAAAACTGTCAAAACACCCTTCAAAAGCCAAGCTTATCACATGCTGTCTGCAACGTTCTTTCCTCTCATCCTACATGGAAAAATCAGCATGGAATGCTTGTTCTGAAGCTTTACAAAAATAAGCACTTCTGGCACCACAAATGCATTTTCTTGGTTAGCTAACGGACTTCACAGCACAGCATACAAGCAGTAACAGGTCTTAATCTTACTCAGTATAGAACGTGTGAATAATGTCAGCCAAACATTTATGAATCCAATCAAAGTTAGCCTAGAGACAGCAGTCTGTTATCTGCTTGCCAGTAAATCTATTCTTTGAACAAGAAATAAATTGCTGTGGTAATGGTACCATATTTTTTGCCATTTTTTCTTAAATCTTTCATTTCCACAGAGGAATAGGTTGACTATTGAAGATAAAACAAGTTTCAGCAGGTGCTGCAAAAATATATAGTGTGAGCTGACAGCCAAAGCTGTCTTTGTGGACAGATAAATGCATCTTAGCACAAGCAGCAATACTAAAGTTCATTTAAGGACCTAGCAAAATAACTGACTGGAAACAGGGATCAAAATTCTAGAGGAGAAGTAGACAACCACAAAATGTCCTTTCACACCACCGTACGAGCTGTTCAGAGGAAAAATAGAACATCAGGGTATTTCCCCCACAGTTTTCTTTGCTTGGCAATATGTGGAAATGGCATTGGATTGATGACACCTATAACCAAGCTGGTGACCTATTGCTTGGCTGCCACTGACTGGCTTGAACTAATTAGCCACTCAACCCTAAGAATGTGCACTTGGCTTCTGCACAGAAAAAAAGAAATTGTCATATGCTCAGGTGAGAGCTCTCCCATGGCATGATGAAGTAGAAAAGAATAAAATTAATATTGAATCAACCATACCCAGTCTTCCCTGCTGTCACCTCTTGTTATTCTTGTCTAGCTACATCTTATCCAGCATCTTCCCAAAGTGCCTATGGTTCGGGCATGTCTATGTTTTTCGGGCATCCTTTTAAAGTCAGCATTTTGCTTCACTGAGGTGTTTTCAGGCATGAAGGGAAAGAGATAAAGCAAAGTGAGTTCCTCACCACTACTAAACAGAACCTATTATCTCTGCCTCATTTTGGGTTTGGTTTGGGGTTTTTTATTGTTTTTGTTTGTTGGTTTGTTTGTTTGTTTGTTTTGGGTTTTGGTTTTTTTTATTATTATTATTTGGTTTTGTGCTATTATTCTTCTCAACCATACAGCCACAAATGAACCAGCCATAGGAATAGAAAAACACATTGCCCTTCCAAGACCAAAATAAGCAGCAGAAAGGGGATTTATCTCAGCCTGGAGAGGCTTTGTTGCTGGCGGGGAAAGTCACACATTTCAGTATCTAGCTGTTATGTGGCGATTTTTTGCAAAATGCTCTTCCACATGCTATAGCTCAATTTGTCTTTACTGCAGTATGCTAGCAAAAAAGCTTACTGCTTTCAGCAAGACTGAAGCTTATGCTGATGCAAACTTTTCAGATCCACTCATTAATCTAGCATCTGGAAGCCTGTTAATCAGAGCTACAAGGTTATTTTAACACTCCCAATGGCTTACAGTCCTCAGCAAGACTTTCCGTTTTGTGAAACGATTAGTTACTGTGTTACACAGAGAGAAAAAGCTGAAATTTGTTACTGATTGTGCTCTCAGCAGTCACCCAGCTATAAAGCAACGCACCTGGAAATCACTTCTCTGAAGTGCAACACAATGAAGGTACTAAGTTGCCTATTACAGCTCTCTTCGGTCCCAACTTATGCTTAATTTTCAAGGATATTGAACAGGTCATTTGAGACACTGTTAGCAGTAATTTTAAAAATCTTTAGAGTTTTCATCTTGAATGCCAGCAGGCTTATGTTAGCCTGAGAAAGCACTGAGATCACTTAAAATCTCCTGAGAATGGACAAAACCCCATGCATTTATGTTCATTCTTCCAAAGCTGCCTTTTGTATCAACCTTTGTTATGATTTAACTATAAGTATAATCAAACCCAAAAGAAAGAAGACTATAGGCTCTTTCTGGATATTATTATAGTATGATATATAAGACTGTTAAAAGAAACAATGATGAAATGTAGGCTGGTTTTTCTGGAACCAAACTGAAATTAGGATTTGTGGGCTAATCTAAACAAGACAGAGAAACTGAGCACTGAGGAAAGGAAATTTCCCCTGAAGACAGTTGCCAGATGCACTTGAGCTTTGTTATTTTTTGTTCTTTTGACTTAGAAGGCATTCATTCATACCCTGACTCGATGATTTCAGGGGTTTCTCCAGACACCTTGTTGCCCTAGGACACAAGTAATCTCAAAAACCACCAGAATTTCTTCACATTTCCATCTGATTATAGACATATATTTTAGGCAATGGACAAAGCATACTCCTAACTTTAAAGAGAATGGATTATTCTGAGAAAATCCCAGCACTACCAAGGAAAACCAAAAGAAAGTAATAATGAAACACATTCTTCCAAATCTTTCCTAATCAAAAAAAAATTATCTTGGGCCCAACCCACAGACATTCCAAAGCAATGTAAGTATCTCCAGAGAAAAAATGGTTAACTGCATGGTTTCCTCAAAGCAATTGTCACCAGTTTTGCACTGAGTCTTTTTATCTTTTGGCAATTCAGGCACTTTAAGCAAGGAACATTATTCAGAAAATGGCTTTGAAAAGGTTCTGATCACATTCCTCTGCATCATCACTCTGCATTCCCTTTCTCTACCTGCTTGTGCCTGGCCCTGAGAGAAAATCCTTCATCATATAGCATTACAGCTTGGTAAATATTTTGGAGAGAAAAGAAAGGCTCTGGGACAACTAGAGTGTTCTTAAGAAATAGAAATAAACATTGGTTTGAAAATATTTTTATAAAAGTGTAGGCATTTTAGATGTAAATATGCCTTTTTTATTAGATGACCCAATGCTGCCTTTACTCTGGCACTCTTCTCTTTGAAGAGAAAAATCCCCAAAACCTCTTCCTCATCAGAAATAATGAGAATTGCTTATCTTCTTGTGAATTTTATATCTAAACAGGAGCATTTTCTTTGTGGTTTAACAGTTTTTGGAGAATGCACCTGAATAATTTTTGAAAAATGCATTGTAGTTGGATTAAATGTGTACTGCTATCTACTATGTCAACTTCTAACTGTGGAATTAAGCTGGCAAAGAAGTACAGAGCAAGCATTCAGCCAAAATTGAAATGGGAAGGTGCATCTAGGAGACATCTACATGGGGGAAGTGGCAGGGGGAAGAGACCTCTGGAGTTCATCTAGTCCAACCCCCCTGGTGAGGCAGGGTCACCTAGAGCAGATTACACAGGAATGTGTTCAGGTGTGTTTGGAACATCTCCAGAAAGGGAGACTCCACAACCTCCCTGGGCAGCCTGCTTCAGTGCTCTGCTACCCCCAGTGTAAAGACATTTTTCCTCATGTTGAGGTGAAACTTCTTGTATTTTAGTTTATGGCCATTGCTCCTTGTTCTATCACTGGAGGATAGGAAGAGTGAGTGAGTGAGTGAGTGAGTGAGTGAGTGAGTGAGTGAGTGAGTGAGTGAGTGAGTGAGTGAGTTAGCTAGCTGGTTAGTTTAGTTAGTTAGAAGAGTCTGGCACTATCCTCCTGGCACCTGCTTTTGAGATATTTATATGTATTAATGAGTTGCTTCTCTTCTCTAGACTAAACATGATAAGAAATATTATTTAGTTATTTTTCTTTCTCTTTTAGAAAATGAAATATGGCCGTTTACCCTGCTAAGGGGGATTATCTATAAATCACCAATACTCAGTCTTCGAGGGGACATTTCAACTCCAATTGTACTAAATATGAGTTGGAGGATTTTTTTAAGTAAATTGATACTAAAGGCCTCAGTGATTGATAGAAACAGTGTAGTCTTTTCACCTGTTCTCAGACGTTTATAACACTGTCATGACCATGTGAACCCGCCACCTCAAAATGTCTCCTGTTAAAGTCACAGGGAAGAAGTAGAGCCAGTAAGATACATGTGACTGGTTTCAGGACAAAATTAGTCACACTCTATAATTTGTAGTTAGTCTACACTGAATGCAAAGCAAGCCAAGGCAACTATCTCCAATGTACATGCCTACATCTGGTCAAATGAACCTTTATGAAATTGTTCAGCGAGATCAGCAAATTACTTCAAAATCTATACTGAGATTAATGAAGACTTGTATTATTTCTACTACTGCCTAAGGAGTGCATAAGGGAGTATTACATTATATGGTCAAAAATTAAAAGAAGGTTATTGGGGTTTATTAAAATCTAGAGGACGACAATCCATTTTGCAGTCACCAGTCTCTTCCTCCATTTTCTTCATGTACATTGTGACCCAAACCTATTTAGTGTAATTCCAGGCACTTTAATCACAGGTCTTTTCTGCATATTGTGGTGCTGTTTTTTCTTTGTTATAATGTATTATGGACAAGTGGTGGCTAGAGAGATCTTCATAGGTAACCAGAAACATATACAAAGACTGGAGTGTCCTCTGGGAAAGTTGTCTTCCACATAATTAACAACAGACCAGGACTACCATCCTCTGCGTCTGACAGTTTAGCCTGAGGAATTCGGGTCTTGATCTGAACGCTATCCAAAGGCAAGGGATTTGATAAGCCTCACACAGGATATAGGGGAAAATACAAAGAAGGGACATTTCCCTGCCTTTTCAGATGTCTTCTTGCTAGGCAGTTAGATTGAGAACTCATTGAATGAAGCACACATGTGCTTTTGGGTGGCAGAATCAGTTCATCTAAACTGCTGAGTCACAGAGAAATAACATGATCTTCTTATAACCCCACGAATTTCCTCCAAATTTCCAGTGCTTACTCAGTGCAGACTGTGGAGTAAGGTACTGGATGTAATCCTTTCCTCTTCATGAGAGTGCCTGGATGTTGAAACCTAGGTAGTCCCAGGTCATGTAGTTTCATATCCCATAGTTTCTTGTTTACAAATCTGTCCTGCAACACCTCTACAGAATTGTAATCAAAATTAAATCTTTACATGTATGGCACACACAACCAAAACACGAGGTCAATTCTATGCCCAACTTCAGCATTTTCCACAGATCTTTAGAGGAAAAACAACACCTGGCCTAGTTCTATTGCAGTGAATAAATCTTATTTTGTGCAAATGTGTTTGGTTTTGTATAGATTCTAAGAAATATTCTTGAGTGTACTGAGCTATTAATGTATTCAACTTCTGGGTTTAATACTTTATAGTCATAACAGATGTTTAGAAAATTGTGTTCATAGGGTTGGATCTATTGCATCTGCTTCTTTTGATAGATGCTGCTTTTCTAGTTCATTGCACTATCTTCAAATTAAAAATAAGCCTAAAAATCTGAATTCATGCTTGATGCTAATCGGGGAAAAAAAAAAAAAAAAAGTCATAATTATATGTACTTTCAGGAACTCATTTGTAAACCAGAACATGAATCAGAGTGAAAAAGTTGCTCAGGTTCTCTGCATGACCATTGTTCGTCTCTGTCAGTTGACTAAAACCACCACCTAAATAAGCAGAAAAAGTATTATTAAATGATATTTGGGATTAACATCATCAAAAACCAATTATGATAGGAGGCTGGGTAGCCAACTCAGCAACAGCAGCCAGCTAACTGCAGGCTGTCTTGTCTTCAGCCTCTTCTATGATTTGAACTCTGGATGTGACATAGTTATCTGTAGAAAGGAGAGTAGGACAAATTTTCTTACTCTTGCTGGACTTACTTTGATATCACTTGACAATAGTGATTTATAAAAGAGCTAGCTGTTATTCCTGCTTACTATCCTGCAGTCAAATTCTTCATACAGATGTTTCCCAGCTCCCCAGTTTTCAATTTTCAAACAAGTTTGCCCTGAAGACAAGGGATACCAAGGATCTTGCTGTCTTGACTTGTGTTTGGTCTGTTCAAATTTGCTATGCTATAGGCTTTTCCTGTGCAGCTAAAAGCATACCAGTAGTCAGCCACAATTCTCTGATCATATGGCAATCATATACTGGAGAAGCGTTCACTTCTCCCTGTCCCGGATTTACCCAGAATTTGGCTGGGCCAGGAAATATAACTTGGTAAGCCATTTCCAAACTCCTCACCCTGAACCTATGCCCTTTTGGCTTTAATTTATTTCATGTAATGTGGGCCACATAAGATGCTGACATTCCAACTTCCCCTTTGAAGGTACCCACCTCTCACCATTGGCTGTGCTCCAAGGCACTTTTTAAGTAGATTTGTGTTCATATATTGGGAAAAAAAAAAATCACTTGGAAGCGTATAGTCAGTAAGTAAAAGCAAACAAAATGGAGTTTAGACTGGAAATATCAAGCATCACAGCCAAAATATATACAACAGGTGTGTATCAAGAAATATTTAATGGATTACTTTTCCTTCCAGAGATATGAGGTTGCTTCAGATTCATTGCATCCAGATCCTAAAAGTTAGGTACCTATTATAAAGCATTTATGTGTACTTTGTCTATATTATTTGAGAATCAGAGGCAGCTTTATGGAACAATTCTTTCTACCATCAGAGAAACCTTCCTTAAAATGAGATGGATAGCTCTCTGGAGCTCACTTTATCTTTTTTTTCTTTATCTTTTTTTTTTTTTTTCCTCTCTTATCTACAAAGGAAGCCTATGAAAGATACTTAGTTGCCAATACAAGTATTTCCTCTCATTTCAGAAACCCTAGAGTATCTGAGATGTCCATAAGGCACTGGCAGGTATGGCACAGGATCTACAGGTTCTTTCGGTGTAGTAGAGAGCAACAACGTGGAATATCTTAAATCATCTCTAATCACAGAAAACACCTTGTGTGTGGACAGCTGAGCCCACCCTAGATGAATTGTTAGCTTGGACTAGACTTCTACCTTTAGATGACTAAATCTGGATGAGGTTAATACAGCATCCAGTGCTCAGTTTAGGTGTCTTGGACTGGACTTGGTTGCTCACACAATGTAGTATCTTTTGAGATGTTTCAGAGTATCCTGTCTGGACACCAGCTGCCACTCCAGCAGTGAGATCTTACATAGGTCCTGCATTATATCTGCTAATCAACATATGCAATTACACTAGACACCTCTGTGTTGGCAACAAACTGAAGTCAGTGTCTGCACTGTCTCATTTCAAGAGATTCAGTCATCTCTTATCCAGGCCTAAAAAATTCATCTCAGTTTCAAAGAGAAGCAGCCATGCATAAAATCTGGATACCTATTCTGCCTGCAACCAGACATGTCTTATAGTATTCCATCTTTTCAACACTGGGAGTATCTGTGTAGCCTATAATTGCTCAAAAAACCCCACATAAATGACTGGGTTTTTTACCTTTGCTTGCTGAAATTCAAAATGTTTTTGTGATGTGTTGTGCTTCCCAAGCTGTGATTAAGTATGAAATATAAGGATGTAAGTATACACAGACCAAAATGGCTGGAAGTGGTTCCAAGTACCTCTCTGCAAACACAACCTCCATTACACTTAATTTATGGATAAAGGACAGTAGAGTGAGACAAAAAACACAGACATCCCAACAAGAAATAACAAGAGAAAAGGCATGCTGGTTACAAGAGTTAAGCTGTGGTGAGAAAACAGAAAAGGAGACCTGAGCAAGGAATAAAAAAGCAAAATGTTAACCTACAGAAATATTTTAAAGGTTTATAAATAACTGGGTGATGGGAGGTAGCAACATAACTGTCGCCTGTAGCTAAGAAGACATACGAACTAATAGGGAGAGGCAGAACTGCACACAGTAAATTATGTAAAAGACAGGAAGAACTGTTGACATCAATCTGGCATGTCACTGTTGAGTTTGGTTGAGATTTAAGTGAATAACAGGCTCGGATTTTTTTTTGTTTTTATCAATATTTTGTAAATACCACTGGAACGCATATATGACTTTTGGAAGTCAAATACAATTAAAGTGTTAGCTTAGAAAGTGATGTATAAAATGTCTAGCATGTGCTTACTATTGATAATCACGTAATGTTCATAACTAAGAGTAAAAGCTTATAGCCAAGAGTAACTTTCTCTGTGCCTAGTCCTCAGATGTTGTAGTCTGTGAGCACTAGAAATTTACAGAAGGCATTAAGAAAGTTTATCCCCAGAAGTAATTCAGAAATCTGTCTCTAAGAGGTTAGACCACAGATTGAAGTAAGGTTATTCAAAAGTGCAAGGTTTATTAAGACAAAAAGACAAAAAAAATATAAAGAAAATAGTCCAAGTAACTTCTCATTTGGAAATTCATTAAGCTTAACAGTGCTTCCCTCAATAAAATATCCCAATATCTTTTCTGATGACTAGATACAAGTTACGCAGACCAAATTCAACCCGTGATCAGTCTTCTCTAGTCTCATGAACTCAAATTTTTGCAATAATTTCAAGATCATGGTTGCAAATATCTTTGTTCTCAGAGAACCTAAAATCTTAGGACAGATCTTTGAAAGTCACCTAGAAGCTTCTATTTCCAAGCATACCAGTATGCTAACATCTATGGTATGCTATTGCACTTGAACAGGAAAATAATTTCTTATCCTGACAGTGCTTTAAAAATTTCAAGAATTTTTTTCCTCTGTGCTTCCAACAGGTATGTCAACAAAGTATTTTTTCAGTGGTAATGAGGAAAAAAAAGAGAGACAGAGAAAACGCTATGAATCCTATTGAACAGCTGCTACTGATCCTACTGCTACTGATCTTGAATGCTGTGTCCTCTGAATTTGCCCTGAGGGTGCCATAGCCTGAACTGATTTACAAACAATAAATTTACTTTCCTCAGTCCACTGAACATTCTTAAGCCCTTCAGACCTCTTGCAAAAGCAAAGCCCTATTTCAAAAATGGAGGCAGGATCACAGGTGTGAGAGCTGACTACTTATTTTCCAGATGGAAATTTAGTAGAGAAGGAGGAACTTGAAAAATTAGTACATTAATATTTTGGTTTTGGTAATAAGAGGAAAGGAATATGTGACTGTCAGAAGAAAAAGATGAGCAGTGTTTTTTTTTAAGTGGGAATTATTAGGGAAAAGAGCAAAGAACTATGGCACAAAGAGTCAGTCTCCATAATTATCGACTTGCAACTTTGTTTCCCTTGTTTAGCAGGGTTCAAATGGCTTTTTTTCTGAATTTCTGGCAGCATTAGGGACATCTAGTGGCTGAAAAGCGTAAAAGAAAGACATATAATGACATGTTCCACTCCTCCCTGAAATACATGGGAAAAAGATGAGCCAGACACTCAATCGAATAAAGCTGAGGTAAAGGAAACCACTTGTCCTCCTGCTTTTGCAGCTGCCAAAATATGGAGATGGGAAAAGAGAATAGAAGTGGGTGAATGATGGTGCAAAGTACATGTGGACATGGGAATGAGAACATACTGAGAAATACTGGTGTCTTAGCTTGAAGTATAAAGCAACTCAACCAAACCCTGTGAAATTTTAGCCTAAATCTCACTCAGTTCCTGTCCTGAATCTCATAAAAAGTTGTTTGGGTTTTTTTACAGCTCTTGCAATCGCCAATGTAGAACATGACTGGAAGTATAACTGAGGTTATATGTTACATGGAAATCAAAGTGATTTTTGGAAAAGCCAAGTAGATAATCTCTTGCCTACTGTTGAGAAAATCACCCTGTTGCAAATTAAAAAAATCATAACAATCTGGAATTCAACACTGGGCCAGACAAAATAGGACAGTTCTCTCTCTGCTGCAATTCTATTGAAATCAGGAAGTTATGCAGCAGATCAGTTTGGCCCAGTGTATTTCAAAAATAACACAAAGGTTCCTACTAAAAGAAAAAAAAAAAAAAGTTGATTTCTATTATAAGTAGTTAAAAGTTGCTCCCAAAGATTGGCTTCCACCACAGTGCACTTGCATACAGGATTCCTCAGGGAAACCAGGGTTCACAGTGATGTGGTGCACACCTACATCACCTATATCTTATCCCTGAAAGGAAAGAGGAACACTGAGGTATATACGGTGTAAATGAAATCTATGGACTTCACAGGCAGTTTTGCTATTTTAAGCACCAGTATGTATGGAGATTGTAAAGAAAATGAGATAGATCATAAATAAAAGCACACATTTCTCTACACTTTTCTTTAGGCAGTTACACCCACTCCATTTGGGATGAGAGAGAATATCTGTTCTCTTATGTTGTATATAAGTTGCCCAAACATGTACATATGGATCATGACAGAAGGTGGATGTGTTTTACTGACTTGCAACATTTTGTTGTTTGGTGTAGACTAGGTGCTCACTTTCCTTGTCACTTCACCCCAAGGCACATGGCACCCTTTGGGGAGAAAGGACAAAGGCACCTTCCCAAAAACTATCTGAGGATGCTGAGCCAGAATAAGCCTTTGTGATTCTGCAAAAGACATAGAAGACAGAGAAGATGAAAGACTCAGTCACAAAGAAGACTGCAGCACCCACAGAAAACGGGAAACCAGTGAAAAGTTTGGGAGGAAATAGCCGCGTCAAGCCTTGGAGGAGATACAAAGCAAGAGATTTTTTATGGGTCATCCTCATAGTTTGTTCCAAAATAAACCCTACCATTAAGGATTCAAAGCCAAGCCCACTGTGGTATGTCCTTGCTGTGTTCTACTTCAGGGTACAGTGTAGGTGGATGCACTTTCTGAGTATTCATAGAATCATAGAATGGTTTGGGTTGGAAGGGACCTTAAAGATATACATACCCTCTCTGCCATGGGTAGGGATGCCACACGTTAAATCAGGCTGTGTGTCAGGTATTGTACACGAGAGAACCTGCTTCTGCCCAGGGTACTATGAAGCACAATGAGGCCATGGTGGAATGAATTGTCACACACTTTCACCAGCATAACCAGACAGTTCCACAAGGGAAGAAGTCTGAAACCTGATCTCTTTCAGACTCTCTGATTAAGCTTTAGGCATGCACATTATCTGTGCTTTCCAGAGAAGAGCGGATAAAATTGCCCTTGGCAGTTTTCCCTTCTTCCTCGTGCACACAGGGGCAAGTCAAGCCTGTAAGTCCGTGTACAAACTGCAGAATGATTTGATATATTAAATCTACAGATTAATAAGAGTTCTAAGTTTTTCAATTAATAAGAAATACAACATGCTTTTTTCCTAGCCCAAGTGCTTGGTTTATTATTTTTACGCCTCTGTATTTTGTTACATTACCTAAATTACCCCCAAATTGTCACAGCCTGGTTACATACAAGCATTTGGTCCAGAGCATCAAATGCACCTTAACAGGTATCTATTAATTCTACAAACCAGCCTTCCAGTGACACAAATACAGTGACTCTCATTCAGAAAGTGTTAAAAAAAATCACTGTTTCTGGCATCACCATGGATGTCTCAATCTGCTACTTCCTTTTTTTTTTTTCCTAAATGCCTCCATGTTCCTGTCAATACTATAATGCCTCTCCACAATAACCATTATGTTCTGTCATGTCAGTTTTCCAGAGCACCTGTTAAGCTGACCCATCATACAGTAACTATGAGTCACTTACATCCTATTTTTTGGCAGGTGACCAAGATGCTCCAATTGATTTTTTTTTTTTTACTAATTCCTGGCAAGATCAATGCACAACTGAAATTCAGTGCCACATGTCTCTCTTCATCACTGTAATAAGAGAGCTGGCTGCAGCACCAGGAGACACAAGGACAGCAAACAAAGAATAGGTGGAATTGGAGATAAGGTACATATTAAGCTTCAAAATGAATCCATCAGCCAAATGGCTTTGAGTTTACTGCATACCCCTGTCTCCTCCAAACCAATGCTCCCACTTTCTATAGGGATTATATCACTGTTCATGTACCAAGCAGTTTAATTTCTGTGCTGGTCTATACCTATGAAAGGGCTCCTCTTGGTTATCTATATCTGGGGACACAGTTTGACTATATATAACTAGAAACTTGCAGATACACGTTGCAACACAACAAGGTACCTTACTCCTTATCTTGATCTCTTGGTAATAGCTCCCTGTTTGTCATCTTTCCAGTGGCTTCACTTTATCTGTTGTGCATTGAATCTGTCCGCTATACTGCAGGGAACAGAATCAACACTTTACTACCTGATTTAAGTAAGTGACAAAATTGCAAGAAGATGATGACCCTGATTATTCCTATGTTAAAAAAAATAGTAAACACGATGAGCATACAGCTTCAAGCACTGGTTCATGATCACTCATCCCAGCTAATGCTGGCAAGATCACTGGCACAGTCATGGCTAGTGTCCACACTCCCAGACCACTTGTAATAGTGATGGACAGCACAGTGACAGTTTCCACTGACTTGAATATATGGAAAGAGTCATGTCCCTAGGAGAATGATTTAAGTCAGATAGATATGAGTTGCCCTGCACTGCTGAACCAGCCTGGCTTATTTTACCTGTTAAACACAATGCAGATGACTACTGTCAGTCCTGCTCATCAGTCCCTCATTATCCTACCAGAACTCTCAAACAAGCTAATTATAACCTTTAAGGGTGTTTTTCTTTCAATTTGAGGGCCCAAAGACCCTTTATCATTCATAATTTTACGTTTTACGTCTTCCACTTACCCATTCAAAATCCACCAAAAACTCTGCAGGTTTAGGGCTTGAAGAAAGACTGCACAATATCTCCTGTTGCTTTTTTGCAACAAAGATGATGATGGAATATACTAACAGTATTATATAGCTTTTTGTTTGCTCTGGTTTTCTTTTAAAATTATATGGCATGAATCATAAATTTCACCATGTCCTCTAACTGAATGGTTGGCTCCAGGAAATGTATTCATCTGTAGTCCATTGACCACATGGCTATTAGTTTCGCCCTCAGCAAAATTAGCTGTAAGATCAAGGCTTATTTCAAACAATCAATAATTCAAGCAGGCTTCTATAAAACATTTTGCCATCTCCTCTGGAATGGCAAGCGTATTTTTGGCAAGATTTCAGTACTCTATGTATCTGCCTAAACAATCTTTACTGTAATATTTGCCATAACATTTCCCACCCTTTGTAACTGTGTTGTTCTGAATCATAGAATCACTTAGGTTGGAAAAGACATCTAAGATCATTGAGTCCAACCGGTAATCCAGCAAATGCTAAGTTACCAATCAACCTTATTGCTAAGTGCCACATCTACCACATCTTTTAAATACCTCAGCCACTTTCCTGGGCATCCTGTTCCAGCACGCAGTAACCTTTTCTGGTGAATAAATTTTTCCTACTATCCAACCTAAACCTTACCCAGCACGACTTGAGACCACTTCCTACTTGTTACTTGGGAGAAGAGACTTGACTTCACCACAACCTCCTTTCAGGTAGTTTCAGAAGAGAGAAAGAAGGTGACCTCTGAGCCTCCTTTTCTCCAGACTAAATCCTCCAGCTACCTCAACTGCTTCTCATCAGACTTGAGCTCTAGACCCCTTCACCAGCTTCATTTCCCTTCTGTTAGCCTGCTCCAGCACCTCAATGTCTCTCTTGCAGTGAGGGGCCCAAAACTGAATACAGGATTCGAGGTGCGGCCTCACCAGTGCTGAGTACAGAGGAACAATCACTGCCCTGGTCCTGCTGGCCACACTATTGGTGATACAGGCCAGGATGCCATTGGCCTTCTTGGCTACCTGGGCACACTGCTGGCTCATGTTCAGCCACTGTTGACAAGCAACCCCAGGTTTCCTGGACTCCTTTAGTGCCTAGGACTCTCTCAACCAGAGTCCTAAAAAGGCCAAAGTCTGCCCTCTGGGAGTCCTAGGTGGCAGTTCTGCTGATCCTCCTCCTTACTTCTCCAAGAATCACTAACTCCATCATTTTATGAGCACTGCATCCAAGATAAGTCCAGTCATGACATCATCCACCAGTCCTTCTCTGTCCACAAACAACAAAACAGCTGTTGCCTCCAGCTGTGTAAAGAAAACGTTATGTATCAGTAAAACTCTGTCAGGAACTTCCACATTTGTTTTACTGAAATTTTCTATGTAGATTATAACACAGCCGTTCTTATAAGCTTATCTGTTGGTGTTACTAGGAAAATAAATCAGATCATATCTATTTCAAAAGTAAATCAAATACACATCTAACACTTACAGACCTCACTGCTTTCATTAAATGTCACCAGGCTTTTCATTTCTTTTGCTTTTTTTTATTTAATTTTAAATTTTCTCATAAATGCTCTACCTTTAATGTCTTCCAAATTCATTACTGTCTCAGGTCTTTGATACACAGTATACCTCCTCTGCAAAACCAGATGTGAAACCCTCAGGTAATATATTTTTCAGTCTATATCATAATATTCTAATTACTGTCTAATGACACTTGCTAGAAAAGAAAGAAAACATAAAAAAGTGTAATTAAGCAAAGCATCCTAAGGCCATACAAATCCTAGGGGTTAACAGTAGGTTATTTATGTATATAGTGAATTCAAGTTTATCTCTTTAAATTGTCATCCAATGAAATTAAAACGTAGCTTTTCAGAGAACCGGAGGTCATTAATCCTTGGATACATATTGTTTCCTGTCACAAAAAAAAAAAAAAAAAAAAAAAAAAAAAAAAAAAATAATATAAATACTCATTCCATGCTTTCTATTAAATTGTATATTGTGTCAATAAAACTGAGATTCCTCTTTTCAAATGAAATGATAAATATACTTATAAGGTTTTCTCTTTAGCACACCTCAGCATACAATACATGCACACTTCTCACAGAAACGATTTTCTGACAGATTATTTGGAGTGAAAAATATTATCTCCAAGATATATTAAAGTGTGCCATTAATAGCTGCAGAGCTTTTTCAGCAATATAATGATTCTAACATTTTAAAATTCAATTTTGCAAAACCCTATGTTTGCACATTTGTATTGCCTACTTACATAATTTATTATCTTAAAATTATGTTTATACACATCAAATTGTCCATTCATCAAGAGAAAAATGACACATGTAGCACTTGGTGCTAGAGTTGAGATTTTTTAAAAAAATAAGTATGTTTCTCTTGTATATGGAAAACAGTACTAAGAGCACTAAATCATCTTGTCTCTAGGAACACATATGAACTGTAAATGAATGAGGTAGGCAATTTTGCTTAATTAGAATCAATAGTATCACCCTTTAATTAAAGAATATTGATTGCTTTATGCAGAGGCCAGGCTTGCAGAGGATATGTTTTAATGTGATTTCTGTTTGACTTGCAAAATTATGTCAAGGGTCAAATTGAACTTTTATGTGAAATATCCCATTCAAGAAGAGCAATCACTCTGAATTCATCTAGTTCCTTTCCAAAAAGCATACTTGAGTGGAAATCCAATGTTAAATCTTTACAAAGAAAATAGAAGGTTTTAACTGAGAAAGATGTGAGCTCTTTTATATTCCTCCTCCAGAGGAACTTCAGAGAGTTACAGTGTCCTATTCTTTACCTGCTTCCTGTGTCAGGAAGATCAATAGAAGAGTGCACGGATCAGGAACCTCATTGCTTTTGCAATATCTTCCATACACATACAACACATGATTTCATGACAGTTCAAGACATGGTATGATGAGAAAACAAAGTCGCATCATGTGTCATCACTTTGTTTCAAGACCTTAGTGCTGTAGCTTCCAGCTATTATTGATATAAGAATGACATACAGTCACCAATGTTCCCATTTTCCTCTACGCAGACAAAGTGAAAGTAATCTCAGAATTGCAGAGTGCTGAACACTGAAAACGTATTAAGCCCCCAATTAAGTGCTGAAATACACACCATTTCATGTCAATAACAGTGACAAGAGGCATATTCTTGAAAAAAAAACAGCCTGTGCAACTCCCAGATGTTCCTTTACATTAACCAGCTAAGCCATACATCTCGAGCAAAGTAGAATAAAAAACCTGTGAAAAGCTAACTGCATTCCTATCTATGAAGCCTCTGAAGACTGAATTTTAGGTGATCTCTCCAGGGGTTGAGGTGGGGGGGGCTATAAGCATATATTAGTAAATTGCAGGAAATATTCAAACACCAGGGAAAATTTCATATTTGAATATAGACAGTCACAAGTCAGTAACTGCAGGTCTTTTCAGCAACTACTTGTTTGCATATTGTAATCCTTATGACTATTAGTCATTACAAGAATTACAAGGCTGTGAAATTCTACTCAAGATCAGACCAACATTTATAAAAAAAAAAAAAAAAAAAAAAAAAAAAAAAAACACAAACAAAAAAACCCCCACAAAAACAAACATATACGAAGAGGTAACCCTAATTCCCAGAGTTCCTCTGGAAAAGAACAGGAGGAGGAAAGGAAAAAATCTTAGAGTTTTTAAGATCCCAGTTTAGTACACTCAGACCCACTTCCCTCCTTTCTTCATGTCAACAGGGACTAAAACCTTAGATTTTGCTCTGAAAACACAATAAGTTACACCATAAGTTAAATGCAAATGTATACTACCTTCTATCATTAAAGAGCCCACATCCTGCAATGGGCACACACACACATTTACAGACCTCCCCTACTGGAGCACATCAAAAGTGGGAACCAGGGACATGCAAAGTATGGAGGTGAATAGATCCTTGCACACATGGATCATGTGTGGAAGATTTTCATGTGTCAGCGTGCATTGCGTTACACAGTAGTCTGTCTATGCAACCCCCTGATGTCTTTGTCAGACCGTCAATAGAAATGGTAATGCATGTGCTCCTGCATGGCTGGAACATGGTTGTGCGTTATGGACTGTAAGAATGAGTACCTGCTGATGGAAACATAAACGTCAGTAGTTACTCCTGTCAATAATTGGGATAAAAGTGCAACATCTTCTCCATCAGCAAAAGTAAAAGCTGGTATGAGCATGATCATCACTCCATCAGCAAAAGAACAAGGGCAGCAGTAACCAAAGATACCTCCATTCATTTCCGTATATTATGTTGGTTGCGTGTAACATTCAGGTCAATTTTTCCTGCAGCCTTTTACATGAAACTATATATTTATTTGATTGATCACATCCTAAGCAGTCTCCATTTCAAAACTTCACTTTCTGGGTTATTTTCCCCCAGCTATCATTAATACAATGCCAAGGCTAATGAAGCACTCAATAGAATGTAAATAATAATGAGATGTGCTGGATTCCTAGTTAGCAGGCCTGTAGGGGAAAGAGAATTGAACAGGTGAATGAAACCACATAAGTGTATAAATGTTATGCATAAGATAGTTTGGAGGGCATTTAGATTTATTTTTTTTAATCCTTTAGTCCTTCATATTCCTTGTTTTTCAGCATCAGTTTGCGCAAATGAGGCTTTGGGCTGATACAAACCCAGAAGATTTCTAGGTAGAAGAGATGTTGCTGAGTTGTCTACACTGGAAAAAGAGCAAGATCTGCTTTCCCATGCAACTGTCTTTCCCCATAATGACATTAGCTATTTAAGCAGAGTTGTCTTTCACTGCTGAAAGTTTAGTGTATGGAGAGTTTGGTGACAGAATTATGCCCATTAAAGACAATATTTTCATGCCTCTTCCTGTCAAATGGGCAAAGCCTTGCAGAGTACAGCTGGTATTTGTGGGAAGCCATCCTTTGTGTACTCATGAGGAATCTGAGCTTGTATTTCTTCTGCAAGGAATGACCTTGAGGCTCTGCAAAACCCAAACACAAAAAGTGCCCTGGCAGGAGTTCAAAGTGGCGTTTAGTTCCCTGCGTTGCAGTAGTCAGAAAAAATATGAGTCTCTGCACACACACCTGACTGGTTACAAAAAAAAAGAGAAACCAACATCCAAAAGCAGCCTGGAAGTCCAATTAGGCAAATGAGCTTGCATTCTGTCTCTGTAATGAATGTGGTTTAAGTTATACTATTGCCCTTTGGTTCTTACCTTGCTAGTGTCCCACAAACCACCACTAATCTCCTCTTAGAAGGAGAGGTGTTAACTACTAACAGCACGTTTTGAAGACAGGATCACATGTAAGATAATCATGATTGACTGATGATATTTTAGATATACTGATTTGCCAATGCATCTATATTGCCTAATGATGAGAATCAAATCTTGGGGATCAGACTCAGCTATGACTTTTTTTTTTCTTTTCTTTGATACAGATTTAGGCCAGGGTCCAAGAGAATTATTTCTCTATACCACAGTTTCTTAACTGTTACTGTAATAAATCTGCCTTCTTCTCAGTAAATTTTGGGCTGGATCAGCATACTAGGTGTATCCGTACAAAATCTGGCATAAGGAGGTTGAGGTTTCAACCTAGAACTGAGGGCAGTACTGTAAAATCTGACTTCTAAATGGCCATGGAGGATATGCAAGTAAATCTGTGGGTTGGATGATAATCCCATTTCCTGTGCTGGTCCAGTTCTACTCATGGAAAAGAGATTACAAAGGTGTGCAGGGTTCTCGTGAACTGTTTCCCAGCAGAGGAAACTCTCAAGCAAAGCATGAATAAGGTATTCTCTGTGCTTTCAGCCAGCACTGATGTAATGACCCTATCATGTAACACAAATCAGTGAATTAATTCCCTCCTTTGCCTGTTAAAAACATTTGTTCTCTCTTAGGTTCTTTGGCAAGAACCATGAACTAGTCACCGCAAAAAATCCTAATTCCCCCTCCAGGAAAAAAATAAGGCACCAAAGCACAGAATTTGTCAGTCCTACTCACCGTACCATCTCCTTTTATTAATAGAGCCTTGACATGGAAGAGTTTTCTGGCCAGGAATTTTTTCACACCCCAATAGGCTCAAATAAAAAATTATTGCCAGCACAATGATTTAAATGTAAGATGTAACACTACAGCACTTGCCTAGTTTGATTTTTTAATGTCAGCTCCAATGTGTCTGACACATGCAAGACATAAATGAATATCCATATTTCCTTGGAAGAAAGGGTTCCCTGACAGCTCACAGTACAGAGCATACGGCACTCCCAATGGGTCGTTACTGTGGACTGGCATTATTTTCACCTCCTTCATTCTTCCCCAGCCAGCATTATTAGTGGGAGCCAAGACTCTCCACACTAATCTTAAGGGCAATTGTCTCAAAATATTTGATATAATGCAGTCTATACTATATTTGTTAATTGCATTTGTCAACCTCCATTGCCAAAATTTTCTCAAGTAACAAAACCATTGGCAATAAACATCTCCTTTTGTATTTGGGCAAAAGGAATGTTTTTTACTGTGTATGAGCTAAGGGTTATAAAAGAGAAATGATTCCTTGTTTCAGAGTTGGTCTATAGAGCTTCCTCAGCCCACACAGTGTCAAAATTGGGACCTTTCTCCCTTTTAAAATAACTTTTTCTGATGTATTTCTACTCAGCTTCTTTCTCCGCCTCCTAATCTCTTTGTTCAGTATTTCCTCGCAGCACAGAGTCATCACACCATTCATCTGCATCAATCTGTCTGCCGCTCACAGACTTTGCTGGGTCTGCCTCATCAAGTGCAGTCACTAAATTCATATCTTTTTTCAAGTCAGTAATTTCCTTCAGCTTCACACTGTCATTTTTGCTTTTGTTGATGTCTATTAGATTTTAGTCTACTGTTTCAGAAGTCTGTGTCGGGTTCCTTGAGTCACAAACTCCAGCTCTGCCAGTGATTTACTGGCCCATCTTGTCTGAAGTTGTAGAAATTATGTTTATGAATATACAGTTCTTTGTTCATCATGAGAAAGGTTGACATATCTAATACCAGTAACCGTATGCCTGTATATCAAGCACAGGATTTATCTTCTCCACTTTCATGGTGTGTTTCTGTTTGAGATAAAACGATTATTAATTTAATATGCCTACATGTAGATGTCTGCATGTCAAGCAGTGTCCAAAATCCTATTATAGCAGCACAGACTAACTCCATTAATTTGTTCTCACAGAAGCCTCCAGAGCTATCTGAGATGCCCTTAAGCCTTCTGTCTGGCTTCTAGCCCCAGGCTTTGGGTCCTTTGTCAATATACAAAGTAGAATCTAGAGTAATTCAGTTTACCCTGAGTCTGGCTAAAGCCAGAGGGTCAGCAGAGTTGCTTTTCAGTCTCCAGTGTAGTGATTAAATTTTCATTGAGTAAAGCAGGACCTTAGGCACTTAACTCACAGGTAAACACCTACATGCAGGCATCTGAGTTTAAATGTCTTAATCTGGAGCTGACTTCCACCCTACAGGCTCTGTTCAGTTGCCAAGCATATTGTGCAATTTGCAACACTATGGAGTGTCCAAATCATCCACAAAATGCTGACAGAATGACACAAGCTACAGGAGCACTACTCAGAGCCACATGGAATACCCTGGGGCATCTCAGATGGCACTAGAAATCTGTGTCTAGGCTACTGAATGACTACATGTCAGAAGTATAGATGCCTAAACAGAGTTAGTTTGGTTCAGCTCTGCATCTCTTAAGAAAGGTAAGCTGAGTTTTAAATCATGCCCATGAAAATTCAGTGTGAAGAAGGCATATTCAGAAAAATTTAAAGAAGCCTTGGCCAGAAACATTTGGATAAATTTGTCATCTAAAAATAACTACCAAGCCTAAGCTAATTACCTAGACCCACTCCATAGTTAATACAAGTATAGGTTTCTTTATATGACAATTTATATGACAGTAAGAGAGATGCCTAAATTAGACAGGCCAAATTGCCCAGTAGAGTTGTCTATCACTCTCTACAGATTGTGGAAGGAACCAAAAAAAAAAAAGTGTCTTAAATACCTAATGTTTAACTGGTTAATGCTGAATGAAATTACATTCTCCCTTTCCCCTTATTATTCAATAACAAATACCCAACTCCCTAAGGGTTAAATATGTGAAAATTCTTTTCAGTTAGGTGCATAATTTAAGTATTTGTGTAAAGGATGAATTTCTGTTAACTGCTTGTATAACACCCATCATGGTAAGATAGCTGGACAGCATCATGACTTCCCTTTATAAATCCACTCTGAGTATCTATATCTGGAATCAATATTGCTGGGTTTGCAAACATAAGGGCTACTCAGTCATAGAATTCTTTATCATACACTAAAGACTTGCTTCTATAAGATTGAGCAGTGAGGATTTGTGTCCACTTAGCTGGCTAAAAAGCCACAGACCTATACACAGGATAAAGTGTACAGGCTAGCATCCTGTTAAAAAGAAAATCTTTACACCAAAATGATGGGTCTTTCTCTTTTCTCTTAAATCACAGTCCAAGCTGCCCACCTTTCTTTAAAGAGAAAAAGGAAAAATTAAAGACTTGACTCACTAGTAAAGCTGGTATGAGTAGCCTGCCATCTGATCAGATATCCTGAATGTGTTACCAGTCCTGACAGTAAATCTACTGTCTACATAAAGATAACAAAGAACAACCACTGGAGTGCAAGCTCTGAAGAAATGAAGTAGAATTCAGTCTCTTTGTGTATGATGACAATTGCCTTCATCTTTTTTTCCTTATTATTTTTTTTTCAATTATACTATATGCATGTGCATAAACAATGCCTTAAATAATATTTTTAAAGTAAACAGCACAGAATTAATAGATTTTTCAGGTTAAAATGGTGTTATTCAAAAGCAGTTAATGTGTATGATTTATCCATCACCTCTGTGTGAAGTCTTTGAAAAGGTTCTTTTGTTCTAAAGTTAGGGGGTGGAATAAGAACAACCACAGTAATGCGTAGCAGTGAGATTTAAGGAGGAGGCATTCAAATGGCATTCATCTAGTCCTACTCTGCTAAGACAAACAAAGGGAGTTCATCACTTGTATATTCTGAATTGTGTTGTCAAAGGGCTAAGCCTAGAACAAATTCTCAGGCCCAGATAATTTTTATCTAACCATAAAAACCAAATAAAAGTCAGATGTCTAAAGCAGGATTTTTCATAACTAAAATAGTTGTTCAGACCAAGATAGTCATGTACATACTCTGCACAGACTGAGAGATTTCCACTGGGCAGGTCACCCAGCCTAATTTGAACATTTGGAATTAGAAAAGCAGAATAGAGCTCTGTTTTGTACCTCTTTTTGTCACTTCCACAAGGACTACATGGCTACTTTAAACTTGCTAACATTCAGATGAGCAAAGCTAAGAGAGAACTGCACTTAGATTAAGTCCTTTACCATCTTGTGGGAACTTTTATTCTTTCCCCATAAATATTTGCACTTATAGATCATAGAGGAAAGAAATCTATGTCCTCCTTAAATTTTTCCAAGGAAAACTAACTTAAAGTAATTCGAATAGTTACAAACTCATAAATTGATTTGATTTTTTGCACTGTTAGTTTGAACGCTTAATAATTTGAACATTTGAACTCATTGATTCATTCTTGGTTGTGACCTCAATTTGATTATTGCTTTGTGCCACTTTTGATTAGCTTAGTGAAACTGCAATACATTTGGCTTAGTGACACATATACATGTATATTTTTTTGTTCATACTGTTTTACAAAATCTTTTTAAATATTCACAATAGTCTTATCCATCTAAAATGTCACATGGAAGACAAATGCTTAGGAAATGCATTGCCTTGTTTAAGAAATTTGCAAGTCACTTTGCCCTGATCCTAAACTGATAAATTATTTTGCTCAAAAAATTAGAAACTTATGGATTACAGCAGATATTTGTCAAAGAATAGCAGTGGTTTATGGTCATTTTCACACCCAAGACTTCTGGCAAGTAGTCAGCAGAGAGAAGGATCAGAAGAACTGGATGAAAAGAAAACAAAAACACCCACTACCCCTGGAAAAAAAAATCCCACAAAGCAAAAAAGACAGAATAGATTACAAAAAAATCAATTCTCATCAATTTTAAAATGAACCTGAGAAGTAAACTGATTTTTAAAAACTTTTCAACAAGCAGTTTAATTATAATAAATTTTACCTAGGTTCTTGTTCTGTTCCTGAGGTGTCATTCTCTTTGTACGAACCAATTGCAACTCTAGTACACATTGCAGATGTCTTTATGACAATAATGTGTGATATGAGAGTCTATGCCATGCTGGCCAGAGGCCAGAAAAGAAATCCATTTAATTCCTGCCTCCCACCAATGCCAGTAAAGAATAAGCTCAATTTATGGCAAATTGCCAAATTTCTTTGGAAACAAGGGTGCTCTTCAGCATGCTATGGCAGAGCAAGGAAGTTAGGTATAGCAAAGCACAACTTTGCTGAAGCTCACTGAACTGTGAAAAGCAGCAGTAAAGAAACAAGCTGTCAGTCTCTGATGTGAGTTTTCCTTTCACCTCTGAAAAGCTGAAGGGGCATTGCTGTAGCAACAAATATCTAAAGAGCTGATGGAAAAAAGGAGTTAGTGCTTTTGATTTGACCACTTCTGGATAAAACAACCCAGTCCAGGGGGACACAGTAAATAAAATACTCAATATTCCTGTTCTAAATAAATAGAAGCCATAACAAAGTAGTGAGAATTTAGGTCAGAGGATACTTGAGATTGTGCATCTTTGGGGTGGATCAGATATTTAGTTCTCCATCTTTCCTTCTATCTTCCTCAAATATTTTTTCTCTTTTTCTTTGTTTTTTCCTCTAGCAGCACTGCCTACTGTTATCCTATCCACTGAAGATGGAATTTGCTCTTTTATATATTACTTCAGTCCTTGTCTAACTAAAAAGTGTGATGGGCATCCCACACAGGTCTCTTCCTCTTCTCTCTTGCCCCTCTGCAATCACATGCTCAGCCTATTCCCTCAACTATAACTTTCCCTTCACCTGCCATCAAGCATGTCTGTTCCCTAGCAGTCTTTGTTCTCTCACTTTTTCACTAACCCATAGGAAAAAACAGTGACACCCTACAACTGGGAGACCTATGACTGCTGTGCACACAGGATTTTTCTCAGCTCTGTCAAGTGACTCCATTATGTCACCTGAAATCAGTGATCTCTAGGCCTGATAGTCTATACTTTTCAATTCTTTGGTCTTAAAAGGAAGATTTCTGTTACTAATGCACATTTATTTGGGGAATGAGGAAGAGCAAGAATCACTGGGACTCTGCTAATGGCATGTCACATTTTGTTATTGTGCTGCACTTGCTTCTTCTGCCTCATGTTAAGAACATTCAATTCCAGCTCCTGAGGATATTGGTTCCATACCAATGAAGCTAAAAATATTTTCAGAATGCCCAGAGGGTGAATATTTCTATGTCCTTTCACTTAGATGAGGCTGTTTCAGGATGATGCTGTCTCACACACAATATCTCTTGCATACTAATCAACACAACAATAATTTAGGTCATTTGATTTCAAAGCATGTTCCCTTATGCGTTAACCTTTCACTGTTAACCTGCAGTATCCTCCTTCATGTGGCACAAAGGGATTGAACCAAGACACTGGATGATGGGTAAGGACAAGCATAAATGGAAACTAAAGAATGAGGCTTAGATTTTTTTGTATCACAATACATTTAGATGAAGGAATTGAACTCTGATATCCTGAGTCACAGTCCACTAGTTTAATCACTAGGTTATACTTCTGCTTCTCTTCTGCAGACAGTGAAAGCTTGATGACAGTATCTGCAACACTTAGAATATTTACATCTCAGTCAACCCAGTTAAGCTTTAGTCCTGTTTATGTGTTTCATAGAACCATATAAACAGGAGAAATACCCACACATCACTTTGATAACCAACAACATTTGTTGAAAAAACACATTCAAAATCAGCAGCACAAAAAAAAAAAAAAAGTAGTTTGAGATTAAATCAACCAAAAGCCATCTGTATAAAACATTTGGGGAATCACTTCAGACATATATATATTCCCAACTGTAATCACAGATCAGTTGGACTCAAAAAATGGGGAAAATAATTTAATGAGTTCTGCATTAAAGCTAGACTGCTCTGCTCTACTCGCATGTGTTTATGGTTACTGCCTTTAAAGCTTTTAAAAGTAAATACAAATGCTCTTACTGTTCATATTAAGTATCTGGATGGTGGTTCTTGTTTATTTTTGCATGGGTCAAATACATTCATTGCAAAACCAGATGAGAGTGAAAAATATTTAATTCTCAAAGCAAAAAAATTATAACTCAGTGTAGAGAAGTTGACATCATGTAAAATTCATTACATATTTTTTCCTCAGCTGGGTTAAGCAGAGGAGCTGAAGTTATATGACGGGGTTTCTATCAAGACTGACTTTCCTTTGATGAACTGATTAGTCCCATTCTTTTTAAGTGAAATTCAGTGTACTATTCCCATAGTACTATTCAACATATAGGGCTCATAAAATCATAAAATGGTTTGGATTGGAAGGGACCCTAAAAATCATCATAGTTACAAACCCTGCCATGGGCAGGGACATATTCCGCTGGACTAGATTGCTCAAAGCCCCATCCAAAACAAGCAGCCAAAGACTATAACAAAAAAAAATATTTTATATATAAAACAGATATATACAGTGAGATTATTATATATTGGTAACCCCAGAAACCCCAAAATGGTCTCCCAAAGGGAAGAGGGGAAGGGAGAAGGGAAAAGGACAAAATGGGACAAAAAGGAACAAAACTACAAAACAGGTCTATACAGTCTAACAACCAAACAACCCAATAACTAGTAAACTAAAGAACTGGCCAAATCTCACCACTTCCCTTGAGAGAAGCAGGACGGCTGAACACGGCCCAGCACTCTCCCCTCACGCGTGGCAGATAACAGCGGTCGCTGCAGGCCTCAGCTCCAGATAAGCGAGAGCAAGGACAGGGATCCACCGTTCTCCAGCCTCGCCGGAAAGGAAGAGGGTGACGTCCCTCCCGTTGGCTGTATTTATACCTCAAGTTACGTAAAGGAATAGCATGGAATACTTCCATGGTCACCTTCCTAGTTCCTTCCTGGTTACAAGCTGGTCTCCAGGAAGGCCTTGAGTGAAAACTACCACACATACTTTCCAGAAGGACCTGTTCCATGATCTTACCGGACACAGAGGTGAGACTGACTGCTATGTAGTTCCCTGGGTTTTTCCTTTTTCCCTCTTTATAAGTAGAGGGTTTGTTTCCTTTTTTCCAGTCAGTGGGAACTTCAGTGGCCTGCCAAGACTTCTCAACTATGATGGATAGTGGTTTAGCCACTTCATCTGCCAGTTCCCTCAGGACCTGTGGATGCACCTCATCAAGTCCCATGTACTTGTAGACCTTCAGAGCTTGAATCTGATCTTCTACAGTGGGCAGTTCTTCATTCTCCCAGTCACTGATTTTGCTTGTGGCAACACGGGTGACGTGACTGAAGCACTTGGCTGTGAAGACTGAGCAAAAAAAAGTCAATGAGTACTTCAACCTCCATATACCAGCTAACCAAACCTCCTGATTCCTATGGAAAGGTGTGGCAATGGAGTTATCATATGAAGAATGGAAAAGGTCATGTCAAAGATGGGCTGGTGAGGAAAAAGAAGAAAACA
>JAWWLV010000001.1:36213579-36237074 GCA_035041135.1 Platyrinchus mystaceus
TCAATAAACTTCCTCTTTCGTCCATCCTCTCCGCAGTGGTCTGTGTGAGCTCTTTCAGGGTTCGCAGGGCCACGTGGCTGGGAGTAGGGTGGGAGAGCACATGCCTTCAGGTAATGGGCTAAGACCCAGAGCCTAAGGCTTCCCTCCTCCACTTCCACCGCCGAAGAAAGGGCCCCCAGTTTTCCTAGTCTTCCTTTTGTCGCCAATGTACCTATAAAGCTTTTCTTGTTGCCCTTGATGTCCCTGTCCAGATTTAATTCTATCAAGGCTTAGTTTTCCTAACCTTGTCCAAGTAGCCAAACCCCTGACTGTGGCACCACTCCTGTAACTATTTGTTATTTTTCCAGATTTGACTGGCCCTTTCAAACCCCTTCCTTTTCACTGGGAGGACTGATGAAAACACCACCTGCTCTCCAGAGTCCATTACCAGCACTCCCACGACTCTGTAATCCTTCTTTATACTCCTCAGACTTCTCCTGGATGTGTCACTGGTTCCCACATGAAGCAACAGCAGCAGATAGCTGTCAGTGAACTGTACAAGACTTGGTAGTTTCTCAGTGACAGCCCTAATAGGAGCCTCCAATAAGCAGCACACCTCTCTAGATGTCACGTCAAGTTGGCAAAGGGGATGCTTTGTACCTCTCAGAACAGACTCACCTACTACTATCACCTGTCACCTTTTCTTAATTGTGCTAGTTGTTATACCGGGAGCAGTTTGGGCTGTCTTACTCAGCTCCAACATCTCAGAAAAATCTCTTCTGTGTTAAACATCCAATGAATGAACCTATGTCAGCTTTTTATACCTTGGTGAGCTGATGGGGCCACTGAGTCAATTTTTTACATATGATTTTAATTTAGTACTTTCCATGGAATTTATTTAGGACATATCTAGAGATTACTCAAATCTACAGTGTACGAATATGTTTCCTCTCTTTTTTATTTTTTTTAGAAACTGATACTTCCTTGGTTTTGCATTAGACAACTTTCCTTAAATGAAGGAAACACTTGAGCTTTTAGGGAGAGTTCCATGTAGTGTTAAAAATGCATGTGTTAAAAGAGATAACTGCTCACTTTCAATTGTTTGGTTAAGAAAAAAATCACCCATACTACAGCCATGGAGCTGCAGAGAATCTGGGTCTTACCTTTTCAAGTAACAGCCTACCAACACATTCTTTGTGTTACAAAAGGGAAGCTTTCATAAAATTTCCCACAAAATTAAATGCAAGTGAATTTACTCCAAGGTGATGTAAATATTCCTTGAGAATAGAAATCAAAGTTTCCATTCCAACTTTACCTCTTACATTACCCTTATATATGATATAGACAGATGGACACATCATTTTGTGTACATACATCTAAAATTACATTTAAAAATGGAAAAAAAAGCCATTTGAAGACAGACAATTAAAATGTCTTTTATTGAGCTAAATCTTTTCCTATGTTCAAAAATAAATGAAATTAAAATGTATTTGTTCCCATGAAGTATTTGTCTGTGCCAAATTTTGACAAGAAAAAAAAATGTTTCCACTTTGAAGATATTTTATAGCACAGATTTGACCTATCCATGGTCTTTCCTAAGTTCACATTTATGATTGTCTCACAATGTGCTTAGTATTGCTTATAGCACACAGAACCACCTGTCAGGATATGAGAGTCATTCTGCTAGACTCTGTGTAACAAGTAAAACAGTGTAAGTCTGTCTGGGCAGGATTCAGATGCCTTTTCACAGGTTCCTAGTGCATTGTGGGACACCCAAGAGTGTCCTAAAAGCACATGAAGTGGGACAGGTCTGGAAGACCTGCAGCCTTCAGGAGCAGCAACTGTAAGCCTGAAAGGATACCCTTCTGTGCTTACAGTGATGCTGACTTTCTGTGTTTAGGCCACAAAATCTTACCCTCCCTGTTGTGCAACACAGAGCCTGAAAAAAGCATGGACTGAGGGATTATAAACTATGTATTTACAAGAGAACAATGATAATAAAGCAAGTATAGAAACTCTGGGAAAATAAAAGAAGCCAAACTGCATCAAACCTAAGATCCAATCAGCCCCCTCTGGCAGTGGTCAACAGTAAATGTTATAGAGAAACAGAACAAAACCAGGCTGTATCTACAAAGACACCTCCTGCAATATAAAACAGTACATTAAGAACGTCTTAATACAAGCAGATCAAAACCTAACAAACTTTTACCCAGTCTTTTATGAACAGAAACTTTGGGAAGATTAACTGCTAGTAGTTTATCTTGAAAAGAAGCAGAAGTTTGGCTTTGCTAAATAGTCCCAAGTATAAAATCCACTGTTAGCCTGACACCTCTGTGCTCTGTAGCAGCACCTTGTGCTCACACTGACAGTTATTAAAACATCAGTTGAGAAGGATGTAACTAAGACCTTGACTTCAGCATATAACACTAAGTCAATTTAAAAAGTGCCATGCCACCAGCCCAACTTTCACATTAGTATAAGGAAATACTGTCTTTCAAAGGCATGTGACACTTTTATTAATAGAAAATTTTATTATTCACACAAATATATACATTTAACTTATGTACTTAGATTAACTATTTCACTTTGACCTTAGTTTGCCCTTTAAAGATCTGCAATATTTTCAAAAATCTCTATATTGAAAGTGTTTCAGAGTCTGGTGATCAGAATTTGTGAAGAATTTGGTTTTCTGTCCTTAGTTGCTGAAAATTAAGTTTTTTGTGGTAGCAGTGTTCTTAATCTCAAAAAACCCTCTCTGATCAAAAGCCCTTTAAGATTCTAGTTATAATTCTACAGTTTTAAATAAATAATTTCTGTGACTTCTTAACTGGTAAGCTCAGGACTGCAAATTTCAAAATAATTCTGTTTTTCAAGATATATGTGGTCTGATGATGATGACATATCATATTCTAAAGCTGTTACTCTGCTCATACATTCCAAGATAAAAATATTGATCTTGCAACAAAACAGTGATTTTTAGAGGAAAGATGATAAAGTGTTCCAGCTTTCAAATGTGCGAAAAAAAAATTATCCTGCTAACCTGATGTCATTGCTGCTAAATGCCAGCCCATCAATCCTTTTCTTGCTGCTCTGATTCATCAGCACAACACTTCCAGCATTGATAATGTTCTAGCTGAACCAGCTTCCCAGGGTCACCAGGGGTTTCATTCTTGCTCTATATAATATTCACTTAATTTGCAGCTGGTAAGTCCTGTATACACCAGGATGTCTTGGAAAATGACAGCACTGAGGACTAGAAGGGTACCAATTGACTTCTACAATTGAATCCACTGATGTTTTCAATGAGCAAACAGCTCCTCATCCATGAGCAGTGTAAGCTAAGGAACACCCAGGCTGTCCCTGGTTCAGAGAGGTGACAGGCTGGTAAACACAATATCAAGGACAGCTTTTGGCCACTTGGTGGGAACAGCAGCTCAGGTCTTCCCTTGGAAAGAGGTTAAATAGTGATAGACGGTTCCTCTGAAGTGTGCCATCATTAATATTCATTCAAGGCCATTGTACAAGGTTGTATACTTACAAAACAGCTCAGAACAGCAAAGTTTTTGACTTCTGGTCATTTGCAGTTTGTTGTATTAGCAAGTATGTGTGGCTCCTCAGAATAATTGCATCAATGTTTTAAAAGTGATTTCCAGGTTCTACATGTCATATTTTTACTAGCATACCTACCACAGTGGTGCCTGGGGACAAAAGACACATGGAGATCCGATGTTGCTGGGCATTGCACGCTCTCTACCCTGTCAAGAGAACAAGGTTACCCTAGAGAACAAAGAAATTCAGCAGAGACAAAGAAATTACTAATTAAGGAAAGAAAGAGTTATACATGGAGGGAGTAGTGAGAGAAGAGAAGGAAAGCTGGCAGAAGAGGTAAATGGAGATTCAGCTTGAGATACGGAGGCTGAAGTAGGTACAAAAAGTCCATTGCCACCACTGTACGGACAGGTCCACATTGACACCATTTTGTCTGCTGTCTGCTGGATCAACTGGTTCTGTAGCTGATTTCGAGGCTTGAGCCTCCAGCTGATTCTTTCACTAAGTTTCTTTCTCCAAAGTCACGAATTTCTTGGGGCTATGAGGCTGATATGAGTAGGTTTGCTTCTGCAATGGCAATATAACAAGAGCAAATGTATGTAAGATAGAGGGGAAGTGTTAACAGTCCTGTCTTTGAAAGCAGAAAGCATTAATTGAAGGTAAATGATATTAATTGAAAGAGCTGAACTTCACATCAACAGAGCTTGTAACAACCATGTATCCTTATGTACTACATTTACTTACAATTGTTACCCCTTACAAGAACCTGAATAGAAAATCTCAGCTCAACTTTTCCCCTGGTTGACCAGCAAAGAAAAAAAAGGCAAATAAGAGAAGAGAAGGACAGGGACTAGTCCCTGGAAAATTAGTAGGGACAGTACTAGAGAGTAAGTGATTCCAAAATTCTCCCTTTGCTTCTAACACTTGAAACTAATCCTGCTGCTGAAACAACAACCTTCTTTACAGATAACCTACAGGTTATATGCATGTAAATTGCTGATATACAAGAAAGCTCGTATTATAAATTATCATGGCCAGAAGCTCTGAGTCTTTGGACATTGGAATAGAAGTAGAATGAACAGTACAGAGCTTTTTAAAAGATTAACTTCTTTTGTAAGCTTATAAGATTCCCTGAGAAAAAAGACAACTATAGAGTGACATCTGTTTTGGAATTGGATGGGATACACATCATGGAGCAATTCTCACCCTCTGTGCAGCAAAGATCATAAAGGATTACCAAGGAAGGCAAAGTTTGCATGCATGAATGGCTGCAAAATCTATACAGTCATCAACTCACCTTTCATTTCTCAGTAGAGACAGGAGTCATAGAAGCTGTTAGTAGAGCCAGAAATACTTTGTGGAGACACTTTTGAATTATATTGATACCTGTGGGGAAAAAAAAAAAAAAAAAAAAAAGTCAGCTATGGAAAATAGGAAAAAAGAAGTTTCAAAGTATTTGCGTGTTTTTTCCCTACAAATTTACTGTCAAAAAAATATAATTCTGCAGGTGAGATCAGCTGCATTCTGTTTAATATAACAAATTTTATAACATGGCTTTTCCTCATGACAATCAGTATATTATCTTTGTTCTGCTTCTTGTACAAGCAAGAACATGTTTCTGTCTTTTTCCCACTGACTCCTTTTTGGTAGTCAGAGCCCTGGCAGTTCTTCAAGGCAGGCTACCTGCCCCAAATCCTGGCCTAGCTTGCCTGAAAGTAGTCTGGAGAACAGAGTATTGATTTCACTGAAGTTAAAAAAGAAGCTTACCTTCCCATTAACTAGAATAAATTAGGTTTCTTCTTTTTAGAAGGCTATTCAGTGAGAGCTTTGTGGAAAATTTGAATAGGAAACAAGATTTCAGCAAGCCCGGAGTACTGTGCCAATGAGTTGGCATGCTGGGAACAGTCTCCAGTTGAGAAGTGCTCTGAGAAGGACTATGGGAGACTGACAAGAGGAATTAACTCCAGGTTTGGGACTGCTGTTTGAGTGAGGGATCCAAGAAGCTCATAAAATATGGAACAGGATCAGCACATAAGCTGCTTTGTATATGTGCAACAGTGGAAATTTAGTCATTTAACCCTCTTGAGTTAATCAGCAGCTGAGCAGTGGGTTTTGAAGGCTTTAGGTAGCTTAAGATACATATATGTGTCTCGGTTCATCAATCTTAAAAAAAAATCCTAGCCTGTAGTAAGGGAAATGAAACCCCATGTGCTCCTTATGTCCAGGCTGCCTCAATGGCTTGAAGTTTTTATTCAATCTCTTCTGGCAGGACTTATCAAAACAACAGATCACTTTAGCTAATTAGTCAATATTGGAGAACCGTGATTTCTGCATTCTTGAAATAAGGTTTGTTGTGACTGCCTGTTAAAGAAAATGGTATTACTCTGAAAGGCTGAAATTCTTATATGTGCCAAAAATCAACAATCATATATATATATATTTTTTTGATTTTCAGAAGGACAAGACACTGTGCTGCAAGCAGTGACTCCATATGGCTAGCCTGGCCAATCTTTCTATAAGTGGGGCAGAAAACTTTGTGAGCCATGACACACATCACAGGTTCCTCATGGTGAGGAATGGGGACATCTGAGGTGGATGTGGTAGGATAGTGCAAGACTTAGTGTGGAGGCTGTTTCAGGAGCAGGCCTGCATATACCTGCTGGCCCACACATGCCTGCTCTTCCAGAAGACAGCACCACCCTGAAGTCCCCATGGTAGTATGGTCCTGTCACCAGATCTGTGACAGAAACCTGCCATAATGCTGGCACTTGATTCACTTGTGTCTCAGGAGCTACAAAATTGTTCCCATAAAACTTGCTGTTCATGTATCTGAAAAGCCCATAGCAGTCAGTTAAGGATTTTAATAGTAATTCCCTTTCAGTTGTGGCTACACGGATATATAATTCCACCTATTTTGTCCCAGAAAAAAAAAAATAAAAAAAAAAAGAAAAATAAAAAAAAGCTTTCAAAGAAAAGGAAGTTTACACAGTAACACGAGATCCAGAACTACAATAATTACCCCAATATAAGTCTCCAAAGACTAAAAATGAGACATCACAGAGGAACAGATTATGCCATGTCTGCATATGCTGGGGTTCATGTGTCTTCCTCTGAGGCAGTCTGTCCTGGTTGTTGTTAGAGGCAGGATGCTGGGTGGACAGACCTGGAGCGTGATCCAGTCTGACAATTTCAGTGCTCCTAAGACTACCAGATAGAGAAAACATACCTTATTTATTTAAACAACCTTAATTTTTTTCCTTTCTTCCATGCAGATTTAATTTCCTTCTGGAAAGCAGTTACCCAGCTGTGGCTATGAAACTGGTAATAAGCACACAGCTTCAGTTCAAAGGTGATCAAACACTGCTCCAATGTTTAAAGTATCACAAGATGGGAAAGACAGGGATGGAGGTAGGTAATGAAGGCACTTTGCAGTGTTTGGATCAAGCATACAGGGAGTACATCATGGTTGTCAGAGTGAAACAGCAAGTTCTGGTCTTCTTCAGATTGAACTTTTTCAAAACAGACACAGAAAGCACGTTCTTTCTGCTAAAAGACGGGGAAAGGAAAGGAATCTAAGCAGCTACATGCAAAATCATTTCAAAGCTATTTTCACTCCCTCCTGTGTAACACTTTCACTTTCTTTAATAACAGCAGAATGGATACACATAAAACTTTATGTTTTTAAAATTATCACTCTTGCCTTTGAAACATAGGTTCAGGTCTTCTGTTAAGGAAAATTGAAACAGGTACATTGATTAAATGCCATTAATCCAGCTTGCACTGCCTTAAATTCTGGCACTGGATCACTATTTTACAAAAGAAAATGCATATGGAAAACCTGGAAAAGCTCCATGGTTGAAAACTTTCTCCTTGCAATTCTTGCCACTGAATTTAGAAGAGCAGAAATCTCATGTGTATTGCTTGTCCTTTTATTCCTTCTCCAAAACAAGTTTAAGAAAAACAAAGAAAATATTTAACATCTAGCAGAAGAAAAAAAAAAAAAGGCCAAGAATAAAAATATTTCCATTTTTGGAATACACTTCCTCCATATTTTCTATCCTCAGCAAACTCTTTTGCAACTACAACAAGAAATCAGAACTTCATGATGGGTACAAGGGGGCAGAGATAATGAACCCAGGCTGGTTAGCAGAGGAATAGAACAGTGCAGGGCAACTCTTCTAGAAACACTATAGAGTCTGGGTGTGTACTGAGAGACCTGTTTGTGTGTGTGTATGAGAGAGAGAGAGATGTTTTGAATACCAGCAGTTGGAGTGGGGCTGCAACCTCGAAGAGTCGTGTGTCCAGGCACCAGCAACTGGGGAAACTGGGATCCAGGCACGGTTACAGGGCAGACAAATTAACATGGCATAGCACAGCATACCACAGCACAGAACATTTCAGTTGGAAGAGACCTATAATGATCATCTCGTCCAACTTCCTGACCAATGCAGGGCTGACCAAAAGTTAAAGCATGTTCCTGAGGGCACTGTCCTCTTAAACACTGAGAGTCTTGGGGCAAGGATCATCTCTCTAGGAAGCCTGTTCCAGTGTCTGATCACCCTCTGGATGAAGAAATCTTTTGTAATGTGCAGTCTGAAACTCCCCTAATACAGCTTTGAACCATTCTCATGCATTCTATCACCGGATACCACGAAGAAGAGATCAACCCCTCCCTCTCCACTTCCTCTCCTTAAGAGGATGCAAAGAACAACAAAATCACATTCGGCCTCTTTCTTTTCAGACTAGACAACCCAGTGTCCTCAGAACTCCACATAAGATGTTCCTTCCAGCCCTTTCCCCAGATTTATGGCCCTCCTCCAGACACATTCAAGGACCTTCACATTATTCTTAAATTATGGACTCCAGCACTGCACATGCTACTCAAAGTGACTTGCGCCAGTGCTGAGTATAGTGAGACAATCACCTCTTCTGACTGGCTGGTGGTGCTGTGTTTGATGCACCCCAGGATACCATTTGCCTTCTTGGGTGCCAGGGCACACTGTTGGCTTACACTGAGCTGCTGCTGATCAGCACACCTGGATCCCTGTCTGCAGGGCTGCTCCTCAGCCACTTCTCTCCTAATTTATACTTGTGCCTGGAGTTACTTCATCCTAGGTGCAGAATCCAGCATTTTGAATTGTTAAATTTCATCCCACAAATCATAGCCCAATGGTCCAACCAAACTGGATCCCTCTGCAAGGCCTCCTCTCCCTCAAGAGAGTCACCACTACCACCCCAGGTATTGTCAGAAAACTTGCTAATAGTGCATTCAACTTGAAGATCATTGAGAAATACATTGAATAGGACTGGCCCTAGAGTTGCATCCCAGTTCAATTCCCCACCAGCCAGATTTAGCCCCATTCACTACAACTCTTCGTGCTCTACCCTTCCGACATTCTTCTTCCAGAGTGTCCTGAACCAGGATTCTGTGAGAAACAGTATCAAAAGCCTTACTGAAATCCAGAAAAACTACATGTCTGAGTATAGCTGCTGGAGGGATCCACATTGTACAGATTGTATGCATATACATATATAAATACAAATATATGCACATATATACATAATGCATTGGTTTATAAGTATATGCATTTATATACACACATATATGTCCTCACTATCAGTCATAGAAGGAAACAGAGTAAGGCATCTGTGTTTGTATTTATGTGACCACTGTGTTTTCTGTCCATGTTGTTCTTTGTGACTGTGTGTGCTTATGTGTGTTGTGTACTTATGCTCTATGCTGGGAACCAAGGCTCAGCCTCACTATTGGTTGGTTCTGGGGTCAAAAGGCTGCAGCAGCCTTGTTTATTGGATTCAGCAACCACATCTCTTGGTAGAAAGGTGCTGCTCTGTTGCAATAAATAGTCCCAGGAAGGTTCCCATGCAGATGTGGATCTGATGACAGGTTCTTTCATATAGCTGCACGGTCTCTGGGCTTTGCAGCCTACAAAGCTTACAGTCCCTTCCCTTTAACAATTCCATCAGAAAAAAACAATTTTGCCTATGACATTTTATGGTTTTCTGTTCTTGCTGAGATTTCCTGAACTTGGACCAACTCACATGGCTGTTTGTCTCCAGAATACAAGACCAAGCTAAGTGTTTGTACAAGTCATTATGATTTTTTCTCTGAAGAGTCAAGACAGATTAGTTTTGGAAATAGATTGACTCCATGAATTGCAGAAAAAAAATATGTGGGTTTTTTTTCTCACTTAATTAATTTCCCTTAATAATGACAAACTCTAAGGTTTTTTATAGCACATTTTAAAATCCTTATTTTCATTCTTATTGAAAACAACAACTGCACAGAATAGAAAGGAGAGACAGCCTATATGGAATTATTGATTACCCTGTTCCAAACAGAGTCAGGGACACTCAGCTAGAATAAAAGCATAAAACTTCACATGTTAGCTAGCATGCTGCCAGACAATATGTAGCCACAATTCAAGGACAGCACAAATGAGGAACTATTCCCAAAAATCATTAGGATCAGGGACAGTCTGCTCTATGAACAATCATTTAGACATAGCCGTGACATGTTATCTACCTCACTAGCAAAGAGCAGACCTTGACTCCTTTTATTTCAAGTGTATAGGTAACCCCTGATACTTTCCAACAGAGGAGAAGAAAGAGTTCAACATATGCCTGCATAGAAAAGCAAACTCACCACCCCAGGAACTCACAAATAAAAACAATCAAACTAAGGGAATAAATGCCCATTTCTAATTAATCAGACAGGGATACTACTAATAAAATGTATATATACTACATCTATGTGTGTATCAGTAGCTTTTCCCAAACACATGACCACTACAGTCCTTCAAAATAATGTTTTACCTGAATTTCACCTTTTCTACTGTGAGTAGTTGACAAAACCTCCTCAGGTCAAAACACTCAAACAAGAGATAACTCAGTTACAATGTCTGAGAACTAACAATAGCTCTTTCAGCTCTATCTTGGTAATAAGTTTTGAAGGCAAACCTAGTATCTTGAACAATAAAAGAGAAAATAATATGGCAGTTATCAGTTTTCTATAATACTCTACATTTCCTGTGCATTTAGGATTAATGCATGTTACAAAAAACTACTGTTCAATCACTATGTATAAAACCATGCACAGAAAAACAGAGATGAAGTTCTACTTTACTTCAACTTTGCATGTTATGAGTATTACTTTTCTCATCTGTGAGGTGTTTAACAGTTTGAATTACTAGTGTATTATTAGGTCAATCAATTATATTTATGTAATGTCAGAGATTTGCATGAGTCTAGGTAACTGTCGCACAAATATGCTTAAGAGCATCTCTACTGCAACTGATAGATATAGATACAAATCGAAATGGAATCCATTTCTTGAAGGGTTTAGACTCAAATTCTCTTCTAATCAAGCGAAATTTCAGTTGAAAGTGCTCAGTACTTCAAAATATCTCATTTCTGCCACTCTGCAGCTTCCACCATCCCTATTCCACAAGGCAGCAGCTAAGAATTATAGATCTGATTTTGTCCGATTAAGTGTGACTTCGAAATCATTGAGAAGGAATCCATTTTCTGCTCAGCACTCCACAAGATTTATCAGTGAATGCATCATGTCCCAAAGCACAGTGCTACTGGGCTATAAAATATTCCAATGTCTTATTAATAAGTTAATTGAATCCATTGTAATTTTCATAGTATTCATGCAGCTCACTTTGTCATTGATTGACAGAGATGAATTTGAAGATACTTAAGAGTTTCACAAGCAGATGAAAAGCTATATCTAAATTATCATAAACGAGGAATAGTTAAGAAGGGACTGTAATAATCTTTCATTAGAATATTTGGTGTAGGAACCACTGGAAACCTAATCCTGTTCCCACTGACAGCAAAAGGAATTCTCTCTATAGATTCAATGCCATTTTGAGTTAAAAAGGACTGCATTTTTTCCCAGAAGTCAAGAAATCCGCAATGAAATGAGATAAATACCAGAGAAAAGTCTGTCAAAGCCAGCTGTAACTAAATCATGTGGTTGCTGAGTGACTTACATATTAAATTTCAACATAGATTATTTATAATCCAAAATTTTTGTTTTTCAAAGCTTGAGTAGTATTACAGAAATATCAGAGCTTCTAAACTTGTTTAAGAATCAGTCTTACTCATCATCTCCCAAGTTAACATTAAGCATCAGGACGCAACAACATCACTGAGTTATACCTTCTCTACTGTCCTGGGGAAGAGAGGACCCATTGCAACCTGCAAAACATGACAAAAGTCCTATCTGAATGCACTAAAAAGTCTCTTTTTACTCAAAACAGTATGACCACTCTGTATCAGAATGAGGACTGTTTTTTCTTACAAGGAATTCCCCATCTGGCCATCTGAACCTGGTTTCCAAAACTTGGTTAATTTTTTGAGACAGTTTTGTTGGCAAGAGGAATGTGGCACCAAGAAGCTCCCAGATGCATTCAGGATAGCTCACTAACAGAAAATGCTGAACAGACAGTGCATAACTGCCTTGAATGTCTTGAAGATCCAAATCTCCTAAAGGTCTTCTCAAGATGTACCCTGAATTAAGAGGCCCCTAGCCTAGAAAACATGTTGGGTTTAGCTGAAACACAGTCACTATGTCAGTGTCATAGTCTCCATATATGAGTTGAGGATGTTTTATATCTGTACATAAAAAAGGTATATATGTCTAACCATCTCCAGTTATCTTTCCAGCAGTGATAGAGAGCAGTGAAGCCACCAACTTCTTCCCATGTAGTGCCTTCTTCCTGCAACATCTCTAGGGATCCATTGTGAGCACAGCCCTTAAAAGCACTTGGCCATACCACTGAGCTGTCATCATTAGTGAAAGGACAGTCTATATGCAGGAAATGTTCCTTGGGTTGCCGAGCAGTCAGCTCAGAATCCAGGCAAGATCAAAGAGAAAATGCCTCAAAAACCAAAATATTCTGAAAGTATGTAGAAATTGTTGAGACAATAGGTTACAGATAGGCCAAAGACTAAGTCATGGCCTGAGATTAAGCTAATTCAACAACTTGCAGAAAACTACTGAACATAATGAGAAATTTCAGACATGAAAAAATCACAGGCAGAAGATGACATCACTGGTGGGTGAGGGAGGCAGGAGACTTATGTGACGAGGGACAGCAAACCACACCAACACTGGAGGGGAGTCCTAAGGACCTTAAGGGAGTGGAGCTAGCAAGGCATGGGGAACCATTTCAGCAACACCAGGCTATGCCAAGATGCCCACAGTAACAGTGCTAGAAATACTCCATTAAAGTACAGATGTATAAAAATTGGGACCAGTAACAAGCAATAGGACAAGAGGAAATGGCCTCAAGTTACGCCAGTGGAGGTTAAGATTGGATATTAGGAAAAGTTTCTTAATCAGAACGGTTGTTGAGCATTGGAAAGGCCTGTCCAGGGAAGTGGTGGAGTCACCATGCCTGGAGGTGTTTAAAAGACATGAAGATAGGGCTCTCAGGGACATGGTTTAGTGGTGAAATTAGCAGTGCTCATTATTGTTTGGACTTCATGATCTTAGAGGTCGTTTCCAAACTAAATGATTCTATGATTTTTTAAGTGTCTGTAGAGGCTGGCAATCATTATATTAGAGAATACAAAAAAACACAAACCACTCACCCTATTCACATCATCAGAATGTCCATTTTCTGCTTACAATATATTATACTGTAGTTCATTAATTTCAAATTATAGAAAGCAAGCTGCCAGTCCCCTGCTGTGTAGTTAATGAACTAAGTAAAATACCCTACAGTTCTCATCAGAAAATATAAATAACCTAAACAGCTAAGTTGTGATTGAGTAGGATTTGTTTATCTTCTGGGGGCAGTTCACTAGAAGTTATAAGTTTAAGCCATTAGAACTATTACAAAGTTCCAAACGGCTAGTTCTATAAAATTGAGGAGATGCTTCTCCATTTTCATAGGTAGCTGTAAGTAATTTAGACAGAAATTAAGGTCTGTAACTCTAGAACAACTGCTTGGAAACTCTGGATACACAAACAATAATTCCCTAGTTTGGAAGAAGCATCAGATGTGTGTTTCTTTTCTCAAATGCTTAGAAATGTTATTCTCTATTAATTCAACCCCTCCCCAAGAAATATCAGTTTCATAAAAGAGGAAACCATTTGTGAATGACTACATAGTACCTGATATGCCCAAGCAGATTTTCTATTATTTTCACTACATTTTCCCTTCAACTTCCTTCTCACGTTCACCCCTGGGACTTAGCTTCTCTAACCTCAAAGGCCAGTGGTCAAATATGAATTATGTTCGTGGAAACTGTAAGTGATTTATGTCCTTGCACAACAATACTCTAGGCAAGTTCCTTGTATGATGCAAAGCAATGCTGATTTAATTCCTGAGAACGACTCCTCTCATGAGTAAATCTTATGAAGAAACTTGAATTCTGCTCTGCCCTCAGAAGAATTAGATTATTTTTTGCAAAGAGAAACAACTTCTTTCTGACATCAAACTTATCATCTCATAAGGAATTAAAATTTAATTAGAATTATGGTAGAATTCTATCTCAGTGCATGTTTTAAGGTGTGTAGTATACCTGTACAAAAAGCTATTATCTATTTAAATTAACTCAGATGTGCACACCCTTCCCTGCTGGTTTACAGGAAGGGTATAGAGCTCTTTGTATTCTTTTCAAAGGTGAAGTTTCTTTCCTTTAGAATTTGAATTCTTGATCCTAACTCCTAGTTTCTGAACTGTATATTTCTCCACAATAAAGCAGGTCATAAAATTTCTATTAAGAAGGTAGGCATAAGTGGTAGATGCTATGTTGAGAAATGGCTCTAAGGACTGATGTGCAAACTTCTTTCAGAAGGTACATATACACAATAAATGAAACAAGTCCAGGGGAAACATCCTGCTGTGTCCCATAGCAGTCCATTTTCTCACCATTAGAATGCTCCTGAAACAGTTTTATCCACCTTGCAATCTTCCAGCCAATGCCCAGGCATGGCTCAGGACATCACAGAGACATGAAGCTCTTTCCAAGAGGCTCCATGGATAAGACTAACTTACTTTTGGGGTGAAGAGTGTGTTCAGCTGTCTGGGTGCAAGCTGTGTTTTGCCACTTGCTCTCCATACTAGACAAGGGGACTGACCCAATTTGTCTGACTGACTTTGGTTCAGGTGATAACCCAGGCTGTAGCTGAGACAGAGTTCAGATGATTTGAGCTTTAAGACTATTACGGGTAACTCAGTGCTCTCATAAAACCCTAGAGAGTAGTAGGCGTCTCCGAAGGATAATTCAGAGAACTTCCATTCACTGATTGAGGGCAGAAGACATGAATATTTTGTCACCTCATGTATGTGAAGGGATGCGAGCTTTGATTGCACTGGAAACCTTGACAAAGCAAGAACTGTGGCAGCTCCCATTTGTAAAGGGTTGAGAAGCATTTCTCTGTGCATGGTCATGAATTTACTGACAAGGAGAAGCATTCTGCTCACTGCCTACACACTCCAGAAGATTTATCAGAGTGCAGATCATATCCCAAAACACAGCACTTACAGGCTCTAAAACATCCTGATGTCTTATTAATAAGTTAATTGAATTCCACTGCAGTTCTCTCAGTATTAATTCATTTATGCTTGTCATTGACTGATAGAAATGAATATGGAGATATTTTAACAGTTTCTTACACAAACAGATTAACATCAATATATATATTATCATAAAAGAAGAAAAATTATTCAGGGAGTGCAAGTCAAATTAAGAGGAAGTTGATATGGCAACCACTGCAATCAAAGTTTGTTTTTCTTGGTGTCAGGGGAAAAATGTGGGTTGACTTCAGGAGGACTGGAATCATAAGCTACAGTTTATGGCAGCAATTAGCCTTAAAATAATGTTACTAGGAGACTGTATCACTGCCTTTGGCAGCTGAACATTTCAAAAAATAGAAAGGAATTCTGACTGGTAAATAAATGTACTAACCTGGTGATAGTAGGCTTTCTCCATTCTGCTATTTTTGTGGTGAGTTTGTAGATCCTTATAGTAATTTTAAGCATCTAGTTGAATGTCCTCCACCACAGAAGCTGTCAAATATTCCTCTGGGATTGTGTCTCAGCCAAATCCAAACTTTGATTGCTCCAGGAATGCAATGTGAAACACCAGAGCAAAACCAAGATAGCACGACAGACCATCAGAAAGCTCTCTCTTTCGTATGCTGCTGAGTGACTAAGAGCCCTGGAGTGCTGGACTACAGACAAAATACAGGCACTGACTAGTGTCTGCCAGCCAAATAATAACCAATTACATTTCTTCCCTGCAAATATTGTACCAAGATACCAAAATAGGTTTCCTCAGGCAATGTCCCAGGTGGCTGCAGAGAATACCAACACCAAGTTACAAATAATTGTCCCAGTGATTCATGACACTTGAGAAACTCTTTACCAGCACAAAGCATGTCTACACAGCCTAACACAGGAAATAGTTCAAGCTCCTGAGCCAGAAGCAATATAGCCACGAGAAAACAAGGCACAGAAGGATTCACTTAGCAGCAGGTAATTTGCTACAGAGGTTTGTTAAAACTTCACATTACCTCAAGATGACCTGTCTCCCTCCTGACTTCCTCATGTGATGGATGCAGGAGTATAACATGAGAAGTAAAGCCTGAGTTTGTAAAACATTTTCATAGAGACCTTACAATCCATGCACAGAGGTTACAGGTCCCTGGAACTGAGCACTTCACTCACTTTTCTTCCTCATTTCCCATGTCTCTCTACAGAGCTGATGAACAAATTGTGAGCCCTCCGGTGGCCAAAATAACGTAATTCCAATTGTGTGTATGATTCTGGTCCACCCTTCAGATGCTCAAACGGGTTTTTTCCCTGTGCACTATAGCAAAGGTTATGATCAGAGCTAGCAGCTTGATATCAAGAGAATGCTAGAAAAATGTTGGAAGGACGTGATTATTCAGAAAGCACATGGAGAGGTCAACACTGCTGGAGAGTGTAGCAAAAATTTCCTTTGTATTTTCAAAGTATATAAGGAGCAGCCTCTGGGGCTGTGTTCCAGGATGAGAAAAAGGGACCCTCATCATAACACCAGCAGGACAACAGAGAAGATCCTAGATGAAAGGCTCTATCTCAGTAAAGCCTTTCCATGCTCTCTCATCAAAGGCTCTGATTATTCAGCATCTGAAATGTGCTCAGTAGCTCACAGGACATTGAATAGGCTTCGACTTTATCCAGAAGCATCACCATTGAAATAGGACATTCACAGAGAAAGGCTAGAGAAGAAGAGTGATGATAAATTAACAAGCAACCAAATACAGTCACTCTGTGGGCTTTACAAGCCTGTTCCTCTGTGTGTTTCTCCCTTTACAAAACCCTTCCTCAGACTCACTCCTGATACCCTCTCTCTAAGAGCAAGGGAGAGTAAGAAAAAGAGTTTCTTGCACCTTCTTTCCTCCTGCCCCTCATAGCTCTAGGTTTCTGTTCCCTGTGAAAAATACAGACAATAACTGGGACTGAGTGATAAAGGTGAGGTTTCACAAGTTAGACATCATACCTCATTGCTGTAGCAGAGGCATTTCGGTCAGTATGTATCTGTGTTCTTTGGACCGGAGGGAGCTCAGCAATGAATGCACCCACCAACCACAACACACAGAGGAAGTCACAGCCTCTGGTGAGGAAGCTGCAGGGTTCATTTACAGCTGCACCTCTGCCATGTACTCAGAAGAATTTAGGCATAGGTACATTAGAATAAAAACACAGGGTAATTACTGTTATTAACACTGCTTCTCAGGGTTAATGGCTGTAAAGTAAAGAAAAGACTGTGGAGGCTACAGGTTGAAAGACCCTCTTTTGATTCAGAGGTATTAACTTCCAATCCTTTTGAGGTTGTACTTTAATTACAGTTTCCACAGTCTTAACTCGTTTTTTTTTTCCATCAGCACAATTGTGAAGTAATTCAGACTACTCTTCTAAAGCAAAACCCAATTATTTTTGATTTGAAAAATCTGTGTGTGTGTGGTTTGGGTTTTTTTTAAGTGAAAAATTAAAAAAAATGAATAGGCACTATATCTGAAGATATAATAGCTATTTTTTTAAGCCTCATGAGGAATTGAGCTAGCCATTTAATATGGCACCTCACACTCAGACATAATTAAAGCTGACAGCATCTCTAGCACTACATCAGAGTATCTTTGGACTTACAAACATAACTCTGGGTTACAGAGGGTGAGAACAGTGTCAAAGTTATCTCTACAATTTTTTCTGTTGAAGATCTTGCACCTTAAAATGTCTCTCCATAGTCAAGGAAAGAAAGTAGAAGTTAGTGTTTGGGGTTCCATGTCTCCATTAATGATTTACAGTGTCAGATAAGACCAGGGCCAGACCCTGACCCAGGCACTTTCTTACCCTGCCTTTCCATGAAAAGGGCCAAGGATGGCAGTTTCAGCTATGTTCCAATGAGCTCCAGAGATGAGGTCCACCAAGATCATCAAGGTATTGGCATTCCTCTGAAAGAGGAAAAGAAAGAAGTGAACGTTCAGAAAGGCAGTTCCATTGTCTCTTTCTTTTATAACCATGCTAGAAATGGGAGCACACAGCTTTTGTGGCAACAAGCATTTGCTTCCTCTTAAGCCAAACACCCCTGCCAGCACTTGCATAGTCCCATTCACGTGAGTGTGTACACAACAAGAACATCTGTGCTGCAGACTAAGCCCAGAGTTGTCAAGCCTTCACACCTGAAAGACTAGGTTCAGGAGGCCTAGACCACTACACTAGATTTGTCAACCCCAGGTAATGCTTGCCAAGCCTGTGCTGCTGTAAATATGTCCTGAGTCATAAACCAGGAGTCATCATGCCACACTGTGCCCAGAAACAGATTGCAGCACAGACTCTGTCTGAGGGAGTGTACAGACAAAACAGAAGACAGGGGAACAAATGGACCCAGATGTTCTCAACTCCTGTGAAGTGTGCAAAGAAATGAACCTTAGCAAAATATTTAGTAAGAGAGTGTCATATCAATATTCCATTTTTCAGATATATCCTTCACTTAAAAATCTTGATGGTGTTTGATGATTTTTCAATGTATCCTGTTAGCAGACCTAAAATACCAGTATAATACTAGTAGTATTTTAAATTTAATTTCTTTTCATTCAACTACTACAGCTACTCTGAACAATTTTGACTTAACTCTGAAGACATCTCTATAAAAGAAGGATATCAGAGCACAGATTTTTCATTTTTGTGAAGGACTTGACAAACTTTAGAAGGACAATTCTGATATCTCTGGCATTATATTTTGCAACACTGGAAATGCTTTGTCCAGATCAAAGCATTTAAATTTTTTTTCACCTTTTTAGAATACAACATATGTACAAGATGTTTACAAATATATAATATAGACTATTATTCATCTAATATACTAACATAGAAGGTATATAGTTAAACACAGAAGTAAAAACTCAATATGACTCCTAAACAAAAATATAGGAGAATTTTCTCAAAGAGTGAAAGGGGATTCTTTCCCCTTGGAATTTACTTGGGAATTTTTTTAACTTTCTCCCAAAATAATATACCTCTGAAATCAACGCTATGTTACAAAGCATTTTCACTCTGACTAAATCGAAGAAAAATGGATCAGTCAACTTCTCTTTCCAGTTCTACTTTCTAGCCTAATCCTCAGAGCTGTTCCATATAAGCTTGCATTTCAAGAAAGATAATAAAGGTAATAAAACAGTGGGAACTTGTAGATTCCATGGGGTCTTAAGACATGCATGCATCCAATCCAGTGAGCAGTCATACCACAGGCACAGTTGAAGAAAGATATTTGCCACAAGCAGGCATTTTTCAAGAAGAGAGAAGGATGTGGGACACATACATGGAAGGGAAGGCGACCTTGCACGTTTCCCATTTTAGTCTTTGCCACGAAAGGTATTGGCTCACAAGGTTTGGGGTTACACATACTTTGTTTGTTTGGGGTTTTTTTAATTCATTTTTCTCTGAGGTCTTCTTACTGTAAATAAAATCTATTTTTTAAGTTATACTATTACAAGACATGGTCCCAAAGAGTGTTAATGAGTCTGCGGCATCTGAGGACAGACAGAAAGCCAGAGCTGTGTCATTATTCTAAAAGCACAAAAATATTTCAGTTTAAAAATGTGTAATATTAATGTATAGACTGTTTAAATAAAGAAATGAAACTTTAGAATGTGCTGTTCCACTGTAACTTACATGTCCTTTAGATCTGGTGACCAGCTGTCCAAAATGCAGGCTCTGCAACCTTCTCCAGGTGCCTACAACAAGCAAGAGCTACTGTAGCCAACAGCAGAGAGTGGACAACATCTTTTTTTTTGCCAATGGCCCAGACTACACCATCCCATTACAGGACAAGCTGGTGATGTTTGGCTGCCATGATAACTCAGGTCAGCAAAGACTGGGTAAGTGAGTTTGAGATCCTGTCCTCTAAAAAATACTGTAAAAAAGAAGCAAAGAAATGAAGGGGGGAAAGTCTTTGGAGGGGAAATTAAAGAACAAGAAAGCAAAAAAAACTAACTAGGCGAACTCCACTAAAGGAAGTGACTCACAGTTCTAGAGATATTCACCTCTGCCTTGAGCCAATCATGGTAATGTTTAGAAATCTCTGCCACTTCAGTAAATCCAAAAGAAATATTTCTGAACAGCCCTGATCTTTACAAAGATCATCATCCTTTCTAAGAAATTACTATTTTATCACTGTATTCCAACCAAATTCTACCATGGGCAATTTTACTCTGTTGATATAAATGTTGAAAGAATCTACTTCCAGCTTAGTCTTCTGCCCATTATTGTTGTTTCATTTCCAAAGTAGTGTCACTGCAACAGTCTCAGATTGATCTCAGAATTGTTGCACAGCACTGTCAGAGTCCAATACCCTCTGATCAAGTTCTTTTAGGATTTCCTAAAAGAAAAACCTTTGGAGATTTTCTCCAAAGAAAAAAGAGAGGCTAAGGTGTAACATCAAGTAAATAGTTTAAAGACAGGATTCCTGATTTAACAGTGATAAATATATGTTGCACAATGCATTACAGATATAAGGTACACTTTGCAAAATGTATAGCAATTGCACTATACAGTTCAATCATAATATCAATGTGATTCACATTACTCATCCCTCTAACATGCTCACAGTTATGACACTTCCTGATTGCCAGGAAGGAATACGAGCGTTGAAGCAGCTCAAGCCCATTGCTTCTTTTGTTAGTTGTTCAGTTTTTTATATTCTGTGTTGGGCTGAGCCACATATTCACCCTCCTCATTCTAGTCTGGCTAACTCAGGGAGATGTAGTCACTCTAATGAACACACAGAGAAATATTTACACCAACAGTTGATCCACTTTGCTGTTGATAAATGTTTATCTACAACAAATGCCACCTTCCCCACCTCTTTTTGTGTTGAGATAAAACTCACATTCTTTGCAGCAGCTGTGGTCAGTCACACCCTGTGTCATTCTGAGCTTCACAGGCTCATCACCCTTATCCATCTCCTCTGAGCCCTCTTCTGTTTTATAAGTTTATTGGTCAGTCACGAGTGTCAGCATAGACATTTTTAAAAATACAACCCATTTTTGGGAACCCTTTATGCAACAATGTTCTTTGTACCCTGAGGACACTGAAAAGATTTTACTTTCATGAGCTGTGCTGGTGAATGGCACCAAAAAAGGGAAGAGAAAAATATCAAAGGAGGAAAGAGGTTATGGAAGAACCCTTAATATATTTAATATGGAATTATATTAAATCCAAACAGAATTATTTCATTATTACCAGCTTTTATTGGAATATTCTCTTGGTAACAGACTAATTTTAATGCAACTGCATATTAGATTTCAGACTAGAAAGAAAATGCAGATTAACTTGAATATATATATTCACCAATAATTGCTACCTAGTGAAGAAAAGGGAAAAAAGTGGATATAATTAAAATAGAATGTAATGAGTTTTGTAACTTCAGTGACTTTTTAAAGAATATGAAACATTTAGTGTGCCTATAGGGACTGAATGAGAAATGACTTTGTGTTACACCATCTCACAGCCCTTGAAGATTTAAGCCAAACAAGAACTGTCAATCATTTTCCATACAGTGCTCAGAAAGGTCAGCTGCAAGTACTGTGCTTTCTTCATGACCTGTCTTGATTCTTGGAGCTGGGAGCAGTACAATGTTTATAAAACCTACATGTTGCACTGCTACTTAAAGCAGCATTTTGGCTGATGGAAGAGGGACCAGAAGAAAGAGTAACTGGGACAACTGTTCTGACTGGATTAGAATAAGCATGTGCTCCTCTCCCTTGTATGTGTCCCACTTCCTTCTAATTAGATGTTTTCTGTCTTTCTGGCTGCTCCTCGTAAGAGCCTTATATTCTGATATGCTTTTGTTTCACTCTACTAACTGCAAGTTTTATTTTTTATGGGGTGTTTAAATGTTTTTGTTTGTTTGTTTTTCCCAGATAAAAGGAGCATGGTACAATAAAAACTATCCAGAAAGACAAAAGGGGATGAATTTCCAGCAAGGTTTCTCCTTCAGTTCATAGTATCCTTTTCCCAGGTACTCATCTAGGACACAGGACTTCCGTGTGGCATATTCCACTGCAGGTAGGGTGGATGTTACCATCCAGAGGTATCTTGTATTTCACAGCAGGTTATCACCAATTTAGACATGGTTACTGGGTTATCCTCCAGAGGATACTAGCAGCATCATAGATCCAGAAGAAGACACACACCGATGTGGCATGGCAACTACACAGAGTGACAGACAGTCCCATGACCTGCAAGTGTTCAGGGCTTTGGTGGATCCGGGAGCACCTTTGTTATGTCCCAGCTGGTATATGCAATAGCAGCAGCTGCCCTTAGAGTTAATGCTTCAGTGAGAAGCCCACAGTGTCATTTTATTCTCTGTGAGGTTAGTTTGACTGATCTTTTTGATTTTAGATAGCACTAGTTGGATACAAAGCAAACATTATGTTTTGAAAAGAGCCCTAAACCTAACAGCATTGAATCATAAATTTCCTGAGTATACTGATGTGGTTTTAAGAGAAAGAAAACAAATTTAGACTTGCAGTTATCGTCTCCTTCCCTCTCCTCTTCCAAAAAATAAAATTTTAGAAAGAAAAAAAAAATGCCTAGTCTCAGGACTGTTTTACACAGAAGAATGAAAAAAGGAGAGGTTGAAATTGTTAAGGAGAATAGAGAAAAGAAAAACACTCAAGGGTCTTTCCCCCACTTTCACCAAACACAGGGAAAAAGGAGACAGGTGTCTATATACTCTATTAGTGTACATTTCAACATGACTAAATACAGGAGTGCTGCTTTCAAAATGGTACTAGGCAAATTGCCCAACAGATGGTACAACCTACTAGTGAAGAACTTTCTAAAGGATAACAAGCTACAGCAGGAAACACAGAACTTTCTGAAATATATGAGTCTGATTTTACTTCTCAAATGTACCTTAGATTATAAGAAATGCCATCCTCTGTGCTCCAAAAGTGCAAAGGGCTCTCCAAGATGTGGTGCCTAGGTTTTTAGGAATTTTGGAGGTGAAATAGATGAAGACAACACATCTCTGATCTAGATGATTAGGTAAAAGACTGCTAAGGATTTTTTGTTCTTGTGGTTTTGTTGTTTTGTTCAGAAGGGACAAAAAGGTACAAATCTGCTTTCCTTTCTCATGACAAAAAAACCCACAAAACAATAGAGATTTAAGTTCTGGATGCAATTCTGAGCTGCAAACCCTGTTAGCCAGAAAAATTCCACTGAGATTAATAAAACTGTGTTGATTTCTGCCAGCTGAAAACCTTTTCCACTCAAAAATTAATAAAAAGAAAGAGAGAGAGAGAAAGAGAAAGAAAGAGAGAGAAAGAGAAAGAGAGAAAAAAAGAGAAAGAGAGAGAGAGAGAGACAGAGAGAGAGAGAGAAAGAGAGAGAGAGAGACAGAGAGAAAGAGAGAGAGAAAGAGAGAGAGAGAGAAAG
>JAWWLV010000001.1:36237152-36266202 GCA_035041135.1 Platyrinchus mystaceus
TTTATGAAAATGAATATTTACACTGCAAAATGAATGAAAGAATCTGCCAGCCCTGAGTACACTAGTACGGTAGCCAACCAAACCTAACAATGCACAAACAAAAAGTACCAAATACAATAAATACAGCTCCAGTCACAATGTAATATTGTAATATAAGCAATAACAGTCTGGCAAAAAGTCTTTTATTGCTGTTGCCAAAGAGTTCTTTGAGTATGTGTGCTTGTTCATCCAAACAAAAAACAAAAATGCAATGCATGAGAAATCACAGTTGCTTCATTTTTTTCTCTGGTTATATACTCAGAGAGCTAAAGATTGCTCTCTTATTGATTAAAAGTCTATTCTCAAATTTTTTCCTTAGGAATGCAGTCATTACTCACCTAGCTATTCTCACTGAAACAAATTCTATTCCAAGCAACATCCAAGTAGGATAAAGCAGAAATAAGTTTTAAAAGTCTCTATATTGCAGTTTTCTTCCACTGCCTTCAATGTTGCCTCTTATGAGCTTGACCTATGATTTGTACGTGTTTAATTTAAAGTGTGATCTATATATATAAAAATCATGCAAACTCTGATTTTATACGTGTTTATGTAATATGTGTGCAATGAATGTCTGCCAGCAACTTGTATTAACCATCATGAATAGCTCTGAATGTCCTGTCACTCACTGAGGTTTTCAGCAGTGGTTCCATCAGGCTCGATGCTCACCTAAGGTACCTCATCTGAGAGCTGTTAAAGTATCACCACATGAAAGTCCAACCCTTTACTTTCAGTGAGCATGAGCCCAATTTCCGCCAGCAGAGGTGAGGACATGAAGGACAAAACCTCCAAATTGCTACACACGGACTGAACGAAACCTTCCTCCAGTTCCTTTGTCATCTTAGGCAATAGTGATATTTAGTCTTTGTCTGAGGTGCACCTGGATTTCTGTCAGGAGCATATTTTGTCCTGTGGGTAAATTCCATCAGCAGTTTATATACTCATATATATTCTGCCTTAAATGTCAGGATGTCGGAAAGGGGCTGAGAAACATAACAATTTACTTTGGGTATTCGTTACCATTTAACTGTGAATAATTTCTTCTAAAATATCAGAATGTTATGTTGTATCGACCAGCAAATATCATATGCTTAATCCAAGACCCATAGAAATCTACAAAGAAACTTCCTCTAAACTCACATGTTGTGGATCTGTTACTCTATCCAACTAAAAAGAAACAACTTGTCAATCATACCCAGATACGATTTGCTGGAAAATTTGAGTCCCTGGTCTTTCAGTGTATAGATTTAAGGATACAATTAGATAACATTAGATAACATTAGATTACATTAGATTACATTAGACTGAGTTGATAGCTTGAAGTTATAATTAGAAAATCTAAACCAAGCCTTTTTTTAACCCTGCAAGTTGATCATTCTGGCAGCATTTAACTTGTGGGAACTTCTGTCTGCCATGCTGTCTCCATCCTAGGGATCACACCACCTTTCCCTACCTGCTCCCATATCTAGATTTCCATTTTCCAAGCCCCAGCTAGAGACGAAACAGAACAGGGGCTGCATACCAGGTCTCATCCCAAGAAGAGATGAAGTTTCATTGGCCACAAGTCGATGAATCACATTTAGGCATAACTTGTTTTAAGAGCAAGATTAGCAGATGAAATAAGATTTGCTGTCTCTGGTCACATTCAGTGATTCTTTTGGTTCAGTTAAACCATTCAAGGAACCATATCCCACGCAGGTTGCTCCGCCTGATGCAGGTTTTCGTAACAGCTCATCTGTGGGATGTCAGGATTCAGAAGCATTCCTGCCCTTATCTGAATGCAGTAAAAGTAATGTATGAGACCATCAGTGAAGACTTCACTGTAAGTTCAGACAGTAAAGAAGGATGGCACTAATGCTTGTTTGAGCAAAGCACAGATTCTGTTTCCATCCCTTCTTTCTTCTCACAGCCTCTCAGCATTGGCTCCCTGAGATTTATCAGATGAATGCCACAGTTCTTCTCTTGCCATTCTGCAAGGCTCAAAAAGTAATTCACTTACGCCATGCAGACCAGACACTATTTTAGAGAGAATGGCAAATAACAATACTATAAATAAAGAACAAATTCAATAACAAAAACACCCAAGCAACCCAGAAACAAAACAAAAATCAAGAACTAAGCTTGTGAAAATCAGAAAGAGACTGCTCTCACTGCTTGTGAAAGCAATTTGAGAGACAAGCAAAGAGAAGTTAATTCAGGATTGTGGCTGATGTTTCATGTCAGTTCTGACAGTAATGATTGTTCCTGTACATGTTGACAGCAGAAGATGAGTGGCTAAAAAGGAGACATTTTCTATGCTCAGTTCAGAAAGCAGTTACTTAAGTCAGTTGAAACAAGTGACTAGGAATTAATTCCATAATTTTGAATGTGAGCTGTGTCAGGCATTCGACAAATTGACTCCCATTTTTTTTTCTTCTTATACCTACTATTCAAAGATGATCTTTGCAAACCATCTGAGTAGGTCATAACCCACTTTTGTGTGATTTGTCATATTGTTGAGTGAACATTTCAGAACAAGAGGCGTACAAACTAACAGACATATTCAAAGGTATGTTTTTAATTCACTTCGAAAAAAGCACAGAAATTTAAAAACCGATCTAAAGCAATTTGCTCTCACAGACTTCTATATGTATAAGTTGGTAAACATCTTTATTATTATTCCTGATTTGTTTTACACTAGCCTTCAAACATATGAAAGACAAATCCAGACACTCACAGGAAGATGCAACATCTGCTCTCAAATCTTAGTCAGATCCATTATTTCACCTGTGCTCTTCAGATATTTTCTGACAATTATTCTCCCACTTCCGGATGCCCTTTGTGGCCAAAGTACCATTCATAAAACACATTAATCATGTATAGAGAATGGACATCAGCCTTTAGACACAAAACCAAGGTTCTGCTATTTATAGTCCTCAAAGACACATGGCAGCTTCTTTAAGATTTGACATAAACCCAAGGGCTTGTTGTTTGCTATCAGTAAAGAAGAACAGCTTGGTGATGAAGGAAAAACTGTGGCTGGTAACTCATTAATTTTGAGCTGAATAATTGCATTCTTTTTCCATACTATATACTGTCCTTCTCATTACATTCCCCTTCATACATTGTTCTCTTCTGTGACAATGCTGCCAGTTATTATAGGAGCAGGTTGCCTGATTGCACAATCTTTAGCTCTGTTAGACTTCCTGAGCTCAATTTTGATCAGGCTATTTGGGGTAGAGGCGGGAAAGAAAGATATTTTTCAGCACATTCTCTACACTGTTTAACAGGCAATGTGGTTTTTTCTAGGGTTTGGATGCAATGTGATTCTGAGTAACAGGGAGTCGTTGAAAGTTTATACAGGTGAAGTCATTGCAAAATATGGGTTAAAAGAAGTAACACAAGAGATCACCACTGCAAAGAGGAGCTGGACAACCTTTAGGAAGGAGATGTGTGGGTGTTTTACTACAATTTCTCCCAGAATCCTAAAAATATTTTCTGCTTCTTTATTTTAATCTTTTAAAGTGAAATAACCCAAATATGGAGTAAAAATAGCTCAGATTTTGCTAGTGACATTTCCAAGAAGTTTATTTGTAGTTGAACTTGTTATGACAGGTATCTATTTTCTGCTTTTACTTAGAGAAAAAAGAGATTAATGAATTGTCAGAACTGCAGAAATGAATAAATATGTCAAATACTGGAATTATTTGTTATGTTCTGTCAAAAATATTTGTTCTCTGCATTGTTGAAGAGCCATTGCCTCACGCCGATGAGGTGGCAGAATTCAAGTGGCTCTAGGAGTTTAATAAAGTTTGTGATACATGTGTGATGGTAGAGATATATGCATGTACAAACACAAGACTAGTTTAGTATTGAAGGATCGTTGGAACAAAGGTGTCCACACAGACATGTGCTGGCACAGATACATATACAAACTCAAATACTCTCAAACTGGTTCCACTAAGCAAACCCAGTCCTTCCTGTGCAAAATTTGAGAGAGGTTTGGGGTGTTTCAACCTGGAGGGATTCCAGAGGAAAGGGACTTATGAAGAAAACTGCAGTAAAAAATAAAAGGATTATTTAACAATGCAAAGAGTTTGAAACAATTCTTTAATATTAACTTCAGAACTGCCACCAAGATATGTTTTAATGCAAAGGTGAGACATAAAATATGACTGTTACAAAGCATGTGAATTTTAAATAAATTTGAAAATTAACAGCTCATTTAGTGTATAATAATACTAAAAGAAATGGTTGCTCATCTCCTCTGGGAGTGTATCAATGACCTAAGTTATTGCCTTGCACAGACAATGCAAATTAGTATAAAAGATCTGTCCTCTCTACCTGGTGTTTTATGGTTGGAGAAGAGCCCTGCAGGGAATTACAACAGAGAATGGCTTGTCTTGGGCACACAGAAAGATGTTTTCTAAAAACACTGAAAAGAAGGGGCAGACAAACTGCCGCTGTTATCATTGCACCCACTATTCAGAACTACTAAACCCCCTATAACCTGTGTATCTAAAAGTCTACAGGAGAGTTAAGTAAGTGCTATAACACAAAGAGTGGGTTGAGCATTGTTGGAAATAAATGCAAACATAAAATTACGTTTAAACACTATTAGCTATTCTTCAGTGTGTGAATAAATATATGCTTCTGGGTTACATCTAGTCAGGAAATCACATCACCATGTTATTCACAGGACTCTGAAAAGATGAATAACTTGTCAGTGATCCTAATTACTCCTACAGGACCTAAAGGTCAGTTACTAAGTAGAAAGTGTTGATGAAAGAAGCATTATTTTCTGGCAGAAAACAGTTTAGCATCCAACAGATAATGGACAACTACTTAAACTCCACTGTTATGTTTTGGTATAAATTAAATCTTTTTCTTAAGATTAATAATGGGAATCTTTCATTTCTATGATAGCTTTAATCCTGAAGTTCATCAAAGTGTTTTACATATTCTTCTACTGGATTCAGAAATTAGAGATCTGGCCCAATGAACTCTCAGGAATTGCTTTTGCTGTGGTCACCAAATCAATCCTCATTGCAGGAGTTAATAAATAAACCACTGGCATATCTGTGTCTCTGGTAAGGAAGCCAAACTCCTCAGAAAGTCTCTTACAGCAACATTATCCGTTAGCAGAGGACAAGAAATTTTAAAAGTTGTCTTGCAAGGAAGTTATAAGTTGTATATGTTTAAAGCTGGAATAAACCCATGTCTTTATATGGAATACACCAAAAGACTTTTCCAGTCACAAGGAGCTGTTAACCCACTACTGTCCTTATGAGGAAACATCATATCTTCTTAATACAATATCTCAGCTTCAGCTTTCTATTAACTTGGGTTCTGGGATCAGTTCTTATCTCAGTTAAGTAAGCAAATATTATTTATTCCTTGGCTATTTCTCATAAGAGGATTTAGTGGTGGAGGCACTGAAATTCTTAGCTGTTCTGCAATGCTGGTTTTTAAAATCAAGCCTGAGCTGATTTCATTATTGAGGGCTTTGCCCCATACAAATGGTGTAAGCTGACTGTTAAAAATTTAAAACAAAAATTATTACTGTAATACATTGCATGGACTTTCCTGATTGTTTTTTTTTTCTTATATAGATGCTCCTTCTAGAATCTTCTGCATATTGAACAGCTCATGGAACAGATCCTAAAATGTATGTAGGAACCTTAGGCAAACTTTAGACACTTCCATGAAAAAATGAAGGAAAACTTCAACTACACTGCTGAGGCACCTCAAAAGTGAAAACTTTCTATAGGCTCATAAAATTACATCCTTAGGTGCCCCTAAAAGTTTGCTATGTTTCATGAACTGACCACCTAATCCCTTCAGGCCACTTGGAACCCAAAATCCAGAAATCTTTGTTTTGAAGTCCCTTTGACAATGAAATGTATTGCCATGACTAGAGTATATTCAATCTTTTGGGCTGTTTTCAAGTTTAAAATGCAGGTGAAAACACTGGTCTCAGATATGAGACTAGCAGATTCTAAGATCTGTCAGCATGAAGGTTTGGAAATACCAACCTCATCAGCAAGGAGAAAACTCCAGTCACAGTGGTCTGGGATTTTTGAGTAAATACCTCTGTCTGGTTAGGGTCCTTCCTGCAGGCAGCAATGAAAGATTTTGGAATCCATCAAGCTAGACAGAAGAGATACCTGAACTCTAATCTAGTTGTTGAGTTGCTCAGCTCAGAAAGAGGTCATCCTGCTCCTTTGCCTAGCTTTGTTTTACATCAGTATGGTATGCAAGGCAAGTGTGACAATTGGAGAATGTGGAAATCAAAGTCTTGTAAGGGAACACAGCTGGATTAGGCAAACTGTGAGAAGGGTACACAAGAGCACTAGGTTCTTCATAAACATGACTCCTATCTCTTCACACAGACTTTTCCTGCTCTTTTTTTTTTAAAGAAATTAACATTGCTTTTTAAATCTAGGATCTCTTCTGGGTCAGCTGGATGTTTCTCTCACAGGGTCTTCCAGTTAAAACAGTCAGCTGGAGTACTGCTGAATTCAGGTTTTGTCACAACTGCCAAGACAAGTACTCTGAATGCTGTTCAGTTCAGCTCAACAGAATATTTTCATATCTTTGCAAGGTACTCATCATATTAAAACTGAGTATTTTCATTAAAATGGATATATGAGTCATTAAAAAATAATATATTTTTAAATCTCTTTCTTACATGAAGGAAACAGCAATCCTGTTCTATCACAAAATTCACTTGTATTTCAGAAAACCATGTAATATTCATTGTCACATGCATGTATATGAATTTCCCAGAAAATATAATATCTGAAGAACATGGATGATGATTCCTCCAAGGGCAGGCATGACCTGTATCCCTTCAGGCAAAATTTTTATTCCCTCACTATGTGAAGAGATAACCCACAGTGTGAAGATCTTTTTATCTGGATTAGGAAAGAAAGAAGCAGATCCCAACAGGAATTTGTGGTAAATTCACTGAGGTGTTCTAACCCCAGTCCCCAAGTAATTTTACTCTCTCATTTAGTTTTAATTTTCATCTTTTTTCTGATAACCCCATAAGCACTCTTCATTTCAGACTGCATGTTTCCTTCTCATGCCTCTTAGTTATGTTCCTTTCATGTATCACAGCATCATCCCATTTTTAACCCAGAGCAAAAAGTTTATAATCTTCTCCTATAATTTTTTATTTTTGCTCCTGGCTTTTATCTACACTAGTAAAACAGCAAATTCAGCTCTCTCTTCACAAATCCAAAATATTTGACACATTTCTTACCTTTCTCTAACATAGTTTGTGGTTTCTTTCCTTCCTGATAATGCAATTTTTTTTTTCAAGCTGTACCATCTCCCTGAGCAACCAGTACAGTCTCTACTTGGTCCTCTAAAGAATAAAACTGATTCTCCATTATTATCGTTGTGGATCCCTTCCAACTCAACATATTCTGTGATTCTGTGATCTGTTCCCACAATTCCTTGTTGCAGGCAACTCCCTGGCTACACATTTTAGCACCCAGTCTTTAATGTGGCAAAGGCCAGAACCCTATACAAATAAAATTAAATAAATCTCTCCTCTTAAATAACCAGTCAGGGGAAAATTATCTGAGAACATTTACCATTAAAATAAGTATAAGCTTTAGAATAGTTTAGAGATTTTCTTCTAAGGGATATGTTGTTATACCTCATTTCAAAAACTTTAGAAGCTATATGAGGATCTATTGTTCATTGTTTTGGAAAGAAGAGGAAGTGCATTAGATGATGGAGAAAGTTTAAAAGTAAAGGAAAACTGGTTTCAGAAAGATCTTATAATCCAATTTACAGTAACCTTGTACAGCAACTGCAAAAGAGATATTGACAGACTGGGTTCAGTTTTGGCTTTTTTCAAGCTGAGAAACATTACTGCATATTTTTTATTTTTTTCCATCTGTCACCATACTGAAAGCAGTTTGCCAGAGACTGGTTCTGGTGCTATGTAGCTCTGTGAATTCAGAGACATTTAATAGATATTCGAGCCTGAGATGGAGTGTCTATGCAAGCGCGTTCCAAACTGCCACTTTCTGCATTGAACAGCACCACACCACTGCTCCTGCATGAAACTGCCACATTGCTGATGGCTGTGACAGCCCAGATGAGCCCCTGATGACACAGTTTCTACTTGTTGTGGAAAGCAGACTAGCCCAAGAGACCTTATGAGAGCCAGGCTGCAAGCAACTATTTGAACCACTGCTGGCATGGACAGCACTAATTTTCCATGACAGATGACAGTCTGCATCTGCTTTCCCTGTGAAACATCAGTTCTGATTGAGCTCGGAACTCATCAAGAAATGAAATTTCTATCCAGAACATGCCTTTTGACATTCCCATGAAGGCATGCAGAGGTTCAGAACTTCCAATGAAACTGAATTCATACAAACTCACTTCTGAGGGGCTGAAGGAATTAGCAGTGAAAGACACTACCCTCACTAAGCATGTTCTATCTCCTGTCACAGCTCTTATTTGGTACTGGATAACTAACAAGCTCAAAACCACATTTAGGAGAGGAAAGCCATAATTGTCCTGTAAAGGGCATTTCCTATGGGTCAGTATGGACCCTTGACCTCCAAGCAGCTGTGTCTGCTGTTTCTCAGTGTCATTGCAGGAAAATCTGGATGACAAATCTGATGAAGAGGCAGAAGGATCAAGAGTGGTGGTCCAAGAGAAAAGAAATGCAAATAAAGACAATTTGCAAGGAATAAAAATAGCTTGGCTGATCATGAGGACTGCAGTTGGAAGCTGTAGAGAGAACTAGGGGTGAAGTTCTGTACAAGCTTTTAGAATAGCATATGCAATAATCCTTATCATAATCTGCAACATAATCTCCTGTATTGCTCCAGTAAAAGGTTGGAATTTGTGTGTACATGCTGAACATACATGGAAATAGGCAGGAAAAATAAACATAAATTAATAATTACATGATGCAATATACATGACAAAGTACTCAGAGGTTCATTAATAATGGAACATGTGCAAAAATAAACTATAGGGAAATCCAAATAAAATGAACCTGGAGTGGTCTTGCAATGTAATATTAACTGATGTGATTAAACAAACATGTGACAAAGTAATAGCAAACACATGCATTCAACTACTGTGGAATTCAGGACTGGCCTCTCAGGCTCAGAATCACATAATTACCTTTTTAGGAGAAGCTAAAGTCACTGGTAAAATGTTTTCTCTAAGTAAGTATCTAAATATTGCCCTGGAATAGCTAGTGATTGCAAATCATGCTGAAAAAAAAATGTTTCTTTGTCAGTGATGCAAATCAACATTTTTTTCCTATTAACTGTAAAAACATTTGTCACTGTCAGAAAAAATGAGACCTCTAGATGTAAGGGCCTCTAAAATGTAAGTGGTGCATATGTACTAAGTGTAAGATTGAAAAGAACAAGACAGAACACATAACCTAGACCTTAAAAGATAATATTTACTATTTTTAAAACAAATGAGCAAACTTACTGGAATCTGCCCAAATATATTCTCTTTTGAAAATTCATAAAGACACACACTGGAATACGTCCATAGTAAATCCATGGCTTAGCCTGTGTCACACAGGATTCATCTTCCTCTAACTGCTGCCAGAAGTTGCAGCTTCACACCGGGCAGATATGAACCTTCTGCCTCTCACATCTCTTAACTATCAAAGGCCACCAAAGAGAAATATTTAAATTTTGCAAGGCCTTATGTACTGAGGATGATATTTAGAAAGTCCTCACAATCCCAAGTTGCCAATGCTCCTCCCACAGATCTATTCCTCTGTTCCGTCAATCCAAATCTCTCATTAAATTTGTGTTAAGGGAAGTAACACACTTACTGGAATAGACTGATGTCATCTCACATCCTTCATTGCAACTCACTGCAACCAGACCTATCATGGGGTCAAATATGGGGTAAATGTTTTCCATTTTGTACTGCTGTTGCCTTTTATCAGAACCTGGAGAAATCATAATATTCATATCAAAAATATAAAACCCTGTATTTCTCTGCACTGTTCCACTCATGTGATTCTGTGTCTATATGCACCCTGATGAGCTCCCAGGTATAGATACACACCTCAACCATATCTCTTTTTCATCATGATGAAATCGAGTTCGTGCTGATACCCTCATCCCCTCAACCACATGCCTACTGTTGGGTCAAAAACGCCTCCTTTGTTGGAAATTTCAGGAATTTACAGCCTGTCAAAAACTTTTTAGGGTTAAAAGTTCAATGGCCTGGGATAGAAGATGGCAGTTGAGAGCAGCATGGATTTCTATTCACAAACATTGATGGATACAGTTTAATAAAACTGTTAGTGAATGATACTGCTTCCACAATATCACTGTAAAACTATTAACAATTTCACTGTAATATAGTTCAACTCTAGGTACAAATTGATATCTACATAAGTGTTTGTAAGTCTTTTTTTCTTAATTGCAAACATTTGCACAGGAAATACATGCTGTGTCTGGCTTACAATTCAAGGTGCATTGCTAAGCAATGCTATCAAGCTGAATTTAGGATTATTATGTTTTATTAAATCAAGAATATGTGATAAAGTTTACAAATAGGCTACTAACACAAACTACAAGATTGTTTTTACAATTTTTTGTTTACTTTTAGCCATATCTTTTAAGAACTTTTCTCAGCGTTAACACATCTCACTCACAAACATATATTATATGCAAGCACAAGGACAGACTATAGGATAGAGAAAGTTTATTCTGTAGCTGAGTTACTCCATTGGCTTATGCAGGGCTAAGGAGGCTGCTATGGTCTGTTGGATACATATTGCCTTGTAAACCAAGCACATGCTGACTACTAAGTAGTGTGAGAAATTATCAGTGGTGTGGCCCATGGCTTTCAGAATAAAATAATTAGACGCATTTTAAGACTGGGGCAGTTTTGACCAAAAGTGACCAAATTTCAGCCATCTACTGGCCATTTAATGGGGGGAAAAAATTGTGTTCTTTGTTCTGATTTTAGAAACTGTTACCAGTACTTTAAAAAAAAAAAAAGCAAACAAAAGATTGTATTATATAGATTATTTAAATAACTCCTAAGAGCCAGCTAATGTAAAAATCCTATATCTAAACAAGAAACAAGTTAACCAAATGGAGATGGAATGTTTTGGCAAGGAAGATCTGTAAAGTTTTCGCTTTTTCTTTTCTCTCAAAGAAACTAGAATACATCTAATAAAATTGTTGATGTCTTTTCAGTATACTATTAAACAAAAATGGTATACTTGAATTCCGTGGAAAAGAAACTAGTATAAAATCACAAGTGTAAAACTCAGCAGGGAAGCATTGAATTTCAGATATAACAGAAATAAAATATAGTATACATTACCCAAAAGCTTGTCAATCATTCACATAAGAAAATAAACAAAATGAGCACTAACTTATGTAGGCAAGAGCTGCAAAGAGTGACCCTGGTTCCCTAGAGTCAAATGTCAGACCAGCACAATCATGGGAGGCCAATATTGGATGAGCAGGTACATATATTCACAACTGATCTGACCTGTGAACTAGATAAAGCAATGTGGTCATCTGCAGATCATCTCATAGACTAGTCTCATGAACAAGAGAACTTTTAAAATGATCATCATATTAATATTGGCATTTTCATGATCTGGTCCTTTGTGATTTAGTCTCATAGAATCATAGAACCTTTTGGGTTGGAAGGGACCTACTTCCAACCTCCCTGCCATGATGAGGGACACCTTCTACTAGACCAGGTCGCTCAAAGGCTCATCTAGCCTGTCTTTGAATATTTCCAGGGATGAGGCATCCACAACTTCTCTGGGCAACCTGATACAGTGTCTCACCATCCTCTCAGTGAAGAACTTCTTCCTATACCTAACCTAGACCTATACTCTTTCAGTTTCAAGTCATTATCTCTTGTCCTGACACTACATGCCCTTGTAAAAAGTCCTTGTCTGGTTTTCCTGTAACTCCCTTTAGTTAGAAGTTGTTAGAAGGTGCCCTGGAGCCCTCTGTTCTTCAGTCTGACCAACGTCAGCTCTCTCAACCTCTCATCATAGGAAGAGCTTCTGACCATCTTTGTGGCCTTCTCTGGACCTTCTCCAAAAGGTTCACATCTTTATTGATCCAGAGCTGGATGCAGCACTCCAGGCAGGGTCTCACGAAAGCAGAGTAGAGGGGCAGAATCACCTCCCTTGACCTGCTGGCCATGTTACTTTTGATGCAGCCCAGGATACAGTTGGCTTTCTGGGCTGCAAGTGCACATTGCCAGCTCATGCTGAGCTTCTCATCATTTTCTCTGGAAACCCATAAGAAGTCTGTCCTGTGTTAATGGTGAGTATTCACAGGTCCTTCTGGGTGGCATCCTTTCCCTCCAGTGTGTCAACCACACCACACAGCTTGGAGTCAATGGCAAACTTGCTGAGAATGCCTTCAACCCCTGTGTCCATGACACCAACAAAGACGTAAAATAGTTCATCTTTGGAGAGGAGATATTACCAACGCAGATAAAAGAAAACCTCTGAGTGTCTGATTATATGAAGTAATAAATACATCCACAATTCCTGCAATGCCTATAGGACTGTGAATATCGTAGGATTTACTCAGGCAAAACACGGAATTTAACGAACAGAACTTATCAGTATGAAAGTCTTACATATATAAGCATTACTAGCATTATGCTGCCAGAAGAGTGTTTGACATGAATGCTTAGAAACAAAATACTCAAGAAAAACATCAAATTTTTTCTTCTGCTTCTGAATTGCCTGTCTTCATTCCTTCTCTCTTTGTAATAGGTCTTGTGAGATCGCACTTCTGCAAGTGAATCCACACAAATTCCTGGCAATTTCTAATACAGGAGAGCTACCATAATTTCATGCCTCTTCAAACACACAGTGAGAGCAATCAAGGGAAAAAGAAATTAAAAACTAATTCTGCTATTTATTCTCCTCATTTATTTTATCAGTCATCCCATTGTCACACTGAATAATAATCAACAAGACTTGATATACACACTTAGCACAGGGCAGACATCTTTGAGGCTTTCCAGAGAAAACTGCAAGCCCAAGGCAAATACTGATGCTGAAGGAAAGATTGGATTAATCACAGCAAACGTGATGCCAGTGTTAAAATTTATGTTCACTCAGCTATTGAGGCAGGCTAAGCACAATGCAAGTTGACCTAACCAATTAGGTTAATACATGGAGGAAAAAGGCTTCAGAGTAGGTTACTACCACAGACAACTGCTGATATGTGGAAGGTAAAGCACACAAAATGCCTACAAAGAGGTATAAAATTATAACAGAAGTATTGTGACAGACTACAGATAGTTATTGCTTATAATGTCTAGCTGCATCTATACAATTCTGTACCATTTCACATTTAGTAGCTTAGTGCTGGAATTAAGAGGCTATGAGGACTGTTGGGAGGAATTCCATTTCAGTCTCCGTCACTTTGTAAGGTTGGTTCAGAATGCCTCAGACAAAACACAAGATCAAAGTAAAACCATTATTTGGTTTTCATTTGAGATCCATTCTTGCTGGGGAAACTGCCCAAGCAATTTTAGCCTTAAGGAATCTTGAAAGCCTGAAGATTTTTTGTCTTCTTTTTTTTTTTTGCTTGTTTTGGTTTGTTTACATGATTGTTTGTTTTGCCTTTTTATTAAATCAGTTATGAAAAGGATTCGTTCAGCAGGACTAGACATGACTGTACAGAAACTTGCATCTTGAGTGGTGCCTGGATACACTTTTAAGCAGCAGTTGTAATTTGTTTGAAGCATATATCAAAGAAAGACAATGGCACTCCTGCATCTCCTGGTGGAGCAGCATACAATTTGCTTCAGAAGGCTTATTTTGTTCAGTGTAACAGTAGAATAACTTCAAGTGGACAAAGCAGAATGGAGTGAAATGTTCTCAGCCTTGCAGAACTAGAATTAGGTCCCTTAAGGCATCTGTTGAGACTTCCATAAGTGCTCAGTTCTCTAACTCCTTTTAAAATTAAAATCACACAACTAGAAACTCTTTAAAACCTCTCTAGATATTCAGCTCCCTTTGCCTAGCTTCACAAACTTGACACTTGAAAATTTTGTTCCTACAAAGCGAAATTTTCTCTACCTCTTTTTGTATCATTTTCAGTACAAAGTTCTGAGACAGCATTTAGGAAATTGACCCAGGCCAGAGACTGTCTGAAGGCAATTTGTGAAGGTGAAAGGAAGCAAGTTATCATTTACTGTGCCTCTGAGTGCAGTATATCCTTAAACCGTTATACAAAAGCACACCTGTCTGTGCCATTTAGAAGCTGGATTTTCATCAGATGCCAAAGCTCAATGAATATGAAAGACCAAGAAGAAACAGATTAATCTAGTGAGGCTCAAAACACCAGAGAGCTACCCTACTTCCTGACAGCTCAACCACCACCACCTTGCATTCCTCTTGGAAAGCTGACAAGAAACAAAGACCACCAAGACCAGTAACCTTTCACTTGTCAGCATTTCTAAACATGGACCTCAGACCAGAGGGTTTCTGTGTTTTAGAGCATGCCTCATGTACCCCAGTACCAGCTTACCCTTCACAGCAATCCCTTTCCTACAGCAAATTTTGGAGTAGTATATAAAATTTCTAATATGGTTGTTTTTTAACATTACTTCTCCCTGTCCTACTCTACTTCAGGAGGGTCCAAGATGCAGCTGAAGTAGATCTACCTACCTCTGCACGAGTGCTGCACATTTCAGTGCACCCAAAGCACTTATAGGAACTGGCTAGAGCCAGTCCAAATACAATGAAGTGCAGAAAAATACAGAAAATCCAAAAACTGGTTCAATTTCACTGCTGTTTGTCCTTCCCCTTTGCTCGTAAGAATCAGGCTCTGTACTCTCAGATTTTCTACTCTTTTTCACTTGGTTCCAGAAATCTCTTTCGCACATGCCTCTCCATGCTTTTTCTCCTCTAACAGAGCCCAGTCACACAGGCTGTCTACATCCCTCATCAGATGTAATACACAATGCCTGACTTTGAAGTACTAGAGAAAAGAGAGAGGAAGTGCTCTAGAAGACATGTAGCTGTCTAACAACTCTGAGAAGCTGGTAGAGCTCAACCAAAAACACAGAAACACCCTGGTTCTTACTGCTACTATTTTCAAAACATTCATTGCTTTTGTAAACCTCACTAGATGCCTGTCTTACACAAGACATGTAAATACTTTTTCCAAATATAGCCTAAATATCCTTACACAAAATAAAAATATTCACTGCAGACAAAGTCTCTATGCAGGTTTAGTGACAGACAAATATTATGACAATTAATATTGCCCTTGAAGCATTTCACAGGACCACTTTAAAGGAAATTTGCCTTTTACCCTGGATAGAGTTTTTTCCTAACAGAAGGAAAGAATTATGCTGTCCAAAAGGGGAGTTATAAATTTTTCTACTGGGCTAAATACAGTGTGTGTGTAAATCTGGAAACTGTGAAGCGTTGTTAAATAGATAAATGTTTAGGGTTTTAGTTCTGCCATATATCAAAAGGACCTTCTCCTACACTCTTCATCCTGACAGAAGCAAGAATTTTTAATGTTGGAAAAAACTTTATTTTATTGTTTGAAAAATAACTGTAGAAAACTAGGCTCTCACAGCTATAAAAATACTGGCCTTCATAGTTCAATGTAAGCAAGCAGCAGCCTGCTAGGTTTCCCAGACTTACAGGGATTCATGTCTGAGTCTCCTCCAAAGAATTTATTTTGTTCTGGAACACAAAACTGAAGAAGAATGTAAAGCAAAAAGCATTTAGTTCTCTCCAAACTACTACTAGAGAAATGTGCTTCCCACTCTCATCCTTCAGTTTCCACACCATGAATCTCCTCAATTACTGTAGATACAGTAATCTTTTTGCATACATCCTTTGAATACAAGGACACATCCTGCTAGCTAATGGTCAGTATCTGTGGATTTCCCTGTATTGGGCACTCCATGACCAGAGATGAAATGAAGTACTATCCTGTGAGCTCATGGTCTATCTATAAGACATGTCATAATGTGCGTTCATGACAACTACCATGAGCTATAGCCTAAAGCCCAGCTCAGAGACTTTCTTATCACTTTCCAGAAATGAAGACTCTCCTGGGCATCAGTCCACACTCATATTTCTCATATTTTACTTAATAAGTTTTATACAAGAGTGAAGGAGGAGTCAACATGATCCATAGTTAGTGAATATACAGCATCACCTCTTCACCACTGCAGCCATACAAATTTCTTTAGTTTATAGTCTTTACTAAGTTGAATCAATTTTAATATTATGGGAACATGTCATGTCACTTATCCAGAAAGCACCATTCACAATTTAGAACCCTATAAAAATGATAATAAGAAGAGGAATTATAGTTCTCACTGACTGCCACAGTTGAAATGAAGCTTATTCCTTTTTATTAAGTACTTATATGGTCCTCATACCCTCTTATCTATTGCCTAAGGCACTCATTCTCTCCAAGAAAAATCACTATTAATCCTTGTTTGTGCCAAATCCTTGCAGTACAAGAGTGTGTCCAGACAAGGATGCCATCTAATAATAAAGTTTAAGGTTATTACAGTTAGAATAAGTGTGGGCAAGCATAGATCACTTGTGGCCTTTGTTTTAGAATGCCTGGAAAATTGCTCATAATAAAAAATTCCCAAATATTGTGATTATTATATCAGAGATTATACAAAACCAGAGAAATCTGGCCAAAAATTACATTACATAAATGTAATATAACTGTAATGTTTTGGGGATTCTGGTTATATGTCTGTGAATCTTTACAGTTCATAGATTTACACATATTAAATAGATGTTAAATTTATTTGATATTTTTAATATTTTGCAAATTCGATCTTGAGGGAAGGTATTTCTCTCATGTGGGAGATGTTTTTGTGTCTTGTGCAGAGAATCACTCCTCTGTGTCAGGAATTTGCAATGTCCTGAAGCACTGAGTCCCATAATCCCAGCAAGCAGGGAGAAAGCTTGCATATCCATGTTTAAAATCCTTCTTCCTCTGTATGGAAAGGTTTGTGTTGAACGAATACTCATTTATAGAAACAGAGTGACAGAAGATGGTCATGGAAATTACTGGGTCCAGAAATATCACTGAGGGAAACTGTAGGCAAACAGAAAATTGTAGGGCTAAAGAGAAATTAGCTTCTCTGCAAGAATTTGGTATTAATGGAGTTTTCTTTCCCTTTCTCCCTCCTTTTCTCCCTTCCTTCTTTCCTTCCTCCCTTTCTCCCTTCCTTCCTTCCGCCTTTCCTCCCTCTCTTTCTCTTTCTCCCCTCCTTTATTTCTCTTTTCACCTCTTTCCTTTTCCTCCTTCCTTTCTTTCTTCTTTCTCTCCTATCCTTCCTTCTTTCATTTCTTCTGTATGTGTTTGCATACTTATGTTCTTAGTAGAAAAAAAGCCCAGAATGATTTGAAACTTCAGATTGAATTCCCCCAATGTTTCTGGCTTAAAACTGCAATAAAATGAAGTAAGTAGTGAGACTCTTACAGAACATCATCCCTGGAGTGTTTCTTAACAGCATTTCCTCAGAAACAGAATAAATAGTTCAGATTCCTCCTCTTCTCTGGCAATATGAACACACCAAAAGAGATTTAATCTACATAAACAGAAAATTCTGTGAGGGATGCTCACTTCTCTTGAAGCTGAATAATTCTATATAAAATATTTAGCTGTTGAGGGGAGACCGATAGAATGACTGATTGTAGGAAAGCTTGTTACTCCTGGAATGTATGAAGAATATCAAGCTTTCAATTTATATCTCACAGAGGAATTAGAGGTTTTCTAAAGGTGGAACAACCCATGATGTTCCTAGTCTTGAATGTCACTAAAGCTATCACTTTTTGAAAGACAGACAACTGCACTTCAGACTGGTGTTCTGAATCACAAAGTCAGTTTGTGCTTGGATTTTTCATATGCCTCGTAGTGAGTCATGTTCCTTATTTCCTTTTATTTTTTCATAATTTATACAAAGTATAACAGAAAAACTAAGAGCAGCTTCATCTTCAAATGCCCTGTGTTATAATCAGCTCACCAAGAGAAACACACCCTCAAAACAACCAACGTGCAAATTGTTCATGAGTGATGGACAAAAAATGAGCCAGATAAATAGGCATGAATGAAGTTTTGCCTTTTGCCTGAAGGATTCACACGTCATGGGGGCAATTGCTGTGAAATAAAGAGGTACATGAAGGTTTGAACAACACGGTGCAACGGCTTTCATGATGCTCCTCAATATTGACATGGATCAATCCTAAGTATCGCACTACATAGGTAGTGATTTTCATAGGAGTTTTAACCTCTTTCATTTCCAGCCATTTTGTGTAATCTAGGGAGGCATCCTTGAAACACAGCAAGTGTGAATGTCTGTCAATCCTGCTCTGCGAAGTGGAGCTTATGCTCAAGCTGTAATTGTGTGAGTTAAAGGCACTTTACTAATAACCTCAGATTCTGTCTGAAGACTGGACACAAGGGAGGATCTTTCAGTGAAACACAAGAACCACTTTTGTGACAGGAGAATATGTCAAAATACTCAGGACTGCCTCAGCTACAGCCTCAAAGGCAAAATCTGTGTGCCCTGGGACAGGACGTGCAAACCACGAAGGCAGATTTGGACAGGGAGTGGGGAGAGATGTTACTATTTTTTACTTTCTTTTCTAGTCCCTCAGTCTCTTTTTGTGATGGAGGGAAGTTCACAGCTACATTACCTAAATAAAGGAATTTTCAGGGCAAAGGAGTGAAGCCAGCTCTGGTAAATTAGTTATTTCTTCCAGCTCATATATATCAGAAGTGTGTTCAGACAAGCTGAGTCTGGCTGCTATTACAAATGTACAGCATGGGAGGAAAAAAATACCAGTGTGAAGGTTTGGACCTTTTCTTCCTAAAGTTGTGTTAATTAGAAAACCAGACTCTGGGAGGCTTTGTACTGTGAAAGTGCAATTGTTAAAGAGGATTGGGGGTGGAATACTCACATTTGCCCATTGAGTTACTGAGCAGTCCATCCCATATATCTCAGTTTGTGTCCTTTGTCCAAAACTGGCTCTTATCGCCTGGGGCCACAAAGAGTAGAGAGAAGAGACATTTATTCCACAAGCACAAAGAACCACTTTGAAGACACAGCCCTTTGTTCACCTTCAAACACTCCTTCTGGTGTCAGTTAAGGAGTATTGAAATTTGTCTGCATTGGTTGTTTAAGAAAAATTGTACAGGTGTCTGAGATACAGAACAAGCCCTTGTCCCATAATTCTGCAGCACTTTATGTTGCAAGAAATCAGTCATAAATAGTGGGAACAAGAGGAATAAAATGGGTGCCAAAATGGTCATGGTGTCAGCCTAGGCTGGAGGAGAGCTGTAGCTCCTTTTGTGGCTACTGATACATGTGCTGTTGCACAGGTTATGGATGCCTGAGCTTTACAATCCATGTCCCTTAACTCTTCAGTGATGAAATGGCCTTACTAGCATTTTTCAGATTTATTCAGTATAAACAAGTGAGAGACTTTCAGGCATTCAGGGGAAGATCTAAGGAAATATAGGGATGCTTGACACAGCATGGTATGTATTTCACTAAACACAGAAGAGCAAAGCTCTGCACTTCATCAACTACCTAAATGCCAGAGGTATCTAAACTTGTTCCATGACACCTGCGCTAAAGCTGATGCTTCCAGTAAATATCAAACCTCAGGCAGGTGCTCAGTGCATGTGCAGTCATTGTTAATGCTTTTGAAACCTCTTGGACTCTACATGTGCATAGACCAGAGCACAGACAGACGGCTTGGTGCTTCACAGAGGCAGCAAACTCATACAACAACCAGAAAACAGATAAGCACAAGAAGCCTGACCAACTCAAGTTATGGGCAGAGGAACCACAGATGGGCATTTACTCATGCAATGTATCATTAATCTCCCTGTGCACAATTTGTTGGGCTCCACTACCACAGATCATGCATGAAAAAAGCAATAATTGCATTTCCTCGGCTTGTTGATAATGCTGAAGTGACTTATGCCCTCGGAAGCACTGATGAGAGATTTGCCTCTATTTCAAACCTCCAAGGATGCTAAAAAATTAATTGTTATTTTGAACAATCTCAGATAAGTAACCTATGTTGGAAAGGGCTGGCTGGGGAGAAAGAGGGAAGAATCCATCTGAGACAAAATTAAGATTAAATCAGGCAAAAGAAGAAGGAACACTGTCAACATAAACACATTCCCCTTGAAGTTCCAACAGATGATAGAACTCTTAATAGAAAAGACAAGTTTAGCTATTAAGTAGGAGAATATATATATGTGTGTCTGTGTCTGTGTCTGTGTGTCTCTGTGTCTGTGTGTATCTATATGTTTACATGGTTTTTGTTTTGTTCAAATCACCAAAGGACTAAGGCAGATGTGAGAGATGAGGAGTGCATGACGGAGGAGAAAATATCAAACTAGTTTGGCATCACTCCAAGGCTAGTTAGAGATATTCACAAATCCTCAGGGACCATAAAATTTTCCCTGTTTTAATGGTAACAGTCACAGTACCTCATTAGCCCTATTATAGCAAATTATTTCTCTGTCCTGGGATTTTGGTCATGAGCCACTGACTTTGACTGTGATAGGAAATAGGACTGTTCCTCCAAACTGTATTTAAAACACTGGTGTCACCCAGAGGTGTTGTATCAGCAACCTACATTGTGATGAATATTTTTGCAAGGACTGCCCAAGAACAAAACTTCTCTCAGACACTAATGCAATTCATACTGTGGATTTGACTGGGCTGAAAGAGAAGAAAAAAAAACAAAACAAAACAAAAACAAAAGATGAAAGAAGAACTAAGCTTGACTCTCTGTGGAAGATAAACCAGGATGAAGATAGGCATTAAAAGCCATAGGCAAACCAAGCTGTACTCTGATCCTCAGGAACTTATTTAATCTAATTTATTGCTTGAGTGTAGCTCCACTGCTGTGTTTTGGAATACTTGCTAAGGCTCTTCTCAAGACCATAGATGATGGTACCTTTCATGTTCAGACAAGTTTGAAAACCTACATCTTTAACAAGCGACTTTATATGTGAGCACACGGGTACACAGGGTTTCTGTGTGATATCTGACATAGCAGTGCATAAGACTTGGGGGTAGATCAGAAGATGAGCATGAACACATGCACAGTGTCCATGAACATTTACATGGGTAATCTTTGAATCAAGGTTTTTCTTATCAGTGCCATGAGAGTGTGCTTCAGGGCCCTCTTTTAAGCTGTATATTGATGGAAATCTTTACAATTCATACATATAATATATACTGTTTGAAATAAAAATTCATTAAGAAGCTAAACTACTCTGTAACAATATGACAGGTAGTTTTGGAGTGAACTGCCTCAGGAATATTCCATCCTATATCCGTTTATTTTAGGTCATTCTGAAAAGCACTTGAAAATATTTTCAGAAGTCTTTAGTAACTCACTTCCAGTACAGATGTTTTACTAGTATACTTTCATGCTTAATGCTCTGTATTTGGTGAAAAACTGTGTAAAGAAAAGCTCTCAGTAGTATCTGAAAAGTGCAATGACTTTTCCATCCTGACACTCCTGGATCATGAATTTAGAGACAGCCAGAAATGTTGCTACATCAAATTAGCATAGCTTGACCAGGCTGAGCTCATCAGCTGTTTGGCCTTCTTGTTCCTAGCCCAGAAGATACCAGGTCACTGTCCTGGTTTTAACATAATGAAGCTAATCCTTAGGTGAATGATGATTCAAAGTTTTGTCTAACCTCCTAAGAGACATCCTGTAAGCTTTAGTGCCAAGCCCAGGAAGGGCAGGATGGGCTTTGATAGGTTTTGAAAAAGACTCATCCTGAAAACCGAGTAACTGCTAGTGGACAATGAAAACCAAGGATTTATGGCATCCAGCTTGAGAGGACTTAAATGTGTTGGTAATACCTTGACAGCTAGCCAGCTGGACCTGCCCAAACTTTGCTGGGCATCAACAGTTTTAGATTAGGATAGAAAAATGTACTTTATCTGAACTTCCAGGTGATGAGATATCACATCTGAACAGACTCTGTGTGGGGTCTGCTTCATTATATATGTTCACCTTCATTCAAAACCCCTCACAAAAATACAGAGAATACTGAGACTTCTCCACAGATAGGTATTTGCTGTTTGCCTCAGTTTACCAATAGGAATGAAGCTTGTGCTGCAGCTAGCCTTCAACAGCTTCAAAGGACAGATTTTCAAGAGGGGAAGGTATAATCTTGCTTTCCTTACAGTATTCCTTTAGATTTTCATTTTGATTATGGAGCACTTAAAGTTCAAACAGAGGGATATCAGCTCAGTCTCTCAGTTCCAAGTCAGTTTGCAGCAGTGGCATTGACAATGACAATTAATAGGTAACCAGCAAAATTTACACAGAAATATGTCACACTGAGTAAACAGGGAGATCCAAATAATTTAGTTTAACATGTTCAATTTTGCAGTTGCAACCGTGTTTAATGGAAAATATTAGCAGTCCTTTTCTGCCAATATCTATAATAAAAATCAGAAGTGTGATGATGTAGCTTCAGCAGTTTGAGAAGTTACTGATTCCTGAGTGTTCATAACAACTTCCATTTCATAGATAGAGCAATTGCCTTTAAGATGGACAAAAACATGTGTGTTTATATACACATTTAAAAGTTTTAAAGAAAAGTTCTGGGATCAGATTTCTCCATTTTATGGGTTGCTGTGGAAACAGATTAGCCCTCTGGAAATAAAACCCTGTGTTTGACTATAATGCAAAGAACAATCCATAGCATGAAAGGAAAGAACAGCTGGGAGTTGGAATAGTGTAAGTTGACATGTCAGACAGTAGCCAGACAAAGTGAGCCAGGGACTGTCTGAAAAACAAGGGGAGGGAAAAGAAAAAGTAAGAACTAAGCACTGTCAACAAAGTCTGCAAAATGGTCCAGCTGTTCACTCTCATCATAACTAAGAAAAAGAGGAGAGAACTCCAGGGCTGAGGATTAAATTTATGAAGAGAAGAAAACCTGAATGGAAAGAGTGAATAGTATTTCAGACAAAGCAGACCCCGCGCGGAGGTCTTTATTCAGAACTAACTTGGAAAGCACAACACTGCGTTCCGGACAAAACACACATCCCTACACAATCCTGCTTATAAAAGGCCAAAAGGAGTCTTAATACACTATATTAAGCAGACTTTTACAGCAAACATCTTTTGTATAATTTCATTGTTTCAGGCTGAGCATTAATATCCTAGGCAGTTAAATAGATTTAGAGAATTCAAGAAATGGCATATCCAGCATCACAGGAAGGGCTAAAAGGTGAACAAATTTCACCACAAATCCCTGCTAAAACCTGAAATGAAAGCCCAAAGGACTTCTGATATACTGTAAATAGTCAGTCAGTTCCTAGAGCCTTAAGTGATGTCTGGTCTTTTGTTCAGACAATAGACAATTGAATCCAAGATGAACAGTTCCCAGGATTATGTGCACACTGAGCAGCACAGAGGAAAAGAGAAGTGTTAGAGAGGTTAATTCAGAGACATGCTTACCTACCAAAAAAGGCGTTCAACAGTACAGAACCTGATTAGGGACTCTTCAAGAAATACAAATAGTGTCATTTACATTGCACAAGCAGCTGGGACTATGCATGTGTGCATAGTTAGACAATAATAATGAACGCATTTACTTCCCTTTGATTTTTTTTTATTTTTCTTTTTGAATAATGTCTTCTGTTCAGTGATCTCTTAGGAGCAAAGCCAGCTAAATAGCTAGCAAGATGATTGATTAAGAAGATGCTTTGTTTCCATTGTCTATGTGATCACTCCAGGCATTCAGCAACCTAATCTGTTAACTCCTGTATCAGTAAGTATATTACAAATCAGGAATAAAAACCATAAATTACTAGTGAGAAAACTTCATATTCTTTAGATGAAATTAATTATGAGTGTGGATTGCATCAGTGATAGGACAGCTATGAAATATCACTCATAGTTATTCATACATGCTCTGGTACCCAAAGATAACACTTGCAAATGCCATGGTAATAACAGGATAAACGGGCTGAACTAATATCCAAAATAGCAAGTCATCTGGGTTTTCAATATTTACACTTGATGCCACTTTAATGAGCAGAATGTTATGAGGAAGAGCACAAGATATACTACGCTCTCATAAATCTCTCACTTTTATCACAGTCATGGTACATTTGTTCATCTACCACTTCTTGCTTTTGTTTATGTCCGGCAGAACCATCACCTTTGCCAAACATCCTGAAGTATGCTAATCTGCTTGGGTTTTCCTTTTTTAATTTATTTCTCTAGATTAAAAAACACCCCATCCATCTCTCCTGACTTTCACAATCTTTCTGTATATTTCCTCTGCCAATTTCCTTACCTGCAACATTACAGCTCTAATGACAAAAAGAGTCAGGATTCTAGGGATAATGTGTGGACTATCATTCAGCAGACAAGGAGGAACCTCCAAACATGATCCTAGACCCTATGTAAAGATGCAATCCCACATGCCCATGTACATAAAGGCCAGGTGCAAGCTGGATCAGGCAACACCCTGATGGTGGGAGTACAACAGTGCGAAGTCAACACACCATAGTGGAAGAGGTGTGAGCCTGTAGGGACAGTGAATTTCCCTGAGGAACCACTACTACAGTAGCAGCTCTATGAAATTTCAAGACAAAAAACTCAGTAGCCTTCAAAGAGTCTCAGTGATATATCAAGCTGCTTGTATACCAGGTATCATATCTTGGCACTGACATGGCTCACTTAAAATGAACCCAAGCCTAGATGGAAATTTTAGTGTTTGGATTGAGGATGTTAGAAAAATAACTCTTTTGCTCAGCTTAACTCTGTGCTATCTATCTCTAAACATTCCTGCTGCTTTCAGAGAGAAAAAATGACTACTTTGACTTGCATCTTCTTGTGACCAACATCACACATTTTACGGAACCTTATTCTGATTGGCTGCTTGAGACTTTTTCATGCTGTCACTGTGTATACCTGTGTTGTAACCCAGTTGATGGGTTTGAAGCCCACTCACTTGGCCCTGCACAGTGACTTTGATACCCTAAGGTTTTCAAAAACAGGAGCCAGTGTCATGGCAACACTTGTAAGTTCAGGATCTCAGGCTGAAAACTGTGCTATAGATCCAGGAGAGGCTGTAATGACAATTTTATGTGTAGTTCTTGTATGTGGTTATATAAGAGTTATGCCAACATCCTCTAGAAGATTTTCAGTGCTATATTGCATTATCTATTTAAGATTAGTCTACAATCTCAGTGCTAGATGATATAAGAAATACCTTCACCATAGGAATCTATGCTCCAGGCAGACAAGAGCTGTAGTTCCTCTTTAATACACACAACAGCTAGGGGAACTATGTGTAACCCAGGTATGAATTCCCAGATTGAATCTAGGTGAGCAGGAAGGGATGTGTAGGATGGAGGACATGGTGCCAAGGACCTGCATCCACACTGTGCACATCTAAGGGACTCCTTGCAAACGACTTCCAGTATGGTCTTATGGACCCTATCAGATGGAGTGTGCTACCTTTGCACATTTTCTGGGTTAGTGTCATCCAAGAACAACCCAGCCCAGGTTCTGTAAGACTTCTAAGTGATATGAACCACAGCATGAACAGGGAGATTCAGTTCAAAAGCAGGCTCCTGATCTATATGGAAATGCCAACACAACAATAACTGAATCTTAGCCTGTCTCTTGGTGTGGGAGGCCAATGTGCAGAGTGTTGTGTGTTTTTACAATATTTTACCCCTTTGCCTTCAGAATATACTGGCAGCATGCACGCTGTCTCCTGGGAACAGTGCTTTGCCTGTGTTTGCACCCGAATAATAGCTAGGAGTTACTTAGGAGAACGGTATTTTAACATGAGCCAAAAGCATGCCAAGAGCCACTCTGAAAACTGAACATTTAAACAATGCAGATGACAGAGCTCAAGTACCTCAAATATACTGCTTGGCAGGGTTTAGTGCTGGTACAGATGTAGTCCTAGTTTCACAGTGTCCCCCTCTGGGTGCTCCCAAAACCACGTTTGCAGTACTAATGCCCTGATCCAAGTCTCATAGCAAAGCCATGAGCAACCCAACGCTTTGGAGGTGTAAATGTTTCTTTCTTAATTTTGTTGGGCTACTCAACACTGAGAACAATATTTGACCTTCAGTAATAAAGGCAAAACTGAGCTAAAATTTTAAATGTCATCTGCACTGAACTGCTTTGAGTTAAAAACGCTGGAAGTCTGTATTGTCATTTTAGAGAGACTGTCAGAAGCAATAGCCTGATCACCTTTAACCAAGAACAATCAGTTCTCAGAGTGAATTGACAGAGTCTTTAGAAATGTGGGTGGAATTGATTAGTTTTTTACTTTCTTTATCTTCCTAAACAGCAGTCATTTTATCAGAATAACTGATGTTAAGAAATACTAAGAAGTACATAAATAGGAAAAATGCCACTTTTTCATGGTGGAAAGGACTGAATTATCATTCTAGCTGCCCTAGTGGTAACAGACATTTGTCCAGGGTAAAGAAGCATATCTCATCTCCTCCCAAATTTATGTTGACTTCTGTCCTCCTGCACACTGGACAGCATGATTAATTCTATTAATTCCTACTGCCCTTCCATCCTCAGGCCTTTTTTCTGTAAACCAGAAAGAACAAAACACACAGCCTCTACCTGCAGTAACAGAAAATTACCTTAAGATCCTGCCCCAATATGCTTAAAAGTGGGGGTTTCAGGTCTGGATTCAGCCAAATATGAATGTACTATGATATCTTTGTAATGGGGCATGCTGAAGCCATGATGGCACCTCCTGATCTGTGCCATTATCTAAGCTGTCCATGTGAAATAAACAAAAGAAGCTTCTTTGCTGAGCAGACTGCCTGAGTGGCATATTCTTGCCCTAGACACTACTGTGTTTGGAGGGGAAAAAATTATTTCCAGACAAAAGTCATATACCCATAAAAGGTGATGAAAAAGAGTGTAGCACAAAAGTTGTTTCAGTGTTTTAATTTTCAGGTTCTGTAAATGACAAAAGGGAAGAAATTCCACACCTTGTATTGGACTGATAGATAAAGTTGGAGCTGCTTCAGAAGATAATGGATGGACCTCATCACTAGGTACACTAGGCTAGGACAGAAAAGATATGAGTTCTGCTGACAACACTGCCAAAGATTTCTGTCATGATGTCAGATGTTCCACTTAATCTCTTGCTACCTCAGCTCTCCATCTCCAATCTTGTTGATGGATTATTTTCTCTCTTTATGTTGTGAGAGGTGTATTGTGTGTTTGTACAGCAGCTGGTGCAATGGACCAAGCCTGGACTGGGAGACCTGGGGCTGAAGGTGCGTCAGAGGAAACACACACAGATCCCAATCAAAATAGAAATATCTACTTAAATGGCATGTATGCAGTCCAAAGTACTGTATTAGCCTGTTTTGAGTTAGTCAGATTTTTACCCGGAATCCTGCAAGCTTAGCTGTCCACCTAGCTATTTAGCAAGCTTAGCTGTCCACCTAGCTCTTAATCCAGGGGACACATTACTGTCTAATTACTAAATCTTTGTGAGAAGAAGAGAGTCTTGTGTTTCAATTGTACTGACGCTGCACTGGAACCTCACCTTTTCCTCGTGTCAGAGGAGATTTCAAGGCAGATGCTACCAGAACACATTGATTTCCTCTAAATGAAGCATTTAGTACCCCTGCAGAGCAAGTGGCTTTTTAAACCACTGGGATATGGTGAACTCTTTAGCATTTTCACGCTCAATTAGTCTCCAGGGATATATTGTCAGAAGGGGCAGATGGAACAGGTGTGCAATGAGATTGTATATTTTGCTGCTTCCTTTGGATTCCTTTATTTTCACAAAAGATTAGGTCATGCCCTGTATTGCTCCTCCCTCTTTGTTATTAATTTCTACAATTCATATCACCAGTGAAGGGTTAGTTGTCAGTTGCCAAAACTGGAAAAAGCACATAAATTACCTGTACCACCCATCCTGGTGTTTTTCAGGTTGAAATGATTGTTGCTGCAACTGTTGCCATCAAGCATACCCAGGCCAGCTGTTAGAGCCGATAAAATACAGGCACAGAGAAAAAAAGCTAAAGCCAGACCAGAACAAAAAGATCGGGCCAAGTGACAGACAAAGCTGAGCATCCTCCAGCCTATCCTATGCTCAGGCTGAAGCTCTGCCTCAACAGAAGCAAAAGTTGATGGTCCCTGTTCTCAATGGGGGGGATCCAGCAGCACTGCAGAACCTGGTTGCCAGGGTCTCCTTGCTCTTTCCTGTGGATGATAAGTATCATATTTACACCCTTTTAGAGGAAAAGCGTGAATTTGCAAGGTCTCTAGAAGGTGATAATGGATAAAGATTCCTTCTAGTGGTATGCTGGAAAGGCAACAAGTACCATCAAGTCTTACAACACCTATTAAACCTCCTGGAGAAGAGGTCCACGGTCCGTGTGCTGATGAACAGTAGCCTGGTCATTGCATAAGAGCTGTAGTAGCATCACGGTTGTATACAATTAGCATTCCAATAGACATACAGCATGGATGCATTGCTAATTGCCAGCTACTTGTTTCTTCATCTGTTCCTTCATTTCCATCCTCAAAGGAACCCTAGCATTTCCCTCCCACTTGTCATTTCCTTGTCAGAGTCCAGGGACTCCTGTGATCAACCTATTTCTGAACCTTGTCTTCTAATTGTCTTTTATTAATTTCTGCCTGGTTTAGGTTGAAAAATCTCCAGTCCTTCTCTAATCTCTGATTTTATAGCACAGTGAACACCTCAGTCTCAACTTATTCTTCCGATTGCTGTGCAACAGAAACTGTAATTAATGAAAAGTTTATAACTGAAAACAAAACAGTTTTTGCTGTTGCTAAAAAAGACACCCATTTCACTCCATAAAAAGGAAGGGCTGATAATGCCACTATATGAGGCCACTGTCAGAGTGTTTTATCTGTATGCATGAGTACTAGTCTGGGCTTTTCTTATTTTTCTAATCTACATAAGTAAGTAAGTGGCCAGTCTTCGCGAAC
>JAWWLV010000001.1:36266302-36304925 GCA_035041135.1 Platyrinchus mystaceus
GACCTTCTCTTAGATGGATGGCCTTAGGGGCTGACGAGCTCCATCTACCCGGGGGACCCTGAAGCAGGACCGGGATTAGAACCTGTGGCCTTGGTGCTGAGAGACCAGCATCTTAACTGCTAGGCCACCAGGGGTCCCCTTCTAATCTACATAGCATGGTCATTTTTATACTGTCTGTAAATTATGGATTTTCTTTCCAGATATTGGTGCATCCTTCAGGGTCTGAGACAGTTAGCAATTACAGTAATTTACCCTCAGATTTGGAAGGCATTATGATGGAAATAAATGAATTTTTGATACAGTAGCCAAACAAAAAAACAAACAAACAAAAAAAAATCAATCATGTTGACTTCACAGATTCCTTTCTTTTGTTTTCATCCTTCCACTCCTCAAAAATGATATAATGTACTTTGGATCAAAAAATGTCTCCGTTAACTCCAAAGGAAGTTTTTTTGTTCATTTTCAAGTATTTATTTCTAAATTTCAGTTAGTTTGTTTAGGTTTTTTTACAACTTAAACTTATAAAGACATCATTTCAAAACAGGAATTCAGTTAATTTAATTTAGAAAATATTTTTTTAATCCACTTTATTTCCTCCATTTTCAGAAGTCAAATAATTTGCTTAGTTTAACCTGAGTTAGCACAGCTTGATGCTTACTTGTGGAACAAATTATTATTGAGCACAAAAATGTTGTCATACTCTACCCATGACTGGAATGGTTGTTGAGCAAGACAGATTTGGGGTGCATCTACAAGGCTGTCTGTGGACAGCCGATGCACTTACTGTGCTTAAGCTCTGCCATGCTATGAGCCTGGTACAGCACAACAGCTGCAGTAACAGAGCCACATCTCTGAGCATCTCTGAGGGCTCTTTTATATCCCCAGGTGTGATATGCTGCCACAGAGTGCAAAATGGGAGCAGTGGAGCGAGTAGGAGATTTTAAAAGAATTTTGACATTTATAATCATAACCCATCCTGTAGCCTGCTCCTTTCACTTCCAGCAAGGCTGTTGCAGGAGAGGGAAACTGAGGCACACAGGAGGGTTTGCTCCAGACAAGAGATAAGGCCAAACTCTTTCATCTGTAAAGCTTCAGAGCTGATTGACTTCAAGATGGGTTCCTGGCCTTCTTTGCTGGCCTTTTTCATGTAGAGTTATTCCCTCTAAATCTCTGCGACACATGGTAGGACCTTTACATCTGTCATAGTCCTCTCAAACCCTTTCTCTTCTGGCATCGTGTGCTAACTTTTCCCCCAAAATTGTGAATAAACAATAGAAACAAGAAGAACAATAAGAAGAAATCAAGAAAAAGGCAGAAGAGGGGTATAAGCTACTATTTTCTATCTGCTGAAGGAATGCATCCCAGTGGAAAAATAATAACAACAACACAATTAACAGAGAAGAGATTCCTGGTTTGAAAGTCACCATGCATGTGTCACAGAGTCTTAACAATGACATTTATCACACCACAGTCTTTGAAGAAGTCTAGAAAATAAAAACAATATATTTTGAAGGCAGCTAATCACATTAATTAATTATTAAACAATGCTCAAGGACTATCTAAAACCAGCATGGTTTCTGGCGATGTCACGTTCATTAGAAAGCTCTTCCAATTGCTAAACAGTAGGAGCGGGGCACTGTGACATTAGCCAGTAACAGTGGTGAGCAATCATCTCTTTTACAGAGATGTAAGTGTACATGATTAAAAAATAAACAGGAGATCTGTTTTCCTACTCCTTCTAAGACAAAGAGAAGGGAAATATTGCCAAATGTAGGAAAAATTCTTTCTTTTTCTTCTAGCCCGGCTGATTTTAATTTGGCTTTTGTAAACCACAAGCAGAGAAATATATATCCTTTAGATAATATACCAAGAGGGAAAAACAAAAAGACCAAAAAAGATTATAAAATGACAAAGGGTGTACTGTGTCCTCAATACAGAGAGAGAGAGATGTTAAGAAAGGGAAAGAGTTTATGGGGCCAGACTGAATGTCTTCACTGGGACTGATCAAGTTATTCCAGCAGAACGGATTTTCCATTAGCAAACGTGATTACTTCTGTATTGATATATTCTGTGGAAATATATAAAACTTGAGTATGTTTTTCTGGGGAAAAAAAAAAACAAAAAAAGTTTCTATTGTCCTTAAAAGTTTGTTTTGTTATAGTGAAAATACTTCAGATATTCCTTCAATTTTAATACTGTATTGAAGTTAATCTCATTCATGCATATATTTACATTATAATTAATATTGTACAGCATGTTTACTTTCTTACATTAAAATGCTGTAAAAAAATTAAACCCTCAACTAATTGAACTTAAGTATGCTGGCAGCTTTATTCCATGAGGCAGTCAATATTTAATATTATGATTTTGCTTCACAGCAAAATAGCAAGTATAGTCTGAAGTTCCCTGTTGAAAGCAGGTCCTCAATTTAGGCACATGCAGGTGCAGGGAAACATATACCACAGTAAAGCATATTCCTAGCAAAAAAAATTGCCTAAACCACTAATGCTTTTGTAAACTCCAGACATCCTTAGGCATTAAAATCCCACTGTAAATTTGGCTAAAGGAGACTGCTGTCTGAAGTCATGCAGTACCATTCTTGTTCTCCCAAGGAAAAGGTTATATCTGCTGGTGGTGACAGCTGCACCTGATGGAGAGAAGAACCTCTACAGTGCTTGTACCCCCCCACCAAGCAGCAGGGACAACTCTGTCCACTTGACTGTCTGGACTCCCAAGCCTGCTTGTCCTGAAACACAACCACCGCCATGTCTCTGGTGCCCATTTGCTCCTGTACATGCAGAGAATATCTATATGCACCACCAGGAGGTAAAACATTTGCTTCGCTTTTTGCACTGGTGTCCTTCAGAGATGGATAGTGTGGTTTGGCTACTGCTTTACAGCTACACTGGCACAGAATTGGAGTCATGAGAGTGGAAATGGAAACATATTAGGGCTGTGCTTGAAATCCTAGGACTCGGAGCCAGGCTTTGAAGAGATTAAATGGCTAATTCTCAGTGAAAACATATACAGCCGTACCACAATCTGGCACCTCGAGGTTCAGTCCAAGCTTCATAGTGGTAGGTTTGTTGGGTGTCAGGAGTCCAGCTGCATTTCAAAGCTCTCTTTCTCTTCAGTCCTCTCTTTCTTCAGAGATTTTTCTCCACCAGGCATATGTGTCTCTCGGTAAACCTCCTACAAAGTATGATTTCTGCTAAAGAAACTTGTGTTCAAGAACAAACACAAGACAGTTCTGGCAGCAGAACTGTTGTGAGTACTGCTGACTGTGAGTGCTGCTGCTATTAGTGGTACTCACAGCTACCAGTCTTAGCTGCCAACATACCTGTACGCACCTACATGTAGACATGTAAATGCAGGTGTCTGCAGTGGAAACCACCATTGTAGACACCTCTCAGGGAATCCAGTTTACTAAAAGTAGGCTTTTAGCAACATGTGGTATGTGGCAGGGTAGCTCACCTGGCTTCCAGCTGCCATTCCAGAAAGGTGTGCAACTTGCCTAGGATAAGTTGCTGTAGCTGACAGTCCCATGTGGATGTCTTGGTAATCCTTATCATCCAAAACCTGTGTTTAAACAGCTAACGCCCTTCCCAAAGCCACATGGTAAGAACCTCAAACTGAGTAACTGCAGCAGGACACAGAATATTGGTTCAGTCCCTCTTCTATTGGAGTCAGGAACATAACATGCACTTTTATTGTTTTTTTAATATCCTTTAATTCTTGCATGTTCCATTTCTTTGATGAAAATAAATGCAGATGCACACAGAATAACACCTCCTATATAAAATATAAGATATTCTTCCTCCATCAGAGGCTAGAATTTTGATTTTAAAATACTTTCACTTACTGTATTTGTCACTTCTTTTAAGATCTAGTTTGATTTTACTTTAAGTGACATTTAATCAATCTATTATTGAATCAAATTCATCGGTACTATCTTAAAAGCACTATCTGTCTTTTCCAATAGAAAACTACCTACTTTAATTTTCTCTTATATTATTTAATTTAACCCATGCAGACATCTGTCTATTATTTCTTAAAATACGTACTGCAGTTTGCTTACACCAAGTAAAGTCAGTAAAAAAAATTAAGCTCATAATACTGGAGACAGTCAGATGCTTCCTTTTTGGTTTGTAATTTTTTTTCTCTCCTAAAAAAAATTAAATAATTCCCAGCAAGCCTGCTGAAGAGAAGGAATTAGATAAACAGGCAGAGTTCAGTAAAAGCTTTGAAATGTAGTGGGTCTGTATTATTACACAGTCCTCCTGCTTACAGCATACTTTCTCTTTATTATAAGGCAGAGTTCAGGCTGCATATATATCCTATTGATCCAGACACTGCTCCTCTTCCATTTAACTCTTCTTTATATTACAGCATTTTACCTGGCAATGGGTTTATTTTTGAGACATCTTCCCCATGACTTGAAGGATTTGTTTATTCGAGGTTTTTAAAGATTGTTCCAATTTTTATCTCCTCTCCTGCAGTGACAGAGATCAAATCTAAGTGAAATTACCCTCACGTTGTATAGTATCACCTCTTATGACTCTGTAGATGCAGTTGCATTACCTGTGTATCTTAGATGTGCCTGCCATACCTATCAGCATAGTGTCTGCAGTATGATGGATTTACAGGGCAGTCATGTCTCAACGATCCAGTTCTCATCCACAGTGATGGAGACCCAACCTAGCAAAGACTAAAAGTTCATAAACTAACCCATACCATTTCAGGGTTTTAAATTAATTGGTCCATGAAGAATCTAGAAGGGGATAATGAGGGCATTGACCAAAACAGCACATGGGTGCAGCCAGGAGTCCAGGCTCACAGTAGTTATCAGCATAGCCTTGTCAGAGCTCTGGTGCATGCCAGCATCCACACTCTCACCTAGTGGGCTGAGAGCCAGAAGAGAGCAGTCCTGGGGCTGCCCTCGCTAGTTTTTGGGGAGAAACAGACTCAGTTACAGATGTAAGAGCTGCAAGCTGTGCCATGCCATTCCTCAGCATGCCAAGAAAATAGTCCCTCACCCATTTTACTTACTGATATGAACATTGCCTTAGCAACGAATCAATTTTCTGCAAAGATTCAGCAAAGCCTCTAAGCAATTTCTTCATCCAGATGAGTTCCTAGTCACAGCTTCTGTTGGGATTTTTTTTCACATTGCTTCACAACTGGCCTAAAAGCTTTGTTATACTGAGACCTAAACAAATATTGAGACCAAAACTGGGGTTAACCTTTCTATGGAGAAATAACTACCATGGTTTATTCAAAAAATCAGGGGTTTATTTCTTAACCCAACATAAAAAATATTTCTTATATTCTTTCTCCCCATTCCTGATATTGTCTTACATGTTTGAACAAAGCAAGCTTCTCCTGTGCTTGGAGAAGCTTTTCAAAAACTTTTATTTTTCATTTTTCTTTTCAGATGAAAGTTGATGCTTTATCAAAGCTGGAAAGGTCTAATCAGGATGTACTAACCTCAGGTGTGAACGAGCCTGAATGTTCAGGTCCATGTTACAGCTTAAAATGCTTTTTATTTTATGGCACGTAGAAAGCTTAAACATGATCATTCAACGGTCCAAGCAATTAAAACAGCAAACAGATGTCTGTGTTGTGAGAACAACACAACTAAAGGGAAACAACCAATTAGTTCATTTATCATAGGTTATCAGTTTGGAACTCCTCCACCTTGAGACTGCCCAATATTTAGCTCATCCCTGAGCCTGACTTCTAAGCTGGGCATTTACTTCCTGTTCCTTAAGCTCAACAAAAGAGTCTCAGACAGGAAAAGACAAAATTGCCATTAGCATTTTAGTAAGTTTACCCCTTTAATTTGAAAGTGCATATGAGTGGATTTAACAATAGGCTTGCTTTGCTAAACTTAGGCTTCCTCTGACCTATGTGGCTTAATCCTGTGATGTTTTACGTGATCCACTCCATCTGGCATCATATCCATCCCTCTTGCTGTTCTTCTTCACCCCCTCCACACCTTCTGGGAGGCTCCACACACCAGGGTTTGATTCCCAGCTATGGTTCTGCACCCTCTGAGAGCCCTTTCTTCTCTCTAACCGACTTCATACCACTGAGTCCTCTTTAAACTCTTCCCTTAAAGCTTTCCTGTACACTTCAGCTTCTGATTAATGTTAAGCACCATTTCTGTTCTTTGTATTTCCCCATCATTTGCAGATAGTCTGCAATAATACATTTCTGGCACATTTGCCTCTTTTAAATTCCAACTTTTTCTTCCTTCATCTCTGTCTCTGTCTTTGTATATTATTTTCCTTGTCTAGCAGCAAAAGTGCCTTTGTTGCCCACTCATTTTTCATCTCTTTTCTACCAATTTCTGTATTTTCACATCACTTGTATCAGGGATCTGAAGTAAAAAGAAATTGTTTTTCTAGATGAAAGGCTTTTTCTAAGTGGTACACTGGTTGTTTCCTGTACTTCATGGTATTTTCTAGCCTTGGGAAACTCTATAGAAGCAGTAGAAGGCATACCACGTGGGAAAAAAATAGGTTTTTTTGACCAGAAATTATGGTGCACAGTAAAGAGGAAAGCATGTACCTCATTAATTGCCATTTCTATACAGGCTTTGCACGGGGTGAGAAGCTTCTGGGAAGCTTTGACCCAGGTTCTATTCCTTTTGCTATGTTTCTCTACAGCAACATCAGCCATAACTGGATGCCACTTTACTACTGCAGTGGCACAGAGCAAAAGATTCAGCAAGCAGAGAATTGTTCCCTTTTTAATTCTCTGTGTTCAAAATTATGATTGTGGTAAAAGCCTAATAAAAGCAAACACCCCTTATAAGCCTTCCAAGATCCCCAGGCTGGTTTCCTGAAGACACAGTGACAAACGGTGCATCTAGTGCCTACACCCAGCCCTTCCTATCTGCTTGCAGAAATGACCAAATGCACTGGTAATTACACAGTTACACCAGGAGTGTTACTAACACATACCTTTCCACATAACTTTCAACTAGCTACCCTCTGGACCAAAAAGAAAAATCCCAAATAATGTGATGATGGCATATATTAGTCTGAGATCTCACTGACTGTTGCTTAAACATTATTTCATTGACATAAATTGACTCCTATTTGCAATTAGTATAAAAATATATCAGTGAAACTATGACCCGTGTCTGGTGTTTGTGTGAAATTAATGAATTTGAGAAACAGAGACCTTTACAGCATGAGATTGTCTTTTGCATTGGGAAAAAGATACATCCCATTGCTTGGACTCTGTGTTAATCCTTGAAAAAACACATCTCAGAAGTCTGCAAAGGTGTTTGTATTGGTTTAAGTTATTTCATTCAATAAATGAGCAACTTCAGGAACTCTAATCATTGCTGTATGAAACAGGAAATTGGAGCACCCTACGCCTTCAAAAGCTGAAATGAAGAGTTACACAGGGAGCATACATTATTCATAGAACATAAAATGCACATTATCAGAACAAGAGAAAGCTATTTTCTTTGGCACAGTAAAATAAGGCAGCCTGAAAAATATGCAGTGGTATGTCACTTGGGTAGAGCCCCGAGTTAAACAGCATTCTCCACCTGTCAGGACCCATGTTTCACACGCCTGCTGCTGGAATGAACGGGGATTTCCTTTCAGTGAAGACTTCTGGTTCATCCCCCATTGGTTAATTTTATATTCATGTCCTGTAATTACAGAAGTGAAAGAGATGGCAGTGGTATGCCTTGACCTTTTGTTGGTGTAAATTTGTACTGGAAAACAGCAGTGTGAAAAAGTCCTTTGAAAATAAAAACTGAGAAAAAAAATATTATGTGAGGACAAAGCTTTCAAAGAACAGAATCAAGCTACATTTTAACTCAGATCTACTATTTTGGCATCCACACGAAGTCAAAAATTTTAAATTAAGATGTCCTTGAGTGTATCTTGGAATTTTTACTAATATGTCTCTGAAGATCCCAATGCTGTACGTCTAGTATATTGAAATTTGTAATGTGAGCCAATAAAATGAGTTGGGATTCATCTGAACTAACTTCATTAAAAGTTAGGCATCTAGTTGAAATCAATCCTTTAGTTTCTTTCTGTAGTCAAGGGGAAAAGAGAGGCATTGCCAGAGAATAGTTCATCTCTCCATATCATATTTGCTGTCCCAGGAAAGGATGAGCAGCTTTTCAAATATGACTCTGATATATAGACTATGGCTAGATTTAGATGTGTAGCTCACATCAAATGTTAAATTTGTACAGACTGAAGGAAAATGAGTTGAATCTATCCCAAAGGCATGAGACCGTGAAACAAAGAGTTAGGTAAAGTCCAGTCCAATTTCTCTGCTGGTTTTCTCAGTGAGAGTAGGCAAGTCATTTCATTCATTCATGTTTCTTCTCCCACTTCCTTCCTTCATTAACTAAATCGTAACTAGCTAGTATGACAAGGTTCCTTACTCCTGTGTGTGTTGTCTAGACACTGTTATAATAATAGTACTCTTATAATGGTGTTTTAATAAGTCTGGATAAGGCTGGACATCAAGAATACTGTGTTGCTTAGCCATTTACATATGCAGCATTTTACTTATGGTGGTAACATATGCACTTGCCACACCAACTTCTGTTTCTTCCTTATTCTACAGCTTTTTATGACGAAATGCAATATCTAAATATGTCTGTACAACTGATGAGGAAGGTTAGAAAGAGCTGCACAAGTCTCAGACAGAAACCAAACGTGAAAACCTTGATATTTTGTTATAGGTCACAAATACTAAAAAACCAAGCAAGCAACCAACCAACCAACAACAACAACAACAAACAAAAAATATATATTAAAAAAACCCCAGAGAAATCAGAAAAAAAACATGGTCGTAGGTTTGCACATCCTCACTAGTATTTTCAGAAGTACTTTTATCCTCAGTCCTCCTCTTGAGCAACAACAGTTAATGGAAGTCCTGTGTCTCTGTTAGTGGAATTATATGAATAATGCAACATGATATTCATTTGCTTTTTTCATCTCACCATTCTTCCACTAAGCCAGCTGCCAGCTTTAACTGTCATTTCCAAGGGCCTAAGGATCAGGTGGGATTATATGCTCAGGCTTTTCTTACTAATAACTGCGTGAATCAATAAGGGGTAAGCTATTTAGCATAATATACCTATGAAATACTAAGTTTCCAAGCTCAGTTTTTAGTTCCTATTTCTTATGCATCTTGATATAGATGTGTCTGTTAAAGTGGAATAAACTGTTATGGTTAGGCAGTAGATAGGTTTCTTGTGTTATGCTGAGTACTTTCTTCTTTCTTTGACAAAATATATATACCCTTCAGGAATTAAAAGCTTTTAGAAGTGTTATTTACAAGACCTTATTTTTCAAGAATGCCAGGAGATTTTGGATTACTTTATGAAGAGGATGACTCATTAACAAAAAACTAGGTGCTACACTTTTAATTTTTTTTTAGTCAGTGGAATTTCTTTGAATCTTTTCAGCTTTGTTCCTTACCTCAGGAGCTTCATCAGTAAGATCAGAAAGAAATCAGAAAGCAGCAACTTGGAAACAGGAAGTTCTCCATTCCACAGGTATTTGGGGAATGGAAATCTGTCTTATCTTTCTTATCTGGCACCTTTTCTGACTCGTTCTCGTTCTCACATCTAAACAGCTAAGAAGTAGGAAACTATAGCAGGGTAAAACAGACCCACTGAAGGGACTCAAAGCATATAGGAAGTTATAGCGAGTTAGACATCCTGAATAAATCACAGAATCATAGAATGGCTTGGGTTGGAAGGGATCTAGTTCCAACCTCCCTACCATGAGCAGGGATGCCATTTTGATGACTAACATTCCTCCTTCATATGTCCAAGGTGTCTGGTTTGTCAATGGCAGTAACATCTCTCCAGCCTGCACAGAAAACACGCTTGAAATTTCTGCTGCAGAGGCACAATAAGCAAAGATCACTGCTGTCACAGTCCTCATCAAACCAAGGACTGGTCAGCTCTGCGATGCTTTTCTTTCTTTCTATCTCTTTCTTCCTTTTCTTATGATTTTACCTTTTAGCATCATTGTACTCTGGGGCTCAGTGATTTAATATACTGTCACTAATGGCAATTCAGCCTTCATATTTCAGAAGTTACTCTAAAATTCTACAACTGCCCTTTGAAAGGGACAGGGGTAAAAAAGAAAAAGAAAAAAAAAAAAGAAAAAGAAAAAGAAAAGCAAAGGTTACTAACTAGAGCTCTTGTTAGAAATATTGTTCCTAATTGGAGATCAGCATTAATGAACTAACTGGGACAAAATAAAAAAGAAAAGGCAGTATTTGGAAGAGCCAGTTCAGTAATGAACTGTCAAGGCCCACTCTCTTCTCACCTAATTGAAATGCTGCTTCTGCTGCTTTTTTTATTGAGTTGCCTTTGGCTTTCAAGATACTTCCCACAGACAGATTGACATGTGGATTTTATATAAACTTCTGGATTTGCTGCACTTCACTTTTATAGCATTGTTTAGATGTTGAGTGGGGGTTTTTCCTATTTTTTTCCTAAATAAAAGAAAGACCATTTTGACCTTATTAATGATAGTGAAAACACTAATTTTCAGGCAATTTTCAGGCCCACGCAGCTCAGCCCACACAAACTTATATGAGCACAGACTACACGTAGTCAGGTATTCGGTTGTTTTTTCCGTCTAGAATGGTGATTACACTAGCTGATGATTAAGAGAGGGATTAATTTGTTTTGCATTCCATTTTCAAGTATTTTCTATGATTATATCTTCATATGTTTTTAAGTTTTTAAGAGGCAATTTAAAGACTGCTGTTCTGTGCCAATAAAAATAGAGTTTTGGTACCAAGAGAGAACTCACCCAAACTCCTTATACTAAATGATGCTACTTACTAGCACTTCTGTTTCATCAACAAAAATTATTATTGCTTCTCTCATGAGAAATAAAAAAGAAATTTGTTTTCCCTGCAACAGCTGTGACCTTACGATCATTCTTGATGAGGACTTTTCTCTGGCTTTTTCAGTCACCACAATCATCCTGGGAAGCATTTGTGCAAAAATAGTATGTTTTCATAATATGTTTTCATATTTTCATCTCACAAGGTAACCAAATTACCTTAATCTATAGGACAGTGAGAAACTTGCTTTGTGTAGGGCTGCAGCCTTCTCGGCAGGTCCCCCTTAATCCTTTGCTGCAACTGCCCCGTGGAGCATTGGGAGAAGTCTTCTACAAAGAGGGAAGGTTTAGAGCTTCCTTGGCTTTTGTAACAAACAGACTGCACATCTGTGAAAGGTATCACTTGTAACAAAGCCAACAGAAGTTTTACTGCAGATTTCAGCAAGACTAAGATTTCCATGCTTGCCCTGTAGCTGTTTTCTAAATCTAGGTTGCTAGGTCTTTACTCCCACATGTTGGGATTGAGGTTTCTTCATCATCAGATTAGAAAACTTCTGGTGTGTGACACCGGCTTGATGTTTCTTCCCAAAATCTGGGATGATGAAGAGGAGGACAATGTCACTGGCCTGAGTCTCATCCCAGGGTCGAATCCAGACAGGCAAGGGCATGAACTATCTTAAGATTAATATTTCTATGCTACTCTATTCTCTTCTAAGATTAATATTTCTGAAACTAAAGACCTTTTTACAAATGCGGATGTCAGACTTCCATTGGAAAGAAACAATCAAATGGATTCAATGGTGAGATAATTTACATGAAATAATAAAAAGTAATATTTGAAAAACATCTGCCACATAAAAAGCAAATGATAACAGTATAAGCAACTTAGAGTCCTTCCTGAAACTGCCTAAGAGAAGCTGGATAAATTATTCCAAGATAGAATCCATCCTGCACTAATTACCACTATAACTGATTGTCTTTCTGAAGCCTTGGTGTTCATTATGTTGCACAATATAATTTGCTGTGTATTTTGTATTTACTTATCACCACTTAACTACAAGTCTAAGAATTACTAACACCACAGGTTTAGCATAGTTTAGTGCCATTTCTGCCTGTATCATAATTATTTTTTATGTTTCATTAAGTTTTTATGTGATTTTAGATGTTCTCACAAATCGTTTACTTCATATATGTTAATTTGTTTTATTTGCATTTCTTTGTGATCCCTTTACAGCTAAACTGCCAATTACTATAGAATCAGACATTAATTCTGTCATAAACTATGATATTTATTGCATATAGTTTAGAATAAATAATAGATTATGCACATTTAAATGAATAATTTCTCCTTCTATAATATTGTCCACAGACACATAGCAAAACGCTCTAAACATCCTGATGTAAGTAATTATTAGCTGTCCCTGTGTGAACACATAAACAAAGAGGCTCAGAGAGATAAAGTGACTTGCTTATAGATACTAATTTTAACAACCTAATTCAAAACTCTATTGAGTCTCCCCACTGCCTCCAAGAGGATTTGAATCAGTCTCCAAAAGTCAGCAGGAAGCGGGAAGCAGTCTCCTCTATCCCTGTTAGAGATCGGTCTTCTAATTAACAATCCTGAAAATGATTCATCAAAATAAGAATTTAATTTTATTTGTTGTAGCAAGAAGTAAGCTATTAGCTTCCAATGTCACTTTGGATCCCAAAGGCTCATTAACTGCCAAGGCTCTGAAAAGAGATCATACTTGTAAATTCTGACTGATCAGTTTTGCTGCTGATATTTTATGTCATTTGCTGTCCAGTAGCTCATAATTTCTTTCTCTCAGGAGTCACTGACAATGAGTTTCTAGACAGGAACTGTCTCTTGGAGACTGAAAAACAGTTTTGTGTCCTGTCATCCCTCTCATTTTGGTAGTTCCACATCTGTAATAGAAGATGTACTGCCTGAATATAGCAGATGAAGTACAGATGTAGCATATAACATCCCTCATTTATCTTACTTGTTAATGATCATTATTAGCTAAAAAATTTATGGATTTGAAACCCAAGCTGCAGTCCTCAGGCCATCAGTAGTGATATAACTAATGATGTTTGGTGACCCTTTAATATTTTTGAATGAACTACATCAGACTGAACCCTTGTCAAAGTGATCATTTGGTAGCAAAAGGGACTAAGGGGCACTTATTTCCTGCTGAATGGAAAAAAAGTCCTAGAACTTAAGCAATCTCTTAGGATTCCCAAGCAGAAAGAAGAATCCCCCATTTTAAAAACAGTTATCACACAGTGGCAGAAAAGGACCTTTTCACACCTTCATGGAAAAGCATAGGCCAAACACCATAGCAGAGCCCATTATAGACTCAGGAGTGCTCTGTCAGACCTGGGACAGTCAAGCAGGTTCCTTCAGGAGGCACAGGAAAGCTTTGGTAATGCTGTGCCTTTTTGCCAGCCTACAGTTCCCTGCATATAAAGGCAAGCTCTTTTGCTGAATACTGTCAAGATTCTTGACAATATTAGCATGTACTCTATTTGGGATGTGCAGATCATTCTCAGCTCTTTTTTTAGCAGTGAAGCAGTGTCAAAAATAAATATCTCTCTTCCCAGGATGCCCACCCAAGGATTATGACAGAAATTTTTTTTGAGAGATTTAGCTCAAACTGTCATCTCCGGTTTATTTTTTTCAGAAGCAAGTATGCAGCTGCATTTCAATCCAACCACAGTAAACATTATTCCACAAACAACATGATCTCTACTCTCTTTACGGTGTCTAACTTGTGAATAGCAATCTTAAATCCATCGATAAGTAGGTGTTGCCTTCTTTTAATAGGCTTTCTGCAAAATCCTAGGAATGTAATAAGCCCTCAGCAACTAAATTACTTTATTGCCTACTACTTCACATGGCTTTGAAAATTATTTAAGACAGAGGATAACACTGAAACATAGCAGAGTGCAGGAATATAAGAACTTCTGAGGCAACACGAACTGCTGCAGACCTGTTCCAGATCTGTTGTATAACGATGGAGAAGCTACCTCTTCTCTTTTTCTATTTATCACCCATTGCCGATTTATCTGTAAGCCCTTGTTCATTTTCTAGAAAAAGAATGACTCTTGCCACATAAACATGCAAGCAGAGCCCAGCACAAAGGGTCCCTGCTTTACACTAAAGAAACATACTTTAATAACTGAGACTGTGTTCAAATTTGATATACAAGTGGCAGAAAACTGCACAACGTGTCAGTGTTTTGAGGAGCAGAGTCCAAGATGATCAACAATGAAATTAATTTGGCAGTTTTACGATTTAATAACTTCTTGTCACCCCTCTGCCCATCCTTCATAGCAGAGGTACTGAGGCAAGAGTGTATGCATGTATTTCAGCACAAAGCCTGCCAAGGCTGAGACTAAACACAGTTAAACCTGCAGTTATTTTAAGCTGCAGGAGTTTACACCGAAGCAGCAGAGATTCACACATCCATTCCATTCATCTGTATGTGTCTCTTGCTCTGAGATGTTCTGGCTGCACTGCAGCACTCCTGAAGTCTTATGGATGTGAGGCAGGGGGTCCTGAGGTAATAAGAGCCAACAGTAATTGGTGAGATGATCTTATCCTGTTCTCATTTCAATCTCAAGACATTAAGTTATGCTTTGTCTCCTCTGTCCAGCTGAGAAGGAGAGTCATAGAGTGGCTTTGGTGGGCAACTGGAGTCCAGCCAGGGTCAACCCACCACACAAAACCAAGTATGTCATCAGTGGGGCATTTGGGGCATTTTATGCATCTGGTCAAGGTGTGGGGATAACCAGGCCAGAATCCCCAGCACAAGCCCAGGAGGAGAGGGAGAGGATGGTGATAACCTGAGCACAACACCTCCTAAAAATGTTTCCATCACATCATGCTCACTGTGCATGTATCACCTTGAAACATGAGAGCCAGTTATCTCTGCTCAGGAATTGCAGGAGGAAGCTAAGGCAGTCAATAAGTCCACCACACATTGCTACTTTGGGGTTCTCTGCAACACATTCCGTTGCACGTTGTGCACTCAACTTTGCTCTTCAGGAGGTAGTATTCACATGGGTTTCTTACCTAGGTGCAGGCTGCATGGACAGACAATGTTTCTGGACACGATCTTCAGTTTGTTCTCATGACAGATTAAGTAATTACTTTGGCTTATGTCACAGATCATGAAGTCATGGCTGAGCTAGTCTCTTCTTCATCCCAGAGTAAGGGCATGCATATGACAACATTAGTTGCAATTACTGCAAGACACCAACCAAGACTTTTTAATGAACTCTTTCTGGTTTTACCCATACAGTTTTTCTTCTTTAATTTTTTTCCTGTGTCAATCTCATCTATTTTTGTTAAAACTATCTGCTTCCTGAAGAAAAAAATCCCAACTGGCTGTTGAAAAACTATTTTTACAGAAAATAGTTGATGATTTATGTTATCTAATTAACATTTGGAAAGTATTTCAAAGATGGAAAGAGTTACAGCACTGCTAAATATAGTAGCAGTTTTCCTCTTCTGGTCAGCAACAATTCTTATTTACCAGCATTTCTAGGTGACATATCTTCCCCACACTTCTTCCATTGACAGATAGACACATATATATGGACAGGAGCATAAATAATTCATATATAATAACTCATTCTTCAGTATTTCCATTAGTGTCACATGAGGAAGATGGAAATATGCAAAAATTGACTTTTATAGAGCTACAGAAAGAAGCTTACATCACAGCATATATATAATTAAACTGATATTTGAAAAGCTCCAGTAATGCACACTTTCTCTGTCTCTCCCTCTCTTGGTTTTCTTTAACATATTTATGGTATTGATCAGATGATTCTGTGACATGAAAAATAGAGTGGACATCTACTGTTCAACACGTATTTCTATAACATGCCCTCTAGTTGTTCCTTGGCTGGTTGGTAGGCCTTTAGAGTCTTGTTTTCAGTATTTTGATTGTTTGAGAATAATGTCAAGAGTGACCTGCACAGCAATTTCCTTTCCACCAAATCTCTTATTCTTAATTAAATGTTGCATTGCAAAGTGTTTGGACATATTCACTGATCTGTTGAAAGGAAAATAAAAAGGTGTATTTAAAGGATGACTTAACCAGAATAGATCCCATACATGATAAAGTTTCCTTATTTCCTTATTTCCTGTAATTTATTGCTACGTATGACTGTAGCTATAGCATCAAGTGGTGAGATCTCACTAGGTCCCTTAAGGTCATCTAAGCTTATTCTCAGACAGAAATATTCAATGAAAACTAAGATATACAGGAAAAGCTTAAAGCTTTTGGTTCATTTTTCAGAATCTAAGTCAAAGCACATATCACATTGCCCCCCTTGACAGCACCACTGGTAAAGGTGTCCAACCTACCCTCAGCAAACCTTCAGTAGGCAATTTTTTTGGTCTTAGTCATTTTGATTGTGGTCCATGGCAGAAAAGCTAATTTAATTAACCCCTTCCATGGAAAGTGGGGGGATCTGCCCTTCACAACCACTCTCCACAAGAAGGCCTTTTCCCCTTCCTTGCTTGCTGCTGCCCTGTCCTCCTGCCCCATCTCTTGTACCAGCTTTGGTGCCCTAGAGACATCATTATCTCAACTGAAAAAAGCAATTTTGGCTTTATATTGATGAATTAAATCAATACATCTATTGTGCACCAGAACTGGCACAGTGCAAGTGGTGCGAACATACCATCAGAAGTCAAAAGGAAAGGCAGAGATAGTAGGATGGGGTGGGAACTCCCCCATTCAGCAGTAGTGAACTTCTATCCAGGCCCACCACATTTCATACCAATACACCAGGATTCATCTCACTTAACTGCAGCCAGATGGGAACAGGATCGTTTTTACACTGTTTTCTCCCCTCTGTAATCAGAAGAAAAAGAATGGCACCCCTGCAGAATGATTCATCTCATCCCCCTCCACTGACTACAGAGAAAACCTTGAAGACTGGCTTAAATTAGTCTTCCATTGAGCAATTTGAATGTCTAAACAAGTGTTTTGGATATCCCAGAACATCCATAATGGTACCGATTCATAAATGTAGGCACCTATATCATTCTCCCAACATCTCACTTATTGAAATTCCTCATTCTTTCACACTGGTGTCACCTTGTGAACTCAAAGAGAGTTGAAAATATAAAGAGAACTCACATATGAGCATGCTTTCTATCTTTGTTCCAAGTGTCTGGTCTAACAGAATTAGTGGCAGTGATTAGCTGATAAGGACCCTGCATGTTCTTCTCTTCTGCCTGCAGAAACAAATACTAGAGGAAGTTTTGTTACTGTTCTGAATCTCCACTGAAAGCCACTCAGCCCCATTAAATTCTGCTTACTCCAGAAAATCTGTCCATGGAAGTTGCCACTATAGTGTTGTTGATTCTGTTTAGTAGTATAAAAAATGTTATTTTTTGTGTTTTCCCCATTGGCTGCCTTTGCTATGGTATCTAAGTTTCTCACCATATACACAGCCTCTCACATCCCAGTTTTCAAAATGTCTCAGCGTCTACAGTGCTCAGTACTCATACTTTAATATCTGGCCAATTATATGCAGATACTTTAGAGTGTCTCCCTACTCTGTCCAGGCTTCCTGACCAGGATGTTCAGCCTTTGCAGTTATACTTCCCAGAACAAGGCAAAACCTCCAGTTCTTTAAACTCACATCAATACAATTCAAAACACAAAAAAAGGCAGGGATATTTTTAGTAAATATACTCTTAGCCAAACAGAACAGTCCCTTCATACCATAACCATAGAGAACTCAGGACAAAACCATCAAATAGATTTGAGTGGGAAAAAAACAGAACAACCAAAACAAAGCAGGAAAATGGTTGGACAGAGATGCTTTTAACATAATGCACATGTTACTTGTTTCAAACACTGAAGTCCAAGTTCACTTCCTTGGCTAGAGAATTTTTGAACACTTCCCAGGTCACAAAACCAATTCAGAAACACTGGATTCAAGACTACTGCTGGGATGCCTCTTTCAATATCTCTAACTAATGGTACCTGAGTTTAAACAATGTGCTTCACTGAGGTAGGAATCAGTTTTAAACACAAAGCATCTTCTAAAAAAACTGCAGATCCCTTATCCCTTATTTGCATCATTCAGGCAAGGTCTTTGTCTTCCACCACTTAGGGTATTGTCTTAACATCCAGGCTAGTGAGTCATTCCATTTCTGGTCCTGTTATTTTCTTTTAGCATAGTGTGTTATTGTAGCACTCAGAATAACTTCTGCCAAACTGGGTGACTTCTGAATATTTTTATCTTTGCAGTATCTCTTGCCTGTAGACACAGACTGTATAAATATTTTCCTTTTGTTCTCTGCAGTGTCCCAAGAGCTTCAGCTAGATTAAATTGGATAGAAACCAACACAAACCAAGATTACACCTGGCAATTGGGAAATCCAGAAGGAATTCTGTCACTTTACAAATATGTAAAAATATAGGAACTGGTATTCCAGTGGCAACATTCTTTCATATACAAATATATATTTTCTGAGGCAATGAGATGTTGGGTGTTGGCGTGAGTATTTTTATAACTTTTCAACTATCTCTTCAGAATCACCAAAATGAAGTTTTAATTCCCAGGCAGATTTCTGTAAGGAAGCTCAGCACTGAAAAATGCACCACATCCATGAGGTCATGGTGGGTATAAGCAGAATGAGCATAGAATCACAGAATAGTTTAGAAAATTTTAGATTGTGTAGTCCAATCTCTTGCCTGGAGCTGGATTCAGTTGGATCAGGTTTCTCAGAAACTCATCCAGTTTGAGCTCTGAGGATCTCCAGTACTGGAGATCTGACAATCTGGGCAACACCTTTGAACCTATTTCCTTACATCTAATCAGAATTTCACATATTCTAATTTGTGTCTGCTGACTCTTGCCCTAAAAACCTCTCTGCCTGTGTATCTCTAAGAAGAGTTCAGCTCCATCTTCTAGGCAGCCTCCCATTAGGTAGCTGCAGACAGCAATAAGATCTCCTCTTTTCTTAAGGCTCAAAACCCTCAGCCTTCTCAGCATCATCTTTTACATCCCATGCACCAGCCCCATGACTTTATTAGTGATATTCTGATATACTTGCTACAGTACATCCATGTTTTCCTTGTGCTGAGAAGCCAAAATCTGGGCACAGCACTCCAGATGTGGTCCCACCCATGATGAGAGAAATAAGAGGTTCACTTGCTCTTGCTAATTTCTCTCAAGCTTTTAATACAAAAGTACAACTTTGAATATGTAATCCAGAGAGCATCCAGAGGGATCCTGATGGAACACTAAATGTGAAAGCAGAGCAGATATGTTCCAGTCTTGTCATGATGGAAGATTTTGCTTGATCAGAAATAACCTTCCTCAAAGAGATTCCATTTGGGGAGTGAGATCTAGCTGGATGTTTATTTTTACGTGTCTCTTGATTTCTTAATCATGAAATATGGACTTCATACAGGACTATGTCAAATGATATTTTCAATTTCTTGTACGAAATCAGTTAATTGTAAGGAACACTTTTGACCCTAGATTTACTTTAATTTTTTTTATTCCAGCTGCTACTGGTTTCTTCAGGCATAAACTTTGCTTGATTCCTGTGTGTAAAAGACCCATTAACAACATTCAGACAAATAACTGTAAGAATAAATATGTCTAGTTTCAGCAATATTTGCAACAGAATAAATTTGGATGCCATGAAATTACAGCATGATAAGAACAGGGCAGTGTGTAGGATTCTTCAAAGCAATTGATAAACATGAAGTTGTTCCCAAAACAAGCTCACAAGGACAATCAATTTTATTCCTCTGGACAAGCTGTTCACTGATCATTGGTGTCACTTTGTACCGTAAGGAAACAGAATGTCTATCTCTCTCCTTCACCACCAAGACATTAAGAAAGACAAGGTAGGAAAGGCTCTACTTCACTGAGACCTGCACAACAAAAGCACTATGGTAAAGAGATTAGTACCAAGTGAGCTCTCATGCTAAACCAGGCCTCAATGAGACACCTAATCTTACTCCAGGTACATACTCTTTGGAATTTTTCTCTGTAAAATCACCATGGAGTGCCATGTTCACCCACCCAGAAAGAACTGGTTATGTTCCCATTGGGTTAAGTAGCCTAAGAATGCCTACAATGAACCAAGGATATTTACGCTTCTAAGGATTTGCCTTCACTGAGAAATGCACAGCTTTGTGTTATTGTTCTTTCTGCTGGACTCTTTTTCAGATACTTAATTGTTTTCCAGTGGTTTTGTAAGCATTTGTTTTGTCATATTCTTACACTATACATAAAAGATAAAGCAATTCTCTAGACATCTCTAACAGTCATTTCAGCAAATACTTTCTCTTAATGCTGATTTAAGACAGGACTCATTCCAAGACAGACCAGGGCTGCACAATATTATACATGATGCACAAGTGATTCAAGTGGAGAGAATAAGCCAAGGACCAGACTGGAACAGCTTCCAGACTCATCCTTTTTTATTTAAACAAGGAATTTCAGTTAGTCCTCAGTGGCATTTCCAGGCTGTAATTTAGTGAATTGAGTGAATAATTTACTGGGGCTAGCAGGTTGCACTTTTACCTTTTCTATCTCTGCTCTATAGGAGCTTGACCTCCATGGCTGTCAGTCACTTATCTTTCCCCATTCATGTCCTCACTTCTTCAAAGTAATAACTGCACCTTTTTGAGCATGTGCTCACAGGGTTCCACTTGTAGGAATTTTCAAAACTAAAATTACTGCAAAAATCTTCCTCTATCTTCTGTAAAAAATCCAAGAGCTTATTGATTGTAATTTTTTACAGTGTTCTTCATGATACAAACATGTCTATGGTAAATAAAACTGGAAATAAGTATATTCATCAGGCAGCAAAGTAAATTGTGAATGAAAGGCTGTGTGATTTGCCACACCCCCACCAGGGCAATAAACACAAATCTTCATCAATATAGGGTATTAAACACAGTAATATGAATTGGACATTCAAGCACCTTTTATTATTATATAGGAAGCCTCAGCAATGACAGCTACTGGTGGTATCTGCCACAGCACAGCAGAGGTCAAAAAGTGCACCAGGCATGTCATCTACTACAGTGCTCAAGGTTTGGCTGTAGTCAACCCCTTCCCCATCTCCAACCCCTCACTCTTGCTTTTGGGCAGAGTGCAGACAGGAGGTCATTCATGATCCTCTGCATGTCTTTCTCTAGCCCTGGGTATTAACACTCAAACCCAGGTGAGCAGATGTGTTGGGTCACACTGAGGTCCCATCTAGCCCTATGCCATGTCTCCAGCAGTGATATAGCAGATGAATACAAAACAATTAAAAGTCAGAGCAATCATCATCAAAGCTTCCCAGAATATTCTCCTAGTACTCCACAATCTGTGACACAGGAAGCCTCAGAGTCAAAACTAGTGTCTTTATAATAGCTTTGAATATGTTTTTCTTCCATGAATTTACCCAAGCAACCAATTGAATCAACCACACTACAGCTTTTTCTGTTTTGTTTTATTTTCCTTTCCTGAGTTCCTACCTTCCCATTTTCTGGTGTTTGAGTATTTTTTTTACTGCTACTCAACCCTGAGCTGGAGTCTCCATATACCTAGCCAGAAAAATTTCACCCTTGATTCTTAGTCAGCTCAAGGCATCATCATATTTGCAAGGCTAGGATCCACCTATCCCCCACATATGTATCTAAATTGAATGTTATTTGCCATTTTCTTCACCTGGTCATTTGGAAAGGCAAGGATATTCTTCGATATCTCAGTCAACCCTCAACCTTGAATAACTATCAGCAAACTCTGTCACCTCGTTGCTCAACCCTTTTACCAGACCATTTACAAATGTGGGATATTGCAGGCTGCGGCATAGGTGTCTGTGGGCTTATTTTGCTAATTTTCCTTCCCTGTGAACATTTATTCCTACTTTGTTTTCTATCTTTTAGTGAGTTTTTTATCCAATTACTTTATCCTTTCCCATCCCCATGTCCTTAGCAGTCTTCATTGAGAAACTTTCTTGAATGCCTTTTGAAAATGTTATAATACTTAGAGTTTTCCATGGCAAGTTTCTGTTTTCTCTTATCACAGATGTACCAGAGCAGATAAGGGATCTGTAGCATGATGTTCTTGGTCAACTACGGAAGTTACCAGTGAAATGGTTCACAAACAAGTTCAAATGCTGCTTACTCAAAAAAAACACTCCCTGTCAAAACCTTATGTAGAGATACTTGAATAGTATCTCTTCTATCAGCCTAATGTTAATAGCTGGGGGGTTTAAAATTCTAGACTTAATGTTGAGCTTGTTTGGTGATATCCTGTCTCACCAGGTAGGATGTTACATTAGACAGTCACATTAAACCTTTCTATCATGATCAAAAGAATCCTAAAAGCTTTGGCAAATCTCAGGTGTCATATGAAATAAATAAAAAACACTCTTGATGATCACTGTGATGTTAGTGAAAAAGAAAACAGCTCCCTAGTGATCCCTCTAACTCCTTTTTCTGGTCATCCTGGTGAGGTTCTACTTAATGAACATTTGAAAAGAGTAGTCCATGCACACAAGGGAGAGCAAGGACTGAAAACAGACTTGAATTGGTACCAAAATCATAAAGAAGGACCATTACTCCCCTGCATCCTGTCTCCTGATGGGTGATCTTTGACAGAAGAGATCATAGTATAATGCATGATTGACTAAAAAATGTCATGGAGAACAGTAGCAACAAGAGGCACTATGCAAAGGTGCTTGTAAATTGAACAGGAACCTAACCAAACACTCTATGTAAAAAACAGGGGGACGTTTGGCACCTGAACTGACCAAGAATGTGCTGAAAGTTGGATGATAGTTATAGTCCTAGATTTTTTTGAGCAGATCTAACTTATTCCCTTTTTCTATTGTTTATATTTGATTTTTTTTTTTTTTTTAAATATAAGCCTGTTATTAAAAACAATCTTCCTGCTCCTAGCAGCTATGGGACATGGAAGAAACAACTTTTCTGGCTCACTTTGCCACCTAGGATGAAAGGATTTTGATAGTGGTATCCAAAAGGATATCAAAGGTAGGGTTTGAAGGAAATTACCTCAAAGACTACATTACTGGAAACCAAAATGTTTCCCTGTTTTCCTGTTTTTTTATTGCTGCACAGCTTGATGCCACTGGAAGTACCTGTCTTCTACCATACTGTAGCTCATAATTTGCCCCACAACTTAAGGAAGGAGTCTATGAATAATAATGAAGGTGAAAACACAAGTCACACCTCTTATACTATTTTAATTATCCTGACATGGAAACATTGGACCTGAAAAGTCATTTCATTGTTAAAAAGCAAAATAATTTTTTTTATTATTTCAATAATGTGATAATTTTGCTAGATACTTTAAAATAAATAACCCCATAAACTTGGATAAACAGACAAAAACATCAAGATGACAATCAAGCGGACAAAGATTCTAATTCTATCCATAAGCACATATGTTCCATGGTCCTAAAATTGAGCTTTATTTGTTCTGTTTAATAGACAAAGAATACAGTGAGTGAACACTAGGCATAAGATGAAATATTGACTCAGGAAATGTTGATCCAAAAGATTATTGATAGGAAACAACATGACAAATATTGTAATGCTCTTAAAAGAGTCCACAGTAGAAACAGCTCTGGATGACCATGTGTGTTACAGGCCACATGTCTCAGAAGTGATATGGGAGAAGTCAAAGAGTTTCAGAGAAGAATAATAAGTCTAAAGATCATGTTTAAGAGAGATTCAAAAAATATACTTTTTTTACTTCTGTGAATGGAAGATAACACAACAAAAGTAGTGAGTTTGAAAAGAGCAGAAGGGAGGGGAAAACATTCAGATTAAAGGTTGGGAATAAAAAAAGCTGTGCACAGAAATATGAATCTAATACATGCCTTGTGATTGCCACAAGAATCATAGAATCCTAGAATGGTTTGGGTTGGAAGGGACATTAAAGGTTATCTAGTTCCAGCCCTATTGCCATGGGCAGGGACACCTTCCAGTAGAATAGGTTGCTTAGAGCCCCATCCAACCTGGCCTTGAACACTGCCATGGACAGGCCACTACTTTGAAAAGCCATTGTGGCTATAAATTAACACTACCTGAAAAGCAGTTGATATTTTTATTCATACCTATATCAAACAACAAAAACTATCTGATTATGAAAATTAATATAAATAAAACCTTTCATTCTATTCATTCTTGTACCTCAGAACAAAAAGAAAATTTCTCGTTATTCTACGATTCTACAAAATTTAACATTTAGAAATCAGAAAAGCAGATGTATCTGTCTGCTGCATGGTTTTTCCTTCTATGTTTCTGGTCGCAGGCATGCTCTGTGACATTGCAAAACTGCAAAATGTCACACCAGAGAGCACTGGAACTCTAATTTGCAGTCCTATACTTATCTTTGTTTGTTTGTTCATATGCCAGAAAGCCAGACACATCTATAAAACTTCCAATGCTTGTATATTCTTGTAGGTCAGAGAGATAATGGGGAAAAGCTTTCATGCTGAATACCTCTGTCTTTTTCCCAACACTGCTATGCCAAATCTATGTTTTCACTTGACAGCAATGAATGGACTAGATCCTTTGTGTATATGAAATAGTATAGCTTCATTGATTTCATTTTACTTGAGGGATTCATGACAGCTGAGAATCTGGCTCAAGACTTTAATTGGCTCTAAACAGCGAAGGAAAATGAAATACCAAAATAAATTAAACAAACACAGGTATATTAAGTCCTTATTTAATACACTAAACCTTATACTCTTTCACCAGCAGATCTCTGCACCAGCCAATTCAATGTCTTTTTGATGTTGTATTTCAGTCAACTGGGGAATGCAAATGTGCAATAGCAGACAGAGTTAAAAGTTCTGGAGGCTGAGGGAAAGGAAAGGAATAGAGGGAATTGTCTGTCCCATAAATGCTACTTCTGTGAGTAATTGACTTGAATTTCCTAATCCCCTCTTAAACTCACACAGAGAGAAGCCAGTCAAAAACTGCCTTTTAATAAGATTCCTTCTTTTCAAGGCCATGAGATATTTAAGCTCAAATGAGCAACACTTTCTTTGTGCTTGTTATTACACACTCCTCACTGGAGAGTGGGATAGAGTCCCAGTTACTCAGGTAAGAATTGCAAGGGGGTATAGACTTGAAGATAATAGTTGCAGCCTCAAGTTTTTCATTTTATGGATATAGGTTAAAGAGGACAACTGAGGACTGCAATCCCCTATGAATACACAGTCCTGCAGCTACTAAAGAATATGGTTGTACAAGCCCACCACTTGACAAATTTTGGCTATGTGACAGCTCTTGTTCTACATTTGCACTGGGGCCATGTAAGGATTTTTGTGTGCCCTTTTCAAAATATCTACTTTACAATTCCGATCTTTCCAAATGCAGCATATGGCATCTTTCCAGGAGCTCAGGGCCCTATCAGATATTTATTTTAGGGATTTCACTAGAAAAACACAGATGTGGGAGAGTCGTCCAGGCAAAATATTTATTTTTTTCCAAGAAGATGATTCCCCTGTAAGCCAGTCAAAGCTATTGGAGTTTGAAAATATTTTGTAGTCAGGTGTCATCACAAGCAGGCTCATCTTTTGGTTAATACAGACTCCAAACTCCTCTGTGTGTAAGACGAAAACCCATTTAAGAAGAGTCAGAAGCCCCACGATTAATCATAACATTTATTCAAGACTATTCAGACAGAGATTGTTTTATAGAAAGCAAAAATATAAAGTTATCAAATCTATCAAATTTCTGAAATTTATTCCATGTTCCCAGGATTCTGAGCAAAGTGATGTTTTGTGGTGATCACAGCAAAGAGGAAGTTACCACTACTGACGTATCTCGGTGGGCCTAATTTTATATTGCTGTAAATTGACTTTAATATATTTAAATAATTGTTTTAGTGACTTTGTGCGAGTTTTTCTCCAGGTGATGTTGGCAAATGGAGCTAAACCTGGTACAAAACTGAGTCAGAGTGAACAGAAGCTTCTGCTGCTTTCTCCCCTCTCACCAGCTTCTTTCCAAGACAGCTGTTCCTGGGCTGCTATCTGGTAGCTATACTACATGGTCAAGAAAGCCAACCTTGCATAAGCAGGTTGTTGATCTGGTCCTATATTCTCAACACTTGGCAATGGCAGGATTTTTCAAAGCCTGTGCCAAAGGCCAGGCGTGACATGACCATGAATAACAAACCAGATATCTACCCTGTCCAACCAACTTCTCTTCAGGAGGCAACAATTTAAGGAAGATGTGAAGTGCTGTACTGATACCTAAATATTTATTCAAGTGTATTATTCTGACTTCTATTCAGGTTGGTGTTTCCTTCACAGATGTAGATCGATCTTGCAACTAATGCTGAAATTTCATAAACTCTATCTTAAAGAATGCCAGATATGTTTCACTGTTTTCAGGATAAGTTAAGAATTTGTTTCCTTTGTTTATTTCAGTGTATTTTCTTTGTCTATCTTGTCTGGAGAGTACCTAGTATTGCTGTCTTATAGAGTACATTTTAATAACATGGGGGAAAAGTTCCAGTCCTCAGTTAGAAAATTCTGTTGTATAGCAAGAATGGAGTATACAATCTATATAAATGGTTTCATCATTTGAAGGAGAAGTCTTTTACACAATTTTCACTCTCATTGGAAAGAAGCAAAAATGACGTTTGTTCAGATGTCAGAACCTGATAATACCCTGCTTATTTAATGGACCATATTCAGTTTATGTTTGCCCATTGAAGTAACCATAAGTTTACTACTCAGGACTGGAAGGGAACTTCTAAATTATTATGTCTAGCCCTCTGCAACTGCAGGCACCATGGGTAGCACCTGAAGGGACCTTACAGAAGATACACTTGAAGTCTCTAAAATATCAGAGCTGTTCTTTATTCACACCATTCACACCATTCACTTCTAATTAAAATTCTGTTTTGAAGTGGTTTATAAAGGGCTAATAAATGATGCTTGGAGCTTTAAATAAATGAGTAATAATGGATGTACATTTTATGCAGTCCAATGGCTTGATTGATTAGCTCCTGTAACATTCCGTATTGTCATCTATTGATGTGCTTATAACTAAGGCATGGCCCAAATCTATACAGCATTTACAGTTACTATCAATCATCTATTAACTCCTTACGTATTTTTTATTAATTGAATCTTAATATAAAGCCAAGTTAACACCCTATAACATTTTTGGGAGAGATTTATATCAGTCAAATATTATGGAATAAATCAGAAGTAGTCCTCTCTTATATTGCATAGAACTACTTCTAAAGGTATATTGAGATTTATTTTGCATTTCTAACTTCTTAAAATATTGGGGGATTAAGGAAAGCACTGATTTCTATAACAATATATATAAAAAATCCATTATGATGCTCTCTGTTTTATTTTCAGGAAAGTAAAAACCCTATTTTTTTTAATCTTCATTTTACACCAATTAAACTCTCAGAGGCAAGCTACATGATTTACGGTCTTAGATACTGAAATGAAAGGAATGTGAGAATCTATAGACCCTCTCTGGTCCATATTTAAAGGCTATTCATTCCAAACTAATGAGCTCTACAAAGCACTTTTGAGAATCAAGTACTGTTGAAAATAGCATCACACAGTTAAAGACTAGCACATGTAGAAGGTGAATGAAGCCCATATTTCTGTAAGAAATTCTCCTTACCACAGATTTACAGAATGGTGGAGGTTGGGGGTGACCTCTGGAGACCTAGTCCAAGCCCTGCCCAAAGCAAGGCCAGCAGAAACAGGGGCCCGGGGCTGTGCCAAGTCAGGTCGTGCGTATCTCCCAGGATGAACACCACTGAATCTCTTTGGGTAAACTGCTTCGATGCTCAGTAACCCTCACAGTGAAAATGCTTTCTTCTTACCTTTGAATGCAATATCTGTGTTTCAGGTTGTGCCCACTGCCTCTTGTCCTCTCACTTGGCACCACTGAAAAGAGCCTGTCTCTGTCCTCTTTGCACCCTTACTTCAGGTATTTATAGGCATTGATAAGATCTTCCTGAGTCTTCTCCAGGCTAAAAAGATCCAGCTCTCCTAGACACTTCTTTTATGGCAGCTGCTCAAAGTCCTTAATTGCCTTAGTGGCCCTTTGCTGGACACATATGTCCATGTTTGTCTGCAGTGGGCAGCCCAGGACTGCGCACTCCAGATGTGTCTCACCAGCACAGAGCAGAGGGGAAGGATCACCTCTCTCATCTTGCTGGCAGTGTTTTTCTTCTTCTGCAGGTGACCAAGCTGCTCTCACAGCTTTGTCCACCAACTTTATACCAAAAGATGAGAAGATTTGCCTGTCTAGACTCTATTTATTTACCTCATTCCCTTCTGCCCTCTTTGCTTTCCACTGTTGCTTCCTTCTGTGTATTTCATGATCCACACATGCAAAGACGGGCAAAGGTAAAGTCTCCTTTCCTAACATCAAATCTCCCTGAGCAGCTCTCTCAGCCAGACATGCCATGCCTCCCACTTTATGCGTGCAACTTACCCACATTTCATGCTCACTCAGTGACCACCTGTGGTGCTTATATTTCAACCCTAGCAGAACTGCCTCTCGATCAGGCACTTCCTCACACGACAGAGCTAAGCAGTCGGGTTTGGTATCTTTGTCTCTGGAGCAGGAGAAAGGCTCAGGTGCATCCCAGCCCCCAGGCAGAAAATTCTCTGTATAAACAGATGATATTGAGGCAGTTTCTCTCTCCATGGCATGGGCCTTTCTTTGATACAAGAACTTGTTTCCACAGAAATCAATAGCTATAATACAACTGTCTTCCATTTCAAAGAATTGCACAAGTGTAACCATAGACGATCTGTCTGAATTTCCTTTTCTTTTGTTCCCTTGAGTCTAGCTATGAACTAAGAGAGTACTGTAACCAAGAAGTTAGTGATTTATCTTTTTTCTAACTGTTTACTAGCCTGAATGCATTTGACAGAGGACTGCTAAGGAATATTTTCTATTATGTTTCCAAAAAACATTTGAAAACCTTCAGGTTCTGTGATTACCAAATAAGAAGGATTTTTTATTTACCTTAGAACTGATGCTAGGGGCACCAGTTATTAACACAATTCATTCTGATTGCCACAGCACTCAGCTCAAATCGCACTTACGCAAATCAGGTCTTATTGTACTGCACCCTTTGAAAACCAATAGTGTTTTTCAAAGTGTTGCAAAGTCTAGAGGCTGAACATCAGAGACTGAAAAAGAACAAGCAACCTCAAAGATGACATTAGGCGTCAGTTAGCACAGAAGAAGAGCAGCAGTACTGGCCAAACAAGGACAAATGATCAAGAATTTATTTCAGACTGTCACATTTTTTTCCCCTTATAACTTATCATGCAGATGTGGCTGAGCAGCAGACTACCAGTGTTCATTGCCAGCACCATGAACTGCTTTGCAGCAATAGAAATATGAACCAGCAAGGGGTCTTAAAGGTCATTATGAAGACCCAGCAGAGTTGAACTGAAGCCTGGGGTCTTCTGAGGACTATCTCAGTTTTGCTATGATTTTGCAATCTGAACTAAACCTTTTGAACCTGACCCACCATTCATCCTGCTGGTCTGGCCAGAAGCCACATCTGAAAGGGACCCAAGCAAGACATACAGCAGTGGGTACAATATTGCCATAAATTTAAAACATTAAGGAGGCAGACAGAATGAACTGGGAAACAAAAGTTTTGTCATCCACTGCATCTGCCTGGAGTTTTCTCTTCACTGGTCCCCCAAGTGGGGATAGTATTTTAGTTAATACCAAATGAGTTCTGAAAACCCTAAGTGTTTTTTAAACTACCTTTTCATCTAGAATTACTTGTCACCCTACACTATCCCAAAGTCTTTTTAATTCCTCACTAATACATGCCACCATTTAACTAAGTCCAATGAAAAACATGCAAAACCAAACTGCAAGGGTGAGAGGCTGTAGCATACAGAAAAATCTAGACAATAAACTCTGCACAGGTCCAAACACAGCCTCTCTCTTTTTTTTTTTTTTTTTTTTTCCACACAAACACAGTGAAACATATGCAAATGACTCAATAGTCAAACAGCCATGTGAATCTTAAAGCTTCTGATTGTCCAGTCTGCCAGGTCAGCTATAGAACGGGAACTGTTAATTTAGTGTGACTTTTTAAATACACATAGAATTAATTGACCAGGTAGCATAGTATTTGCAAAGAAAAAAGAAATATTTTAGAAGACATAAAGATTATGAAAATAACACCATCCAATTTGCCCAATGATTGGTCTGCAATAATTTTTCATGCAGCATACCACAGAAAACCCTGATCTGAGCTTTAAAAACACACAGGAGCACAGGAATACACACAGGAGTACTAAACACAGAGCAAAAATAACCACCAAATTCTGCCTGCATCTAGCATATATTATGTGGTGTGATTACTCTGTGTCCAACAGGCTTCCTACTGGACTAGTACTGAGAATATGGGGTAAAGATATTATTTTTTTCATGCATATTGAATTAAAAATGGCTTAAAAGCAGCAATCCTAAGCCAGTATGCAATTCTTTTCCCTGATGTGTCTGTGCTGACAGTAATGCCAAGTGAGAACAATCATAACCCTGGTAAAACATCAGTGAGCTGTTTGCACCATGCTGACAACTTTAATAATAGCCAAACAATTCATAGATTGTCACAGTAAGAAAAGGGCAGACAGTTTTTCAGATTTTGCTTTGTCCCAGTGCTGTTGGCTAGATGCAACATGACAGCAGTTCAAATACGTACACACAGGGCTAGATAGCTGCAGGTAGGTATAAAGCAGATATTCTGCAGAAAACAGTATGCAAATCTGTGTTGGGAGCAAAAAGGATTTAGTTGTAACAAACCCAAAATTGTACATGCCTCTGTCAGCAAATCAATTTTTTCTTGGAGTTCTTCCTCTGTCTTCTGCTGCATTTTATGTTTGCTAATCAAATGAATTATTAGAAACAAATTAACTGTCAGGAAACTAAATAGTGGGACAATACCATACAATGAAGTCATATTTTATTATCTCCTGCGTTTTTTCCATGCAACCAGCCCTCTCCTCACCACCACCCTACCATCACCACTGCCACCATCTCCTGCGTCTGATGAGACTGTCTGCTGGGAAGCATTGCCAATTCAGCATGGGATTTACTACTTCCATATAGGCTACTGTTAGAGCCAGCCATGCCAGATTATCATTTTAATAATTGGAATCAGTGTGACTTGTCAAGCCAGTACAGCCCTTGTACTGTAGAAGGTTTCACTGCATTGCTTATTCCCACTCAACCCCCACCCAAGCAGTGGCAATAAACACTGGAGAAAGAGAACAGTTTGTGTCCCATTCTGTTGTCACCAGCCACATAAATTAAAGCAATATCCCCAAGCTACCACAAGGCATTTATTCAAGGGCCAGAGAGGAATTCTATTTTGAAGAACATTAGAATGTAAATGGAGGTGAAAGTCTCTATTTCTTCCTTTCTCTTTTGCAGAACAAGTCGCAGACATTGTTCAGTGCTTCAAAGCTAACAATAAAAGACCGTCATCTTATTCAAGTTGCAATGTTCAGTGCTTTTGTTCTCCAAATCTATTTTACCACGTGGAAAGGCTTTCTGAGGAGTTAATATACGCTGTACAAGAATTGTCTCCTTATAAAAGAATAGCTGCAGTCTAAAAATAGTGGCAGCTCTGTTATACGTATTTGAGATTTTGTCTAATGTTGGGATCAAAGTTTGCAACTACTGAACTAAAAATCAGTTGCCAATACAAATGACACTAGCTTATAAGCAAGACTCTTATATGCTAGATGAATGTGAGCAAGGCCCATGGCAGGTAAATAGGTCATACCTGTTTTTTTCTAGGTCAAGTGTAGTATATTGTAACTTAGTGCAGTGTAGAGTAGTGTAGTGTCATGTGGTATGGCATGGCATGGTATGACACAGCATAGTTTAATATAACCATTTACATATGATTCACCTAGAAGCTACCCTAAGGCACATGGAAAACAGAGAGGCGCTTTAGAACAGCCAACACAGCTTCACCAAGGGCAAATCCTGCCTGACGAAGCTAGGGGCATTCTACAATGAAGTGACTACATCAGTGGACAAGGAAAGGCCTCCAGATGTCATTTATCTGGACTTCTGTCGAGCCTTTGACACAATCGCCCACAATATCCTCTCTAAATTGGAGAGAGGTGGTATTTGATGGGTGTTAGATGGATAAGGAATTGGCTGGATGGTCACATCTGAAGGGTTGTGGTCAATAGCTCAGTGATGACTGATGTCCCCCAGGGGTCTGTACTGGGACCAGTTCTAAATCTTCATCAATGACACAAAGGGATCAAGTGCATCATCATGTATTTTGCAGATGACACCAAGCTGAGTGGAGAAGTTGACATACCTGAAGGATGGGATGCCATCCAGAGGGACCTGGACAAGCTCAAGAAGAGGGCCCATGGGAATATCATGGGGTTTAACAAGACCAAGTGCAAGGTGCTGCACCTTCATCAAGGCAGCCCCTGGTATCAGCTGAGGCTGGGGGATGAAGAGATGAAGAGCAGCCCTGCCAAGAAGGACTTGGAGCTGCCGGTGGATAAGAGGCTGGACATGAGCTGGCAATGTGCACTTGGCACCCAGAAAGCCAATTGTATCCTGGACTGTGTCAAAAGGACGGTGGTCAGCAGGTCAGGGGAGGTGATGCTGCCCCTCTTCTCTCTTGTCATGTGACCTCACCTTGAGTACTGCATCCAGCTCTGGGGTCCCCAGTACAGGAAGGACATGGACCAATTGGGGAGGGTTCAAAGGAGTGCTGCCAAGGTAATTAGAGGGATGGAGCACCTCTCCTATGAGGAAAGATTAAGAGAATTGGTATTGTTCAGCCTGGATAAGAAAAGGTTTTGGGGTAACCTCATTGTAGCCTTCCAGTACCTAAAGGGGGCATACAAGCAAGAGCAAGAAAGACTTTTTACAAGAGCTTGTAGTGATAGCGCAAGAGGTAATGACATCAAATTGAAAGACAGCAGGTTTAAATTAGATATCAGGAAGAAATTATTCACCATGACAGTGGTGAGGCACTGGAACAGATTGCCCAGAGAAGCTGCTAATGTGCAATACCTGGGAGTGTTCAATGCTAGGTTGGATCAAGCTCTGAGCAACCTGTTCTAGTGGAAGGTATCCCTGCCCATGGCAGGGGGGTTGGAATTAGATGATCTTCAAGGTACCTTCCAACCCAAACTGTTCCATGATTCTATGATATATGTTATAATATTGTAACATAAGTCCATGACCATATCATGTGTCCTGTGTATTAGATACACTGTCATGTCTCCAGAAATCTTGAACTAAGATTTGTCATCCTGTTCTTTATATCCTGATAGAAAGACAATTCCTTGACTCTAAAATATCATTTTTATCAATGACGATGCTTCCATACAAGATCAAACTGAGTCTACAACATCCCTATTTATCAATTATGATGCCTCTGTACAAGATCATGAAGGTTATCTCATTTCCATCAAATCCAGAAAATTTTTGTCCCCAGGCTTTTAAATTGAAAGAAATAAAGAACTCTTACAGCTGCAAAAAAACACTAACAAAACTTTGGTTGTACTAGGAGTTGGGGTTAAGAGGAGCAAAATAAGGGCTTTTCCTAGTCAAAGAAGTCCCCAGAAGGAGGAAGAACACATACTTAATGCTAACCGCCAGCAACATCAGTTGTTCATGCTCTCAGACATCTCTCACTCATTTGCGAGCAGCCACCCACATCCACAGCTGAGCTCTTCTCTGGAGCATGTGCTCTTCATGCTGGTGATCTCCTGTGTCACAGCTGAGTTAGCTCAGCTTTCTGCTTCCAAAGCCTGACAGCCAACATGCATCTTGATTTGAAGTCTGGGATTTCCCAGTTCTGCTTAGCCTTGCCCTGTGTACTTCATGGAGAGATAGGGAGTTTGTTTATTTCCTGCAGGCTGATTAGGTTCTGTGTTGATCCAGTGTCAAGCAGCTTATTCTCCTCACCAAATTGCAATGTATAACTAAACTGTCCTGGACGTAAATCCCCACATCAGCCCTGGTGGGATTTCACACAGGCACAGCAGTTTTATTTACATGCATTTTTAAAGTCAAATCAAGTCCTCCACTTAAGCAATAGGTTTTGAATAGCATTCTTGATAGTAATAGGAGCTTTTGTCATACCTTCAGTGGACATATGCTTAGGCTGACAGATTGGTCTAATTAGGATCAGATGATGGTCTTTTATGTGTTTGGAAATCTTACAGAACTCCTGCCTTGCCAAGTAGTTTTCAATAGACCTTTCATGATAAAGAGAAGCATGTTATATAAAATTTTCTATGCTCCCAATTCTGGACATGTTCAAAAGCTGGCAAAAGAATGGTGGTGGCTCAGTAGCTGTATGAATCGGTGACTTATATGGAGAACAAGATCAATTATTTAAATATTTTCAGGAATTATGAAAATTATTACCATGAAAGCAAGGATGACCATTTAGATAGCTTTCCTGTAGGAAAAAAAACCCTAACAGCAGTAATAATGAAAGTGAGATAAAGAGATACAAAGTATAATTTTTAGGAAAATTAGCTGCCCTCTAAAGGGACCTGGACAAGCTTAAGAAGTTGGCCTGTGGGAACCTCATGAGGTTTAAGAAGGCCAAGGGCAAGGTCCTGCACATGGGTCATGGCAACCCTCAGCATCAATACAGACTGGGAGATGAACAGATCAAGAGCAGCCCAGCCAAGAAAGGCTTGGGGATACTAGTAGATGAGAAGCTCAGGATTACCCGACAATGTGTGCTTGCTTGCCTTCCAGAAGGCCAATTGCATACTGGGCTGCATAAGAAGCATGGCCAGCAGGTCAAGGGAGATGATTTTGGCCCTTTACTGTGCCCTTGTGAGACCCCATCTGTAGGGCTGTATCCAGCTCTGGGGCCTCCAATAAAAGAAGGACATGGACCTGGAAGGAGTCCAGAAGAGGCCACAAAGACAATCAGAGGCATGTCCTGTGAGGACAGACTGAGACAGTTGTGGTTGTTTATCCTGGAGAAGAGAATACTCCAGTGAGACCTTATAGCACCTTCCAATAACTAAAATAGGCTTATAAGAAAGATGGGGACAGACATTAGCAGGTTCTGTTCAAACAGGACAAGTGGTAAAGGTTTTAGAATGGGTTTTTTTACCGCTTGAAAAAAAAACAATGTAGTTTGGGGGTTTTTTTAAATGGTTTTAAAAGAGGGTTGATTTAGATTAAATATAATATATGAAAGAAACTTTTCATGATGAGCGTTATAAAACATTGAAACAAGCTACCCAGGGAAGTGGTAGATATCCCATCCCTGGAAATATTCCAGATCAGGTTAAATGAGGCTCTGAGCAGCCTGCTTCATGGGTGTTGGACTAGAAGGCCTTAAAGGTTCCTTCCAATCCAAAACATTCTATGGTTCTACGATTCTATATTCTGTGTAATAAGGTGAAGAACTTTTCTGGAAGAGTTTATATATAAGCTGACGAAAAATGGAATGGAGAGCAAAATGGGTAAAAACTGAGAAGAGATTCCTAAGCAGAAAAATCACCATGTACTAACAAGTCAGAAAACAAAATGCCAAAAATTAAAAAAAAGATATGGCAGCCACCATGTCCTAAGTTAAAGAGACATAGTATCTCTTACTAACTCAAATAATACAAATAAAATATTAAAAAAAAAAAAAAGGTAGGCTTCACATTCAGAGTCCTGGTTAGTCATGGAACCAAACAAGATTTTTTAAGCATAAAATAACATTCATTTTTCCTCAGCTCTGTTAGCTGGTCTGGTAAAATATATCTCTTCTCCCTTAAAAGCTTGCATTTAAAAATAAAAAATAGACACGATTCTCAAACAAACGACAGATTTTTATGTCCATCCAAGGTGCACATTTTGTTTCAGGAATGTCTGAAAAAATAAATCGTCTAAAAAGCACTGTTCTGAAACTATTGAAGAAAAAACAGATCTCTACCAATCCACTCATCCTTGTGCCCCAGAATGGGGTTATTATGCATAAGCCTCTTAACACAAAAGACTTCCCCTTCTCCTGTTACTCAGTAGAAAGAGTTTAACGTAGGATACAAGATAAAAAGTACATTAAAAGGTAGTACACCTGAATTATTCAAACCATCTACGTCAGCATTTAAATGAATAAAGGGGGGAAAGAATTAGAAAGAACATAAAAGGAAGCACATCTTATTACATCACCACATGATGCTGGACTCTCAAGGTGAGAGGATACTAAAACTCAATGAAACATCTGGAGTGTCACACTGAAGTAGCAAAAGGCAGACAGCTATTGGAAGTGTGTATGGTCTTCTGCAATTATAGAAAGTACAATCTGGTTTTGGCTTCTGTAGCTTCCAGCTAAACATAAGAAAACAAACACCCACTTCCTTATGTATATTTCTGCCTTGTTCTCAAATATACAGACAAACACTATAATCTCATGTCTTTCCCCCCCCCTCCCCACCCTGGGAAAGAAAGGACTGCTAATTTGCTGTCTCTTTTTCAGTTCCTTCATGTCACACAGTTCACATGTTTGTGTATAACATCTGTGTTCTTCCAAACTACTATTTACCACTTACTATTCCAGGGACCCAAGTTAGTAAGTCAGACAAGGACAATGTCTTTTCACGTTCTTCTTCCTCTTGACTTTTTCCACCAGGAATGGATACTTCCTAAAGTTCATTGATACTCTACAGGTGCTCTTCAGTACTTACATTCTTTATTTTTAATTTTCAGGAAAATTAGCAGAAACTACACATTTTCATAATATATCAAATTTTGGAGTTTATAAGAAAACCTTCTTCCTAAGACTGATGAGCTAAGAATTAAACATGTAGAAATGTCCTTTTGTAAATTCATTGGTGTCCTGTGGTGTAAACCTTCTTAGAGATCACTTGCAAAAATATTGTCCATCTCTTACATTTTTATCCAGCATGGAAAGTGTTCTTTCCAAGTATCATTTTATATTTTCTTTAAAAAAGCATAAAGTTTCAAGCATATTGTAACGACTTCAAACCGCAGTAGGACCACATAGGTAATAATGAAGAACTGAAAAGTATCAGGGTCGCTGCTCTATCTTCTGTTTTCTTGTCTTGGCAATCTTGGCTGATTTCAAGTCTTATATAGTCTGCTGTTGAAAAAATGCAAGGCAGGTGTGTACATATATATGTATATATGTATATATGTCTGTGTGCTTGTCTATGTATTTTTATTTACCAGCTCAGATCAAAGAACAACTGTGCCACAACATCCCAAAGCTTTGAAACTGAGGAGCCTTGCAAAGAGATTACTCGGGAAATGAAGCTGTATATTTGCAAGAGTATGTATTGCAGCTGCAAGTTTGTCAACAACTGCATAAAAATAAAACAAGCTACTACTTCCCTTACACAAGCACATCTATGATGGAGATTACAGGAAAAGCTTTAGAACAGAGGAAGATATAACAGCAAATCACAACTTGCTTTCCTATCTCCAATAAATGTTACAGCCATTTAATAGGTTCCTAGTCTCTGTTTGCAAATTACATGTTGTGGTGTATTCTGAATGGAGGAGCAACAGCATCCTCCTGGAGATTAACAGAATAATCACAGCTGGGTGAAGCTTCTGGAATGCAATACAGATTTAGAAGTATACAGTGAGTCCAAACACAGAACAGGAAACTCCAGAACATAGCTGGAGGGTGACTGGCGGCAGAGAACATAGCTGAAGTCATATTAGAAAAGTGATGTGAAGGACACTTTCCCAGGGATCCTCAGAGTACTGTGGAGTTTGATTATGTCCACAAAGGATGATGAGAAAGAGAAAAACTTACCCTGAAAGGACAAAATGTGTAGGCAAAGGGAACAGATTTCTTCTAAATATTTAATTTCATCTGCCTCACTCCAAGTATCCCCTACGTAAAGAGTTATGTCATGGTAGCTTTTTATTTTGTGTTCTAATAACATAAAAGCTTTAGAGATTAGTAATATTTGGTGCTTCTTGGCATGCATATCTTAGAAGTTAGAAGTCATTTCATCTCAAAGGCTTTAGGCAGCCCAACATCAAACACACCACATCCCCTCCTTTCCATGAGCCATTTAGACAAGAAATTGGCTGGACGGAGCATTCAAAGAAATGCTTCTTTCTAAATGGATAATAAAAGAATTCACAGAGCATGAGATTAAGGGACTTGCAAATGAGAACATTTATTCTGGGAAAAAGTCTCTAAAGAGCTTGTCCACTAGCGCACAGATATATAAATGACCGCTTCAGATAATGCAAGCAGGGTTTGGTTAAAAATACTGCCATGCCACCTACAGTCTATCTGTTGTAGAGATCTATCTTAAGAGAAATAATGTCCTTTAGAAGGCACCTAAGTTGTCTAACTTGGGTTTAGACAGCTCCATTTTGCCAGACGAATCCGACCTCACCTACCTTGCTCATGGGTACAAAAATTTCTGCTCCAAGCAAACAGAAAGTTGTTTACCAGAAAAGTTGTTTGGGTTTTTTTCTATAGTACCAAATAGTTAGATTGGTTTATTCCCTGAAGGCTAAACTGAAGAAATAGAAGATCATGCTGGTTTCTTCCCTATTTTTGAGAAGTTTAGACCACGTCTATTTTTATGGTGATGCACTTTCTGAGCCCTTTCCAATAACAAACGGTGTGAAGCAAGGCCGCGTTCTTGCACCAACTCTATTCACAATCTTCTTCAGCATGATGCTCCAAAGGGCCACGGCAGACCTCGATGAAGAAAA
>JAWWLV010000001.1:36314316-36343108 GCA_035041135.1 Platyrinchus mystaceus
AACCCACCACATATTTAAGATGGATCGTTACTAACATTCGTAGGTGAAGAGGAATATTAGCAACACAGTTATCTTTGAATACAGTTCTTAAGGCCTGAAATAGCAGCACAAAAATGTGGAGCACTCACAGTTCCTTTGGCGTTTTTATTCAAGACCTGTAGTCATTGGCCTACATGACATAGGACCAAAGAATTGCTCAGTTGTGTGTTTAGTCCCTAAATACTGTTTAATTTCACTTATATTCTCACAAAATGAGTGTTAAAAATGAAAATGAAGTAGTGATTAGGGGGCCAAGTGCACAGTTGTGCAATTCTTGATAGCTAGTGCAGCTCCTTAATAGTGGTGGCAAATTAAGCATGACATGAAAGCAAATGAACCCTTCTTTTGATCATCTGGAGAAGGCCTTATGGCCATCAACCATTTGGAAATCAATACAAGTCCTGCCTTTGACTTTGGAGATATGGGGGTTGGACCTTGCCTTCACAAAAGAAAATCTGGAGTGGCTACAAAGAGATGTGTTTCCTACTAAGGTCAGTGCCTGAACTGAAATATATAAGTCTAAAACTATGGATTTAAACAAAATAAGGTCAAATTTCAGGGGATCTTGGTACCTACTGCTAAAAATTAAAGCAGAGCTAAGGAAAATTATTTCCTATTTATAAAGGTGTCTACCTTTAACTATAGCTTGTTCAGTTTTGCACATCTAAGTTTGACAGTCTGGTTTGCTTTCCCAAGTTCAGAGCTGCATCAAATTCAACTCCAGATGATGAAAGAAATTATCTGTTTCTGGTAATCCCAAGAGTGTGCAGGTGAGAAATAGGATCAATTTTTTCTTTTTAAGGATCTATTTAAAATTAGTACATATTGTTTTCATATAACATGACATATGAGCTGAAGTTGCATATATTAACCTGAAGACAGTAAAAGCTTTAATGGAAGTTCTGTTTCTACAGTGTGATCCTTCTGAGTCTGTCTGCTTGCAGCAGTGCCCAGAAGACAGAGTAAAGGACCATGACCTTCTGTACAAATACAGAAAATAGATTTGGTCCCCACTGCAAAGTCTCAAAAGACTTTAAAGATGAGATTTCCAGAGGACAGGAAAAAAATAAAATAAAATAAAAATTTTTTTAAGAAAATTCTTTTGACCCAAATACTTCTGACTCAAAGCAGGTAAAACAGAAGAAGAAAGCTTATAAGTGCTGTTTCCCCTGCTCAACAGAGATGCCAAGGATTAATTTCAGATTCATTTCCTCTCACCTTAGCTGACCACAAACTGGGCCTCTCAATCTAATGATTTTATATGCTCAGATGGGTTGGCTGGTAGAGGCATCCATCTCTGAGCGCCATAGAGATGCCATGGGGTTGGGTTGCATCCCTCACTTTCCATCAGTGACTTTCTAGGGAGAGGTCTTCTTCCCGAGGGCATAAACTCTGCATTTATGCTATAAGGAAATGAAGTTGCCTTCCATGAGCAAAGGGGAGATGTATTCAGAGAATGTAGAGAACAATCACTTTAAACCACCCAGAAAGTGGCTGCCAAGCAGGCAGTCCAGAGCTCTCTTCAGTACGGTTTAAGTCATTACCCTGTTCTAGGATATAGTGTTACGAGCTACTCCGAGGGCAATGCAGATATACCCTGAGTCCCGTAAGTCTCTGGGGGATCATTCTTTGCCTTACACAGCATGTCAAAGCTCACGGAAAGCAATTTTTCTTTCAGTGCCTGCTTTTCAACTGGGAAGCATTCGAAGGGAAGCTCTTGCCCCTTGAGTGCTCAAGTGTGTACTTTGTGTTGCCAAGAAAGGGCACTCCAATAGCTCTTCTGGGAAAGCACACCATATTTCACATCACCCCATGCACTTTCAAGTGGCTTTGCAGAAATGGCTTGTTCTGGGACATCTATGAAATATAATTAGGAAGAAAAATAAAGAAGCTTTTTTTCTCTTTCAGGTTGAGACAACTCACAGTGAGAAAAATACAGACTCTTTTGGTTTTTTCCTTGCCCAAAGTGCTCCAACTGCTGAGAGGTCATGTTTGAGATAGAAGTGTTTTAAATCCCTAACTTATAAAGCAAGCAATTATGATATTCAGGGAGACAGTGTGGGGGTTGTGCTGTTAATTTTTGCTCAAGGAAAGCACCAGTGGTCTGTATCCACAGACCAGCAGGCATATTCCTCTACGGGACCATCAGAGTTGGTATCTGCAGGAAGAGCAGTGGCTACAGCTGGTACCATGGTGGTTATGCTACTGTTCTTAACAGTATGGGTTTTAAGGGGTACTAAGGCCAGAAATTATTTGTAGTCTTCTTGGTCATCTCTAGTGTAACCACATGTGGAGTGAAATGATAGGGGGCAAGGCAATGTGAAACTTCAGCTTTTTAGGCAGGAAAGTAGGAGGATAGCAAAGGAAGGGAGGGGAGGGAGGGAGTCAATTCAGAGAATCTGACATACATCTCTAAGATCGCACCAGACATCTGGACGTCCCAGCCTTTGAAATGAGTACGAAGTTTGTTTTCTTCACAGAATATTCTGAGTTGGAAGGGACCTACAAGATTATCAAGTCTAACTCTTACATGAATGGCCCATACAGGGATCAAACCTTTGACTTTATTAGCACCAAGCTCAGTTTAACCAACTGAGCTAATCTCAAAGTGGTTCTTGTCACAGCTTAAAGGAAATTAAACAGAGCAAAATAGGGGTACATGTAGCTGTAATTGGAATGGGAATGGCCCCACTCACTGACAGATGGAGCTCAGGAAGTCAGTAAGAGGTACCCTACATGCTCCTGCAGCTTTTGAGTCCATGCCTGCATGGGGGTGGCTGCTACACGTGTCCAGACGCAAGCAATGAGAAGGGCATGGACTGGCAGATGTTAAATAAAACCTCTCCTCTCAGAAGCATCAGAGGGCATTTTCCAAGCAGAATAAAGCAGGATATGCTGTTTCAAGTGCTGCTTATTAAGTTAGAAAAGCACTAAACAAGGTGTGTGTGCGAACTGCCAGATCTGCTGGTGGATGATGGGGTTTTTTGGAGTGACCTCCCCCCTTTCTAAAGATGCATACAGTTCTGCACAAGCTGGGGCATTTGCTTGTGGAGCTCCCAGGCAAGCCTGCCACTTGCATAATTTCTGACCACTGACCAGGTGTCTTTTATGACATAAACTCAGACACCAGTTAAAATTGTTTACTTGATACAGTAGTTTTATATGAGATTTCACTTAACATAGCTTAATGTCAACCCAATAAAATATAAAAATTAATCGAGTCTTTGTTTCTTTTCCCAATTGGTTATAACAGGCCTCAGAAAGGCTTTAGAAAAAAAGTTTGATTGAGAAATGCAAAGATGAAAGAACGACTAGTATTTATAGGAATAAAACTGGCTTTTACTTTTTAATTGTAGTATAGTTCGTTTGGACAGTGTTGAAAGAAATTACTTCTTTTCATTGTGTTTTGCTTTAGTTTTTTCCATCGGTGTGAGCTGTAGAGTGAAAAATGTGATGTTTTGAACCACCATAAACAAAATCAATTCCAAGTAATAACACTTAATACTCTCTATTACCTTTTTCTCTGGTTATGTTTTTGTAAACACACAGAGGGCATGGGAGGAAAATTATGAGCACTTTGGCAGTTGCCAGGCTTTCTTCTGTATTTTGCAGATCATATACAGTGCATGGGTTACAGGGGCTAAAGGAGTCATTAGGTCCGTGCTGGATGACATCCTGCACAAGGCTGGCCCCAGCTGAGGTAGCCATAAAATGAGATACAGCAATACCAAGGTGCTACGTGAGGAAAAAGCACCATGTCTTGTATTATCACTTCTTTTGTGTCTCTGGCTAGCTAGTCTGTCTCCCTTCAGACTTCAGACTTCTTTCCAAAGAGGCTTCTTGTTCTTGAACTTCTCTGAAAATCCTGGAGAAGTTTTCTTCCACAGAACTTTGTATTTGTGAATATATTTGTGAAATATATTTGTGTATAATTTTCCTCTGAACTTTCCCTAAATTTCCTGTGCTTTCTTTGCAACACGCTGTTTGTAATAGACTGTTGTATTCAATTATACTCCCAGCAGTGCTATGTAGAGAAAAAAAATACTTTGCTTCTCTTATACGCAGATAACCATCTTCCTCGTTCCTCTTGCCACTGGCCTGAATGCAAAATCTCAGATCTATTGTAGCATTTCTGCATCTCAAATAAAAATGTAATTACTTTTCAAAAGGAGTTTCAACCCTGCAATATTGAAACTTCCAGATTTACTGAAATTGAGTAGTGGTGACCCAACTAGTATGGCATGACTCAGACTGACAGCTATCGTCCATCCGAACCATGCAGTCATCGCTCCCAGCTGCAAGTACAGCCAGCACAGCTGAGGGGAAACCCTGGCTGGGAAAGCAAAAGACAGCAGAGGAAAATGTTCCTCAGGCTTTCTAGAGGGTGGGATGAACAGGAAAGCTTGTAAGAGTTTCAGTACAGATATGGATACCGAAAATAATCTTTTCTATCCTGCAGTGTGCCATATATGCCTTGAAATGAAGAAGGAGGAAGGGGAGGAGGGACTATGTAACTTTTGAGCTGGTCTCAAAGAGACTGCGTTGCTCCTTTTAAAGGAGAGAAATAGGAGGGGTAAGAGGAACAGGAAAGTCACTTATGCAAACGCATGTTTTGGCCTGGATTACTTTCCAGGAGTGAGTTTTTTTCTCTCATATGCAATGTACAAATGAACAACTAGCCTAAATTTTGACTTGTAAATGGAAGTGACAAGGACTTCATCTTATCAGTCTAAAACATCTACCTGCAGGCATACCTACGTTCTAATCAACTGAAGATCATGGAGACACAAGACTTCCAATAGAGTCCTTTATAAAAGCAATCTATCTCACTAAAGCTAGGAATGATATTACAAAAAAACATGTCTAGAGCAATGTGTGGTGGTATTACAGAGCCCTTTACTGTGGGCATCAGCAAGAATAGGCCCCGGAACTTAAAGTCAGACAAGTCAAATGTAGTGTTTATACTCTGCTTTCACATGGCTTGGTCCTAATCTCCTTAATATAAATCAGCAGCAAGCTTATTTATGTCATTACAGTTATATCAAGCAAATCAAGGTGCTTGGGCCCAGTTTCACATCCTCTTACTAATATTCTGCCAGGATTATTGATAACGCTGGTGCACAAGCAAGGAAGCTGTGAAAAATATTCATTTCAAGCTCCACTGCAAGCAGAGTAAAATAATCAATATACACTTACAAACAAGAAAATAAAAGAAAGAAAACTTGCTTTGGAACCCCCTAGACTTACAAATAAAATGAAGTGCAAATAATTGGAAGAAAATAGTAAGTATACAATTAAAATAATCTATATAAAGGAACATTCTCCAGATAAACAAAATCCATACACCGTTTGCTTCCACTTTTATTTTTTTTTTGCTTGCCTGTTTCCTCTTTCATTTTTTTTTTTTTTTTCCTCCAATAAATTCAATTTTTGTCAGTTTGATTCTGTCTGAAGTCAGTTTCATTTCCATGTTCTTTCCTATTGGAAGATAGTTTCCTGGCTTTTTCACAGGTACCTTTTTTGGATGAACAGGTACTTGAACTGAACGATTAAGGATGATTGCTTCTGTCCTATCCTTTTAGTTTGCACAAAGACTTATTTTGGTTTTGATTTTTTCCCAGGTATCACCAGAATTAGCTTTCATTCAGATCAAAAGGGAAAGTTCTACCAGAAAAACAATAACAAAACTATACCTGATTTTGAAAAAAAAAATCAAATATACTATTTATTCCAAATTGTTCCAATGTTTTATTTGAACATTGATTTTATTTAATTGCTTAATACTGTTTTCCAAAATTTGTCTAGAACATACCCTTATATCATCTAAAATATTGTAAGTTGTTGGTTTCTGTTAGATAGACCATAAAATACAGAATAATTTTGTGATTGGATGCCCAGCTGGAGTTATTCCTCACCACAGAAAAGCAGATGTTTCATACCCTCTGGGTAACTTTAGACCAAAAAAAGTCATTGAAAATTTTCTCCTTTTTTTAAAAATGAAAAACCCCAAACTAACTACTTAAAGATTCCATGGTATTTCCCATTCTAAATAGAGGGACTCATTCACCAAGAATGCTGAAATATGACAACCCTATATGAATTTGAAGCATATAATTAGAGCAAGCCTCAATAAGAGAATCTTATTCCTTAATACTTTCTCTTCTCTACCCCTATGAGCTGTAAATATTTGTTTCTGTACAATTCAAACATATTACTCCATGACTAATGAGAACACAATATTGACTATCAGCAGGAGAAAGATACTTTACTGGGAATGTCCCAAAGATGAATTGGAAATTAAGACAGCTGCATAGCAATATTTTTTTAAGAGAAAGGATGTATGTACAGGTCTCTTTGTATAACCTTGGCTGTGAACTTGTTAGGAAGAGTGGTCTGTGGTACACTTATGGACAGGATACCAAGGAGTAATGGTTTAAACAAACGGTAATGGACTCAAACTGAAAGAAGATAGGTTTAGATTGCATATGAAGAAGAAATTCTTTATGATGAGAGTAGGCACTGGAACAGGTTGCCCAGAGAAGCTGTGGATGCCCCATACCTGGAGGGGTTCAAGATTAGGTTGGATGGGACTTTGAGCAACCTGACCTAGTGGAAAGTGTCCCTGCCCATGGCCAGGGGATTGGAACTGGATGATCTTTAAGGTCCCTTTCAACCCCAACCTTTCTATGATTCTATGATTCTATGTTTTTATCTGACATCATATACCAGTTACTTGAACCACCAGTGGAAGAGAAGAAAGGTGACACTCATTTCTTATGATAGAAACATTTGTCTTGGAGAAAGAACAAATGACAGTGGACAATATTTGCAGACCACTCAATATGCAGCAAGCTCACAGACCACAGACCAGGCTTTGCTCTTGATCTCTCTCCTGAATTAACACTCCTCATTCCTACTGCAGGAGACATTAACAGCCTAGAGGCAAAAACCAGGGTCCCATCAGGCTGCACACCAAGCAGGGCAGAAGCAATGGGAAGCCCTTCCTGCAAAAAAACAGCTGAATGGGCAGGTGGCCAGATTCAGCATGGAAATAAGACAGCAGGTGGGAAAATGAGATAGGAAAGGAAATTAATGAGGAGAACAATCTTGTTTCATGTGTTGGACCATAGCCTCTGTGCATCGTCTGGTGCTATCCTGTTCAGCCTCCAGGCGTTTGTTGCACTATCTGTTACTGATAGAGGCTCTTGATGCTGTGAGCTCTTGGACAGCCCTGAATAAATTCACAGGGCTGTACACTATCTCTTCCACTAATGCTGCTTGTGCATGGCTGGGAGTTTTCCTGACACTGTCACCGACCATTTCATCATCATGTATCCTCCACAGGAGGAGAGATGACCAGGGACAGATAGCATGGGCAGTTAGGACAAAATGCCCTGTTAGAAAGTAAGAAAGTGGAAGCTTTTTCTCATCAATGGGAAGCAATCACCTGAAGCATTAAAATGAAAACCACTCTTGAATATTATTAGTCAGGAAGACCTTAACTTACCCCACCAAAGAAAAGTCCACTTAAACCTACTTTATATCAATTAGATATGGATACATGCAGTGTTTTCTTTTTCCCTGAGCCAGATATCTCAAAGCACTCAAAAAAGCTGGTTTTGCATTACTTCCCTTGAGTTGCAGATTGCTTCTCTTTGGTTCCTGGGGTTCTCTGTAGTGTCTGCAAGGCCACATGCCCAAACCTCTGTCCAGGTTTGGAACTCCATTTCTTTTACAACTTTATGGAAGAAACAAACAGCAGGATGACAGCCCTGACTCCAAAATCTTTCAAGTTCAAGCTATACCGTGGCAAATGACAGTGTGCCGCTCCCTGTGCAGGCTCTATCGATTACAAGAGGGGCTCTGTGCAGAGACAGCAGTTTTCTCCTGCACGAGTGCAAAAATCAGAGCCAATTTGAGCAAAGGCTGATAGCGAAACAGAAAGTCACAGCAATAAGATTGTGTAGATAAAATGTGCTCAGAAACAAAGTCCTGGGCAGATGTTTTATGCCAGTGGAGTGGTTAAGTGACATGCCTTACCCCACACAGCCCATCAGTAGCAAGGTCAAAACCAGGCACCAGATCTTTCATTCTTTTCCACTAACACCCTCGACACTGAGTATCCCTGAGTAACTACTAGAGCGTTAGCAGTGTGGTGAAGCAATGGTTTTTGTCATTTTTGCTTATATATTTATTGTCTTACAACTCACCAGAGCTTGTGACTAACATCATTGGATACAAACCAGCATGTTATCTGTATTTCAACTTCTTTTGCTAGAACCTTACAACAGTGCTAAACAGATCCTTCAGCAACACCACATCTCTCTTTTCTTCTTTAATTTCTTTTATTTCCTTCAGCAAAGCCCCTGTTGAAACAGTGAGGAATTCCACACAAGGCAATGAAGATTCAATATACTTTTCTTAGAGAGAATTATTTCCCTATAAATTGATTTCAAAAAAAGATCTTGGCATTTTGACCAAAACCACATCTCTTAAATTATCTCATATCCCTCCAAACACACACTCCTAAGCCCTTTTTTGTCCATAGTAGAAAGACAGTCATACTTTGGCACAATTTAAAAGGTTTTGAGAATGATAATTTAAAACAAAGTATTCCCCAAGCAGGCTGTGGACTTGAGCAGAAACAGCCACAGAGTCCTGCGGGGACTTCATAACATAGAATTGATTTAGCAGGGAAGTCTGTAGAATGAACAGTGATGGATGCTAAAGAAAACTGTGTGATATAGAAGATAGATGGTCATTTGAAACAGATCAAGGAAAAACACACTGAAAACTAGGAGAGCCTCCAGCTTTGTTTAAATTATGATCAGTATCAGGCACAGTAAGGCCTCAGACACAAAGTACATGGACAAAGCCATGCTCTACAGTGTTGCCTCTCTTCAGAAGGGCTGCCCTAATGCAAAAAGCTGTTGCTGCAATAAATATCATCAAACACACAGCTGTATAAAACTCCTCTCACACAACATAGGGACATGAACATGCTGTGTTCACACACTGCAATATCGATATTGCTGGTGCCAGATAGAAGGAAAATAGGCATCTAACATCTCCCAGCTTCTCCTGCATAGGGGCTGAACCCCCAGATTTGCTCCCAGCTCCCTTTCCTGCCTGCACTGAGGAGCAAGTGCTGTGCACGAGGTGCTTTGAGACTCACAGTGCTGCCGAGAGTCTTACCCTGATGATGATGATGATGGCCATCATGAGAGAGGAGGGAGTGGAGGGTGCCCTTCACTGGTTGGCACCAGGAGGTTTTCAAATACATCTCTTATTGCTTTCTCTTTTATTGTGGGAGAATTTTTTATTTCTGGTGACTAAAGATGAAGCCTATCCATCAGTCTTACTCTTAGAAAGCACTTCAGGCCCTTTTATGTAGGGCAAGGAGAAGATGGAGTGATGGAAATATGTCTTCAAATATTCCCTGTCCTCTCAAGAAAACATATCCCTAGACAAAATGTTGTACAAAAGCAACCACAATTTTAAATTCCTACTAGCTATATAAAACCTCATCACATTGTAAACACCAGAGGATGTAGATTTTGCAAAGACACTAACAGAAAATATGTACATTTGTGCTTGCAAATGTGAGTTAAATTCAAAGGGCTCATTTTGCAAATGCTGTTAATACTTTCAACGTCTCATTAGCATATCCTGTATGCTCTTTAAATTATACAGGCAGTGCTATCAAAAAACTGCTAAGGGAAATTCCAGAGAACCTCAACAGACAAAAAAAATATGCTTAATATCTACATTTTAGCATTAGTAAGAGCCTACATAGATCAAAGATATGTTCTGGGACAGTATGATTATAAGCCTGCACAACTGAAGAAAAAGAATCAAATGACAGGGCAGGACTCTGAGCATCTGCATACCTGTAGAATAAATACACTTAAAAAGGAAAATGCTTTGGGAGACACTAATGAGCACTACAGCAGTGCCAGAAGAACACTTTCTCAACATTTCTACTGCTTTCCATCTGGCGCTTCATAATAGCAAAATTCTCCATTTATTATAATATTTAAATGAAGAAGACTCAAACACAGATAAGCAAAAGACTGTCCGTGAAAAATTCTTACAAGTGCAAAATTTGTAACAGGAAACTTTGAAATTCAATACAATTCCTGTAAAGCCTTTAGAAGACTTTGTGTGGACAAACAGGCATCTCTCAGAACATGCAGCAAAAACAGAGCTGATTTTGAAAGGGTTGAAAACATTTTTATGCAGTTTTTCTTTGCATTTTCAAACCACGGTAGGGACTGGAAATAATGTCAACATCAGAAAACTCATGAAAAAGGGTGGAACAGTTTAGGATTTATAAAATTTAATAAATAATTAATAAAAAAGGATTTATAAAGTAAGCTTTCAGCATTGGAGTAATGTATCTTCAGGAGTTTAACTCAATGACCATGCTACTTGGCTCATTTGCTAATGGCCAATTTTGCTTATTATTTCTTGATCTGAATAACTCCTCCTAGTTAAAAAAAAAAAAAAAAAAAAAAAAAGAAAGAAAAAAAGAGGTATGTAGCAGACTCATTTATCTGCTCTGTAACTACTAAACAATTGACTGATTTCAATTCCCTCATTTGAATTTACAAATATAGAAAAGCCCCGAAATGATAATATATTCCTTTCTATTCTTGTATGCCAGAAAAGTTCACTGATATTTTTCATTCCCAAGAAGCACAGTTTTACAGGTTGTGAACAAAGATGATTTTGTCAGCTCATAAAACAGTTTTATGTGAGGAAATACAGCAGCAATCTCTCCTATTTCAGAATTAAGGAGTGGGAATCTTAATTAGACATAGGGATAATATCAGCTAGTTACATAGAACAGAATAAAAATGCATAAAGGATATAAAAGCTCATGCTTCAGGACATTAGTCAAGCAGTAATGAATGGGCTAGCACAGAAATACCCCTGGGGAGTAGGCAATTTTTTCATTTCCCCCTTCATTTGTCGCCTTTGAAAGCTAACTCATCTGAACAGGTGTAAATGAGTCCAGTGGGTCTAATGAGACAAATGAAAAAGAGGATGGGTGTTACAGTGAGGATCACTAGTTTGGAAACGAAGCTTCGTGAGAAGAAATAGCTGAATTATGCATTAGCCTGCCTGATAGCCACCCCTGCTACTTTTACCCCCGCTCCTCACCCCACATTTTGTCACTGATTACCAAGGTGAAGCAATTAGGCATGTCGATTCTCAACTACCCATAACCTATTGCTAGCTCCCCAGCAGGGATGAGCCTATTAAGCACATATGAATACAGCAGCTTTCCCATTTGTACGGACCAGTACATTTTTAGGACCAATTTAGCTCACCGTTATAATGTGCAAAAGAGATGTAATGTGTCTTCTTACTAAACCAAACAGTATGTATCAGTGAATTTTTTGTATTCATCCCAGTGTGTGCTCTTTCCATTGGGGAAACATGATGTGTTATACAAATTTTGGTGTCAGCTATGGCTTGTCTTCAGTGATGGTGTTTCTATGCAGAGATGACTCTTGCTGCAAAATCCTAATGGCAAGGCACAGATTGTAACCTCAGTAAAATTAAATGAACTGAGTCCTACAATCCCCACCAGCAACTGATTTTGACTACTTATTTGTAGCAAAAACTACCAGCATCCAGTGTCTTCTAGTGTTTTACAGGGAGATAGCTGTAAATCCTGCAGAAAACCCCCCCCTCTGCACTGAGGACAAAGCCTATGTGCATAAACCGAGCTGCCAATAAATTCAATGCAGGTTGTACATAAGCCAGATTCTCAGCTGGTGTCGACTGGCACAGCTCCACGCATGTCAATTACAAGCAATATGATGTCTGTCTCTGCTGATGGTGGGCCATGTGCTAATTTGCAGCAGGAGATGAGATATCACACTGGATGGCTCTTGCTGGGCTGCAGCAGAGCACAGTATTTTAACTGTTTGAATGGTTTGATGGTCACCCCATTTTACCCTAGACCACAGTGGCTAAGGCTTTGACCCAGGCTTGGTTCCCAGCCCTTGCTGAGGGGGCTCAAAACATCATCTTGGTTGAACTAATTGACCTCTTACACTGGAAGATGTGGTGAGTAGCTATCAGCCTCTCTTGTCCCATTGCAAATATATTTAGAGTCAGGAGAAGCAGGGATGTGGATTGCCCTGTAGGCTGCCTGGTGCTGAGACACTGCAAGCAGGAGTATAAACATTCTGTGAGCTCATAGCAATTATTTATCAGTTAATACACACAGCAGGTGGCCATGGCTAACAGGCTACTAGGCTCAGCAGGAGCACACTTGCTGCCCATGACAGAGGCACCCCGTGAGTGTCTGCTGTCCAGGCAGCCGTCAGTCAGATGGGGAAGTGTCAACCTCCTTGTTGGAAGTGACTGAACCTCGACCTTGCTGAATTGCTCTCATTTCTTGAAGTTTTATGCCACCATATGTCAGTAGTTTTCTCCTGAGGACTTAATTTATGGCTCAACAATTTTCCTTCTGCCTGTGTTTTCACTTGTCTTATTTTACATGGCTTTGGCTTATGTTCCCTGAGAGCTCAACACCAAGTCTTTTCAGTAGAGCTGAGCTGAAATCAGAGAGCTTGGTTTCACAAATCCAAGCCGTGGGTCACTGACAACTAAAACCCTGGGCTGCATGCTCCATCACCATCTTCAGCAGTGCAATACCACCCTTTCCTTTGCACCATCGGCAGTACTAGCCCGTCAGCAGCTGATCAACAAACCTGGAAACAGGATTGGATCCAGGCAGAAGCCAGTATTTTTTTCTTCCACATGAATTTACTTTGCTGCCAGGCCATATTCCTGGTTATACAGGTGTTAGCAGCAGGAGGGAAACAGAACAGCCATCCAAGGACAAGGTGGGAGGATAGCAATCCTGTAGCTTTAATCAGAAAGGGGACCTGACTCTACCAATTACGAAACTATAATTTGAGAACAACTCATGCAAAAAACCTAGTAGGAAATTAATTGTGGAAATATCCATAGGAGATGTGAGTCTTCCTTCCTCTAGACAAAGCAGGGAATTGAACTCAAGTCTCCCAGTCCAGAAAAAGCTCCCTTGATACTGAGCTACTGATTAAAAGGGACTTGTTTCACTTTCTTCCTTTATTTTGAAAAAAGGCTTTAGAAAAAGACCTCTAGAGCCATTGGTATATTTTTTCCTAAAGATTTACAAAATTAGAATAAGTTTCTTCATTTACAGATCAAATGAAATGTTTCCAATGTTTTACTGATTTTTTTTTATTTAGACAAGTAAAAAAAAAAAAAAAAAGTTGCATTTTGAAAAAAACCTTCCTCTTCCATTTAGCAGCCAAATCAAGAAAACAATTATTCGTGGAGTCCTATCCTGCTGTGCTGCTCTAATATGTATTTTATAGAAACCATTTCCTATAGTTCACAGTGTTCTCTGTTTTCTCAGTGATGTGTCCCAAAGGATAGTCTTAAGGAATTACTTGACCTCTAGTGTCCCTGAGACTTTCAGGAAGAATCTGCTGGTGATGCTGAAACAGAAGGTGGAAAAGAAAATAGGCAACTTCTACAGCTTTTTATTTCAGAGAGAGTGTTTAAGACCCCCTTTCTGTAAAAAAACATAGGGACAGCCCAATTTTCCGTACGAATATCTGTTCCTGAGGGTAAAAGTAGGAAAAAAAGAGCTTTCTGATCCTTCTTTCATCTGTACTGATGCTTCTGAAGAAAGATTGCATACAGACTTCATCACTGTTTAACATTACTAGTTTTTAAAAGTTTTGCTCTCAGTTGTTATGAAACTTTCGACCATAACGAAAAATTACAGTTTCTAAACCAAATCTTGAAAGGAATTGTTCAGAAGATTGAACTGACAGAGAGATTTATTTATTTATTTGTTTCTGTTGTCATTGAAATGTCTGTGCTGGCTAGTCTGTAATTAAAAATTCTGTTTGATTGAAGCACAAGGGAAACTTTTTCAAAATTTTTCTGTGTTTGAGAACCCAAAGAACTGCTCTGAAAGAGCCAGGCGTAGGGCATATAATGCAGCAGGTGTGGACACATGATCTAACAAGGCTGAGTTACGACAAGTGAACAAATTGCCACCATACAGCTGAGCTTCCACATCTGGACAGTTGTGCCTCCTGGCTTATTCCAATAATGAAACATAATATATTATATGAAGCAAAATGTGTTTCCCCAATGGTGGAGGAAAGCATGAAGAGTCAATTTTACCACCCAGCTGCTGGGCAATGAATTCTTATGCCACAATGATTCAATCATTCCTGATTGTATGCCAAAAAGGTACATATAATCAGTGCTAGGAGCCCAGATGATGGGTGGTAACTTTCTGACTTTCCATGGCTTGATTACATTTCATCGTGTGTAACTTTAGATTCATTCTCAGGAATAATACAGTCATTTGTGCTCACATTGCCTAAAAGGCTTGTGTGGGCTTTTCAAAAGCATGTTGGAATATTCAAAACTTAAAAACAGGAAAGTATTTACATATGATACAGCACTTGTCCTAATGTATACCTGCCAAATTGCTTCATCTTTTAACTTGTCACATCAACATGTTTCAAGATGCATGACAAGATGTTTTACAACCTTAAGGTGTTTCTGTTTGTGAATTATTTTACACTGAAAGAATTTGCAATGAGTGTTTGCTCAATCTGGTTATTCTTGTGTGCAGCAACTTGCAAAGCTTTGTATTTCTGCACTCTTTTGGGGTAAAAACTTTCAGTGTAACATTGCATTGAGAACAGCAATATAAAAATAATTTACACTTATACTTTTCATTTCTTTCTTTTCCTTCTAACATTTTTGTGACAAAATCTCTCAATAAAGCAGGAAGCACAAATAGGAGCATGTAGCAGCCATTTCCATTGGAAGGTCAATGTTTTACTTCTTGGACTTTGTTGTAAGATAATTTGTTTACTACCTACCAGTATTTTATAAAGTTATCAAGAGCTTTTGGGTATCATTTTGGCCTTTTAATTAAGGTGGATTTTGCCTGATTGTCTTTATTGTAGACTTCAACACCTAGGTAGTTTCCTAGTTATTTTTTATTTTCCCTTATAGCTTTTTGGAAAGAAATAAGCATTTAAAGTGAATGGCTTATTTTACCCTAAACTGATCATCTAAAACAAGGCATCCAATTTATGCCCTAAATACCTAAATCTTTCCACTGACTAAGGGAAGCTGATGATGACAGAGATTTATTCAGAGCAGGCATCAAAAACTGAAACAAAGTGATCGGATGCTTTTGCAGGTTTTTCCCAGGGTCCTGTTGATGACAGGAAGTGGAAGCTGTACACAGTTTGTCATTGCTGCCAGATCTCTACCATTCCAAGCTTCATCCCACCTGCATTTAGAAAACAAATATTGCTGATGATCATGATGATAAGGAATTAAACATATGTGCAGTGCCACCATCCCAATCTCCACAGTTATACAAATATCCTGTCTGTGAGTATCAGTTATAAGTATTCAGTTGAAATGAGTTACCACGAGAATGTTAAATAAAGGTTATCTAATACTTTATTTTGGAGGTGGGGGAGGGATTTCTAACCTCAATCACATAATAATATTGAACGAGCTGCATTTCAATCTTGTTGGCCAATAAAACATTGATTACACAGCTGATGCCACAGTAGAAAAATTATATCGCTCTGAGAAAGCTTGTGAATATTTCACACAACAAAGGAAGTGTACTGTGCATAGAAATATTATGCAATGTGTTACACAAAACCAACAGATCGTGGAGTGTATTATTTCCTCATATTCATTTTTATGGTACTTCTAAGAGGTCTGTAAGTCATCTGTTTAGCCGAAGAAATACCTCCTGAGTGTTACAAAACCAGGAAAAATCTGCAGCTAAGGATTCATAGGCTTTCAATAACATTCATGAACATTTTAGAGGCCAGCTAAATTTCACCTCTGGTCGAGCTTGTGGCAAGCTCCACAGATCCATATTCTGGCTTCTTCTGCACAATTTGTTCTTTTGAGCCTGGTCTATTAACCCTTGGTGAGTCACATTAAATAAAGCTTCTGATGTACTCATGCATTGCCACTTCAGAAACTTCTCTCTGAGAGAGAGTAACTCTGCATGTTCCTTATTGTTCTCTTATTTGTTTCATATTTGGAAAGACTGAAAAATATTTTTTCATTTTCTAGAATAGGAAGATTTTTAGAAAATTGAACAGACATAATGGAGTCCATGGAAGTCATGCTCCTAAGTGCTCCTCTGATAATCCTCTCTCTATGCCCTAGGTGGGCATGCACAAGGAAATAAAAATTGCTTTTTTTTTTCCAAAGACCTGCATTTTGAAAACATACAAAGATATTTCTCTATGAGGTCTTTAGCTGTTTTTGCAAAGAAACTTAATGAACTTTCTTTTTGGCCAAGGCCTTTAAAACACAGCCCATCTTCCTTCCCTTTGTTGACATTTGAATACTATTTAATCAGTCACAAGAAAAAGGGAACAGAGCTAAACAGAATGAAAGGTACAGAAGAGGAAATGTGGGATCAAATTATCTAGTTCTTTTCACGTTTTACTCCAGAAATCATCAGCAAGAGATTGTCTGATTGGTTCCAATCTCATTTAATAGCCAGCTAAAAACATTCCCAAAAGAAGCCAATAACATTCAGTGACTCTGGGCACAAAAGGGCATTCAGGGATTTTGTTTCTCAATCCAAGAAAAGTGTTCAGAATCCTTTCTGATAAGATCATTCAGTAGCTTTAATTTCTCATTAGAGCAGTTTTCAAGAAGTCTAAAGTCAGATTTCCATTCAGACGCATCTTGTGAATACAAGTTACTGTGATGTTGAAGTGTTTGTTAATTTAAAAGAACATGTGGTATAGATGTGTGTGTTCTCTTGATCCACTTCAGATAAGTGTGCATGCCCTCTTTGGAGCATTGAGATATGTGTTTTACCATGTTCTTTCTCAGATGGAGCAGCTAATAACTTGTGTGGCTATTGGATGAATAGGTACTGAACAATTCTCCAGCATTATAGTCAGGTTTCTGAATTCATAATAAACTATGGAAAATTCATATATTTTTAAAGAAAGGGAGAAATTCACTTGGAGGAATTCAAATCTGAGGTAGCAATGGGTGTCAACTCACAATTACGATGACAGCACTAAGCATTACCTACTGCTCTTATGCAAACTTTGTTGTTAGCATCACATTGCAGACTGAGAAGAAACGAGCTATAGAGTTTTCCACCTCCAGCTCTGAGGCTCTGCTTCTGGAGAGAAGGAGTGGGGAAGGAGTGCAATCTTGACTTGTATCTCTCCCATCTTGGGCAAGGTGAGCACATCTTTGTGCCATGAGGTTTGACTTCAGCCTTAGAGGAGAAAATAGAAAACATGGGCTTTCCAAATAAATGCTTCTGAATGTTAGCTGCTCTCATTGCTAAAGATTACTGTGAATCTCAATTTGACACCTGAGGGGAAGTAATAAAAAGAAAAAAACCCAGAACTTTCTTTCAAAGCCACTGTCTTGCAGCTCCATTGCACCCTTGTTCAACCATAACTGAGATGAGAAACTGCCATTGCAACACCACCTTGGGAGCTCAGAGCCAACAGCTCTCCCTGAAAAGGCTCTGCTTTCACTGACACTCTGCAAGTGGCCAAGAGGCACTCAGTAATGTGTGAGACGATGAACAGCAGGGCCCCACACCAAACACAAGGAGCCCCTAATTGTGTTTGAAAAGGAGGAGGAGACAAGGGAGTTAGATGCCTGATAGTTTCTTGAGTAGTATAGCAAATAACACTCATAAAAGATTCAACATAAATCCTTATGCTATTTTGCTACATGCAGCTTTTGTGCTAAGCTTCAGCATGCCCACAATTTTCATAATTTATTCCTGAGCGAATGCTTCCTGTTGTGTATCACATGGAGTGATCAAGGTCCTTCACAGACATGGTAGATGTTTAAAGCAATAGGTAGCTGAAAATCCTGAAGTACCCAGAGAGATTTAAGTTTCTAAAAATTACCTTCAAGACAAGCTAAGATTCTCAAAAGAGTGACAACCACAGGATGACCTGAATGTAATACCTTATATCTGACTCTCCTGAAAATGCTTAAGCAAAGTTTTGACACAAAGCAATGCACCTATGGTAATAAATCCAAGTGTGTCCAGGAACAGTACTGCTCCCTGGATCAAGGTCATGTTTGCTAATAAACCATTAGACCATTCCCTAGTATGCACATGGACTTTTCACCCAATCTCTTTTACTGAAATCGCAGGTATGACCTGGATGTTAAACTGCCCAGGGACCATTCCCAATAGAAGGTTGGCGTTTAGTCACACTCTCCTAGTGGCTTGAGCAGCTACCTAGTGTAAATGTGAACTATTCAGAGCAATTTATATCCACACCCAGTAGCTTTCACTACCATGCTTAACATGGTGGGATAGTTATAGATCATAGGCTATAAATAGGCTAAGGTGCTACATTCATATCTAGCAGATAAATAAAAGTAGCTTCATTCTTTCTGTTGTAAAGTACCCCAAATTCCTGCTAAGGTCAATGTCAGTGACAGGGTTCCAGTGTTCCTGAAAATTAATCTTGTTCTATTTGTGTAGAATTTTGGAAGTTTGATAATAGATTTGGACATTTTGACCAAACTCTGTGTGACAGTCTTTAATATTAGCTGTTTTATTCCTATAATCTCTTTAGAAAATACAAACATCTGTTTGCCAGCAAAATCCAAGGCTGATGTGTTTGTACTACGAGAAGTTGAATGTGGCTTTAAATTTAGCCTTGTGTGGCATAGGAAGTATATTATTTGAACCCTATCTGGAAGAGTCTCAGCCAGTGAGATAATAAATTCTGAAACAAAATGGAGCAAAGCCTTTGCAATTCACAGTTCGTATCTGATTCTTGAACTAAGAAGCAGGTTGTGGTTATTCTTTGTCACATCAGGTGTTATTTAAAATGTGAAAAGGATTTTTGTGTTCCAATCCGTGGCTGTTAATAATACTTTTGAAAATCCTCTGTTTATGCCTCATTTCCAGGTTGAATGTGGTTTCTAGAGGAGCTGCACATGGAATTGCAGAATGGTCATTTCCTGTTGACATTCTTTATCTTGAAAATAGCCAGTGATTAACTAAAATGAAACCCCTGCACAAATTTAGAATATGGCCTCCTATTTCTCTCTAATTATTCTGTGTAAAGTATATAGTGATTCCCTAGAATGACTGGGTTACAGTGTTTGTCACATAAAAGTCCAGCACGGCTTACAGAACTTACAATATTTTCTAAATTTTATTTTAATTTTATACCTCTCCCTTTAAAAGATAAGTTATATTACCCAGATATTAAATCCTATTTTCTCCATGAATATCATTCTGAATTATCCTTATTAATCAATGTTGTCACGGCAAAGTGACTGGAGGCAAAACAATAAGCCAGCAGTGATTAAAACAAATTATGAGAAAAATAAAGCCATTGCATAGACACAGTGCTTTTAATCTATAATGAAGACTGATGCTTATACCGGAAACAAGACTATCCTGCTGGTTTTCAACTCCTCTTCAATCGATATCCCATCTGCATCTTAAAAAGCAAGCTTGACTCCGTCTCTCTCTTCACAGACGGGCATTTATGATCAAGGCTGTCAGCTGGCTCTAAGCGGTGTCATTCTGTTGGCTTTCATAGAGCCTGTTTTAGGCTGGCTTAAGACCTTAATATACATACCAGGAGTGTCAAAGGGCAGGGTAAAGGTATTTGTAACACCTGTCTTAATACAGTGGGATAATCACCTCTTTTGACCAGCTGGTGATGCTGTGTTTGATGCACCCCAGGATGTGCTTTGCCCTCTTGGCTGCCGGGGCACATTGTTGGCTCACATCAATCTGCTGCCTACCAGCACCCCCAGATTCCTCCCTACAGGGCTGTTCTCTGGGAACTCCTCCCCAGATTTATAATAGTACCCAGCAATATGTGGGGTTTTGGCACTTTTTCTCCCTCTGTCTCAATACTTCTGTTCTTCAACCCTGTGTCAGTGAGAGGAGATATCACAGGGCTGGTGCTTTATAAATGCCTAATTCAACACTACTTTGCTGAAGTTCAACTCCAATGAATTCTTCCCCTAATTTTAGACTGCCTGAATCAGCTGAAACCACCTTTATGTCATATTTTACCACGTGTAAAAGAGGGATAGTGTTACCTGAAGCCTTTGTTCTGCACTGCGAAGCCTCCATAGGCGAAGTGTTACATAAATGCTCTGCATTTATTATTTCAAATAGTAAATCAAAGGAAGGACAAGTACAGCAAGACGGAACAGGTCTTAAATCTGCAGACATAAGCAGAGTTGTGTGTGCAAAATGTTTCAAAAATAGTATAAAAATGAGGGACTAATTCTCTGTAGGGAAGGAGCAAGAGTAATTGCAGAAGTGTAGAGGTGAGATGGGAGTCATGGGAATTATCACTCGCACAAAATTAACTGCTACAGTGTTTTGCAAGCACACAGGACATGAATATGAAAGATCAGTCAAAAGGACTGGAAAAGTGATCCAGCAGAGATGTAGCAAAAGCCAGAGTCTTGGTGGCTACTGTTAGAAACGGAGGCCTTTATGGGTTTGCTTCATAGGGGCTAAATGAACATTACTGACAGGACTTTGCTTACATTGGCAGAATTCATTTCCGAAAAACAAAAAAAACTCCACAGCAGCTAAATCCATAGGAAAAATTCCATTAAATAAAGTATTAGGTCATTGCATATGGCTTCAGGCAGCCATCATGTTAAGTGATCTATGGGAGTGAAGTGGTACAAGACTTCCTGGAAGTCAGGTGGTTTGATATCCTTAATTTGTATGAAGAGGTATAACTCCATTTCCAGATGCATGTCAGGTAAATGTTCTTCACTTCAGAAGATGCAAAGGGAAGTCAGTATATGTTAAGTAGCATAGATTAAATTTCCCTGGAAAATATACTGATGTACATATGAAAATATGAGACCCATCTTCCTGCCTTTGAGTAGGTTTTGAGTGAAAGGACAGATCAATCTTGGACATAGCAGAGCCAGTATAGGTATAGTCTGGCTTTGAAGAGCCAATGCAAAAAAGATTCAGCTCCTGAGTGCTGTTCAGTACAGCTCTATTTCGAACCCTCTGATAAAAGGTTAAGACCATCTGTTAATCAAAAAAATAAGGTTTGCAGGAATCATTGTTTTTCTTTATACAAGCTTCGTGGAATTTCCATGTAGTTGAAGAAGAGAGGCCTGAAATACTAAGCTAATTCATGTGAAAATGCCATAAAACAAGTTATCTGATAAACTGATTATGAAGAGGTTATGACTCACTTCCTTAAAGGGACAGTTGTGATTGTAACTTCTCTAACAAACATCTCCTCTGTGCTTTCCTAATGACAAAGGAGAAGGCTGCATGCTGCGGCCGTGGGCATTGACATGGGGCAACTTTGTGCAGGAGCAATATGGAGCACCACAAAACCCAATGGTCCTCTGGGGCTTCTTTTCTGATACAGAGATTCCACTGGTGGTCAGCACTGCTGCAGGTGCTTCTGGAAGTTGCTGAGGCTCCTTAATGCCCAGTAAAGTAAAAGGAAACCCAGGCTGTGCTCATCTGTTGAAAGACGAGTTCAGCATTTTGAAGTGACTCTCAGAGTCTGTAATGTGAGAACATGGTGCCTGGGACTGGTGTGAAGGTCAAGAGCTTGAAGATAATTTCCCTCTTCACACACACAATATCTGCAAGACAAGAACCTTAGAAAAGAATCATGTTGTTCCTTTTGCAGACATTGGCTATAGCTCAGACAGGGAAGGAAAATAGCATTGCAGGATTATAGGTTGTGGAATCATCATTCATACAACCATAGAAAGGCTTGGTTTGGAATGGCCCTTACAGATCGTCTAGTTCCAAATCCCCTACCGTGGGCAGGGATACCATCCACTATCCACCCATAAACATCTTCACTTCTAGATGTTGGAATCCAAAACATGCTCAGGATGTACACCTGGGGAGGAGTTTCCTTTTCTTGTGAAAATAGTCATGAGGACAGTGACTTCTCCAAAGGCCAGAGGTATTTGCAGTGACTAGCAGTATTTTATGCAACTGAGCTCCTAAATCTCAGACCTCTGAAAACCAGGAAATAACAGAGATAAGCCATACATATACACTATTTACCAAAACAGCTTTAATTCTTATAACGCTGAATGAAGGGATAGAAGGAATAAGCACCTTCCACTAGTTTAGCTGCACCTAGTTTATTAGCTATAAGTGTCTTGAAGGGCTGAAGATAATATGGAGCAATCAGGAGAGCTGTGATTGTGAAGTGCTTCAGGCGTCCTCTGTGTATGTGGAGAAAGGAAGAGCTACAAATGCACCTCAGCAGGCGCTGTGGTGTCTCTTTTCAGCAGTGGGCGGAATAGATTGTGGCAGAATTTTAGCATAATTTTTCTTTTTATCTTGGGGATTATAATCCGTTAAACGTGAGATGAGTGAAAACTGAGGATTTTATCCTTGGAAAATGAAAGAGTGGTGTTAGATGGCACTGTGTATGAAAGGTGAGGGGATTACAAAGTGAAGTGGAAGAACTGTAAATATTTGCAGACGTACTGCTTTTTCAGAGCATGGAAAGTATGTTACATCAGGTACTTCCCACTCCGTTTCAAAGACAGGGAGCACACGTGTGGTAAAGGCACAGCATACCACTTAGAGATGGCAGAATTATGGATGTGCTTCTCACCTACATTTGCTTGTAGAGATTCAAGATGATTGAACTCAGCACTGCAAAAGATGTGGGGCATTGTGAAAAGCCTTGTGGCCAATTAACAAGTTGTGCCACTGTATTTCCAAGAAGCTGGTCTGCTTGCTTTTTATCTTGTCTGCCTGCTTTTGATGGAGGAAGGCTGAAAGGGCAGCATAGAATTGAGATCTGTTTCAGGAAGAAAAAATGCACTTCAGGCAAGAGAGCAAGCATGCACAAAGTAGTTTTGCATGGAGCTACTATCATGTTTAGATTAAAAACAAAAAAAAAGGATGCAACTTTATATTGAAGCATTCGTCTGTTGTATACATTGTAAGCAGGGGTGGAGGGTATGATAGGCTTGGATATGTTTTCAAAGAGTTCATTAGACCCCTGAAAAAATCACAAATGTAATCTATGTCCTCACATGTTAGCACTTCTATTCCAAGGTGGAACAACGAGTGGTAATTACAAGTGTGAAAATCATGTCTCTAAATACGGTTCTTTCAGCAGAATGAGAATATCCATGGGTATAAACATAGATGGAGGAAGAAAGCTCAAAAAGCTTTGAACTGCTTTTTTGCTATCACTGCTACATAGCAGTGGTAGCACCTGAGAGTCTGTGATGTGCATCCAGGGTACCTGTTCTCAGCTACTCTATCCAAGCAATCACTTTAAAGTATATTTCAAGCACCTTTTTTCCTCTCTATTTCCTTTACATCAGGACAAGACAAAACGTACAAAAGAACAGAAGTCCTCAAATTTATAGGCATTCACAAAAGATAGAAAAGGGGAATACAAAAAACTCTTAGATTGACAGTTGCTGGCAATTCACACACTTCCTAAACCAGAGCACACTAGAGAATGCAGGAAGCCAAGCTCGTGCATCCCTCGCATCAGTAATTGTTAGATCCCACAAGAAAGCGAAGCCCCACATCCCATCTACACACTCTCATCTTATTTTGGGCATGGCCCTTTAGCTTAGGACCAGTAAACTCTTTCTTCTGTACTTCCAGATGCTTTCTCCGTTAATTCTTTCTTCCCTATTTGAACGTATTTCTATTTGTAGCTCACTTTATTTTGCAAGTACATCCTTAATTTCCTGCTGAGTTCAGATGACCCCATTCCCCACTCTCACTATCCTCTACAAGAATATTCAGATATGAAGATTATAACAATACGAATAGCTTTAGCAATAGAATTATTTAATTTTCCTTTTTGTTTAACACAATGGAAACACATTAAGAAAAGGGAAAAAAATGCTCACTGTGTTTTCAGAAAAGAGTGGGCTCATTTTCAGACATTGCACATAGAAGAGCAATTAGCTGATTTTCATGGTAAAGTGAATATTCAGTTCTTAAAAATATAGCTGAGTGTCATCTACAAACTAATCTGTAGAAAGACAGATGCTACCAACTCAGTTCTTCACTTTAAAACTTTGATTTAAAGTGTGATTTAAAGGCCATTAATGTCAGCGGAAGACTTTCCACTGACTTCTAAAGGGTTTTTCATCAGGCCATTATAGATGTAACATTTCTAGGTCCGTGGAAGAAACAGAAGCCAGACATGAAAATTAAATCACTTAACTGTGTACTGCAGACAGAAAAAAAAAATACATTCAGAATATTAAGATGAATCATGCCTTTTCCTCTAAATCATGTAGGAACACAAACAAGAAGCACAATACACTAACTTTCTAATAAATTACTTATTCAATCACTGTTGTATGCTTAAGTGGCAGACATCAAGATATTTTCAGACGACTCCATCCTGTCATTTGGCACCTTGTTGTCACAGCTGTCTTCTGCTTAATTCCAGTCACACCTCTCCTTCTTTGATAGCGTTCTTATTGTAAAGTCACATTGTGGTTCTCACATAACCTTATCCATTTTTTACTTTACAGCTAGCCTGATCTGCTTTCTGTGTCATTACAGAAGTACTCCATCAGAAATATGTGCTTGGTGGCAGGGGATAAACCATGGGGTGTATGCAAGGCAGTCTTCATAAGGATGAGAAACAACAGGGCAAAAATAACTGCTGGAGGATTAAATGTAATGGCCATCCAACTACAGTTTTTCAGTGTATTATCAGTTCAGTTTGCTGATAAGAGTGACAATATTATGAGGAATGGAAGCTAGTACCTCTGCATGTGGTTTTTATTCAAATTAAAACACGCAGATGAAAAATACCATACTCTAGACATCAGATTTTCCTCTGTTCTGAGAAAGATACCACAGTTTCCCTGGAGGTAATGGGTTTCTCAAAAACACTGGAGTTTGTCAACTTGTACAGTAGCCATTTCCTTCTTGATCACAGGTTCTGGGAAGCTTTCACATCTGCTGTGTGGTCTGCTAGCCAACACAATGTTAACAAATGTTCCTTCACGTGAATTGTTAAAATAAGCAAAATAACAGCTTTTGCTGATCTGCAATTTTAAAGTGAGGAAAAAAAAATCTTTTGTATGGATAAGGAGGGAGAATAAGAACAAACTGACCAAAACGAATTTCCTCCTGTTCCCATACTCTGCTATAATTCTCAAAAAACTTATCTAAGGAAAGTTGAAAGTTTCAAATAGTCCCATGACTCCTGGATCTGTGACTTTCATGAAAACAAAAGAAACACCAAGATTTTGTTAAAAAGTTCAGAATAGAAAAAAAATACCGATCATTACAATTACACTGAAAAGTTGTGGGAGACAGATGACATCTTTGTAAGTGAAAATTACTGCACATGGTTATTCAATTTATGAGTATTGAGTACCACTCCCTACTAAAAAAAAATTAATTCTATTCAGCATACACCAGACTGAAAGGAGACATATGAACCTTCAAATATATAAAATAAAACAAAAAATTGTTTTTCATGTTTTCTAGGAACAGACAAAAAATTATAGGCTTATGACAACACAGTGCAAAATTATTCTAAACTCAGAGAATTTCCTAACTATTAGTCGTGCAAAGATTGCCTAGAGAGACCGCTGAATTTCCTGGCTGAGGAAGTAGAAGAGGAATGTTAGTGTAAGTAAAGAGGGATAACAGTTGAGGCAGAGAGATGGGCTAGATGACTGACATTGCTCTGAATTCTGCTGTTTCATGGTTCACCAACCACCATTATCCATCAGTTATGAGTTACTCCAGGTTCAAGTATTTTTGAATGTCTGTTACCTCCTTAAGACTTACAAGATATGGAGTATTACCACGAGATATGACATTTTTACCTTCACCAGTAGGACCCCAACTGTCACCTTTAAAGGTAAAGAACTCCTGATGATGAGCCTGGTCCTGAACAAATGACCAGACAAAGCATTTATGGTCATAGCAGACTATCCCTTCACCTGAAACCTTTAAAACAGGAAGGATCATCAAGCTTAAACAGATTTATTGAAATGAACAAACACAGTTATTGTCCTGACTGTGATGAAGGTCAGGATAAAGTAATACTACTTTTCAGTGAATCATGCCCACACCAACACTTGATGGCTGGGGGATGAGCAGAAATGGCAACTCCTGAAGGGCAGAGAGCCATATCTGTCTGTTACAGAGCTGGACTAAAACATAGATGGCCTTTTCCTGTTCATTTCCTTTGTCTTGACCAATAAATAAGCAAGCTTGAGCAATTAAACTGCGAGGAGGAAAATTTGCTGACTAATGAACGTGATTTTTTTCTCATTCCTGACCTTGCTGGGCCGTTCACCAGTTTAGAGGATCATTAATCAACAAATCTTTTTCATTTTATCTTTGCCTGGAAAAGGTTCACACTTTGTATTAATGTCATACACATATAGTTTATAAAGGCTTATTTAATGAATAAAAATACACTTAAATAAATGGTTTACCAGTTGTTGTTAACCTTAGTCAATAGACTGCCTATAGACCATGTCTTCTCAGTTCTCCCTATCACTTCTCTTTTTGTATTCTTCTCTGTTACTTTTTCACAGTGTTTACTATTAACAATAAATTTAACATTTTAAAATATTTTTTCATATACAGTGTGACAGAGGAGACTGAAAATATTTTATTTTGAGGCTCCTTCTGTTATCAGGAAACAAATAGCTTATTTTTTTCTTACTCCACTTGCTGAAGAGGAACAATAGATACTGATGTAACCACGAGCAAACATATAATATTCTCTTGGCTTTATTTCTGAAACTTCTCCATTAGAGCCCACTTAATTAGATGCATAAATCCTGTAAATGATGTCAATGTTCATAATTAAATGAGACAATTGCAAAATCAGCTGCAGTACAAAATGTAGATAAATGTAGGGAGGAACAATAAGGGATTGCTTATTATAAATCTGCATGACTAACACTACCATAGTGATGTAGAAGAGAACCTATAACATCTGCTTCATACATATGAAAATTCAATTAAATTATCAGCCATGAATTACTGTAGCACAAAAACCAACAATAAAAAATTTGACCTAATTATTTTAAGATTTTTCAGCAGGAATAGGTTATATTTCAGTACTATGAACTGGTAGATTGATTTCTGTGCTGCTTAAACAGCTTAATCCTGTAAAATTTTTTTAAAAATGCATCTTTCACCAATGGAAAGGGTACAAAAAGAATAAAGAGACAGATTTAAAATTTACTGCTGCTCAAAATAAAATCAAATAACATAAAAAATAAAAAATTAACTGTAAATTTTTGTAGCAATTGAAGCTCTATTAACTAGGATATTTTATATCAAATCAGAGTCCATATCTGAACTCAAGGTGCATCTTATCGTTTCTTTAGAAGAAATATCTATTTTCAAGAAATAAGCTGGATGGTTGTGTCAGTCCAGTAGTTTGGTGGAAGAGGAGTTCAGAAAAAAAAAAATTGGCCTGGGAAGAATGTTTCCACCCTTCACACATTCAAACTTAAAGGGCTAACAGCAACACTGACTTTTCTTGCAAAATGCCTAAATACACATTTATTTTTACATTCACACATACATTAATAGATACATTTGTGCATATATATGTACATATGCATATATATAAAAGACTATATCCCTCTCCTTTTGCTCCCTTTTGTGGCCAGCTTTAGACCACACTGACATCTAGTCAGGCTGCCATCCTTAGAGAATATATACCAGACAGATATTATCCTATCAGATCAAAAGTAAGTTTTAATATTTATCCCCAAATAAATCTTGATGACAGATGGACTGTTCTTTCAGTGAATAATAATTAGGAGTTAGGTCCTCCAACTCAATTTGGCAGCCCTCTTAGAAAAGCAAACCTCAAAGTGTTTGGGCAGATGCTCAAGTCCACCACCACGAAGTCTCAGCTGAAGGACTTACTCCTTCATGGGCAACATCTTACAGTGCATCAGAAATACACTGTTCCTGATGTCACATCCACTGCTGTGAGAAACACAAGAACTGAGCCCAGGGGCACAGCTAGACAATGCCCCATGTCCATATTCTCGACCTTGGCAGTAACAGATAACACCATCTTCTGCTGTACCTTATAGGCTGGCAAATCCATTGTCAATGCTTAACAAAGAATAATACTAATGGGGCATATCCAAAGCATTGACTTGGCGTTATCAAACAGCAAACAGCTAGATGGGAGGGTCACAGTAAAAGGACTTATCCCTGAAGGCCCTCAAGTAAAGCGCCTAATCAGACACCTTCATTTTGCACTAAAGGAACAGCTCAGCATGGCCTTGATCCTTGATCAGGAACACAGAAGAGTATAATAATTTTCTTCTCCTCCTTTTCCAAATATCAGGTAAAAGCTTAGGGGCAAGGGTTATTGTAGGCCTAATGGACAGCAGGCAGTACACATCCTTGGACTTCAGAATTGTTGCAGAACTTAAAGCAGGCATGGTTACTCCATAGCTGCTGAACCAGGCTGCTGTTTGACTTTGGAAAAGGGAGCTCACTGCCCTGGCTTTTCCCAAAGGTTTCCTGAACCAATTTAGGTGTGACAAACCCACATCTCTTGCACTTTACAACAGGTTGCCACAGCCTCTATAAACTCTTTTCTTTAGCTGCACTGATATTTTATTAATGTATACTACCAGCTGATTTCAGTTATAATAGCAAATTTAATACGACAGAATC
>JAWWLV010000001.1:36344151-36380975 GCA_035041135.1 Platyrinchus mystaceus
CTTATAGGCTGGCAAATCCATTGTCAATGCTTAACAAAGAATAATACTAATGGGGCATATCCAAAGCATTGACTTGGTGTTATCAAACAGCAAACAGCTAGATGGGAGGGTCACAGTAAAAGGACTTATCCCTGAAGGCCTTCAGGTAAAGCGTCTAATCAGAGACCTTCGTTTTGCACTAAAGAAACAGCTCAGCATGGCCTTGATCCTTGATCAGGAACACAGAAGAGTATAATAATTTTCTTCTCCTCCTCTTCCAAATATCAAGTAAAAGCTTAGGGGCAAGGGTTATTGCAAGCCTAATGGACAGCAGGCAGTACACATCCTTGGACTTCAAAATTGTTGCAGAACTTCAAGCAGGCATGGTTACTCCATAGCTGCTGAACCAGGCTGCTGTTTGACTTTGGAAAAGGTAGCTCACTGCCCTGGCTTTTCCCAAAGGTTTCCTGAACCAATTTAGATGTGACAAACCCACATCTCTTGCAGTTTACAACAGGTTGCCACAGCCTCTATAAACTCTTTTCCTTAGCTGCACTGATATTTTATTAATGTATACTACCAGCTGATTTCAGTTATAATAGCAAATTTAATACGACAGAATCATAGAATGGTTTGGTTTGGAAGGTACCTTGAAGCAGTTCTAGATCCAACCCCCCTGCCATGGGGAGGGACACCTTCCACTAGACCAGGTTGCTCAACCCCATCCAACCTGGCCACAAACAATTCTAGGATGGGGCATCCACAGCTTCTCTGCACAACCAGTTGCAGTGCCTCATTACCCTCAAAATAAAGAATTTCTTCCTAACACCTAATCTAAACCCGTCCTCTTACCATTTAAAGCTATTCCCCCTTGTCCTGTCACTACATGTCCTTCTAAAAGGTCCCTCTTCAGCTTTCTTGTAGCCCCATTCAGATACTAAAAGGTACTCCCTAGATCCTTCTCTTCTCCGGGCTGAAAAACTCCAAGTGTCCCAAGTCCCATTTGAGACCAACCAAGCCTATCTTGATGGGAGAGGTACTCCAGCCCATTTGTGGCTTCTCCTGGACTCACTCCAACAGGTCCATGTCCTTCTTGTGTTGGGGGCTCCAGAGCTGGATGCAGTATTTCAGATGCAGTCTCATAGAACTCTCACAAGAACAAAGTAGAGGGGCAGAATCACCTCCATTGACCTGCTGGCCACACTGCTTTTGATGCAGCCCAGGCCCACCTCTCAAGCCTATCCTGATCTCTCTGGATGGCATCCCTTCCCTCCAATGTGTCAACTGCACCAGACATGTCAGGTTAGAAAAACTCCTCTCTGAGGTATATAAGTTAACCTGGGGTCACTATTCATTTTTAACAGCTTTTGCTTGTTTGCCTCTTATTTTACCTGAAATTACATGTTAATTGTTAACACATGTAGCAATACACTTCTGTCACTCTCCCATCACTCAGCCCTGTTGAGTCTTGTATCCACTTTTTTTCATTTTTAGTTCACTGTAACCAGGAAATCCCTAAACCTTCTAGCATGACTAGAAGCATCTACCCTGAGATTTGACTGACATCTTGGTGAGATTCCATTGACTGAGAGTAGAACTCCACTTGGAGCATCTGAAACTGAAGTCACCCTTGGTAAGGGATAAAAAAAATGCAATTCTGTGCATCATCATCATATTGTTTTCCCCTTCAGTTTTTAGTGTTTCAGTGTGGCATGTACTTAAACAGGCCTTAGAAAAAGATTTCTTCAATTAAATTAGAAAAAAAAAGGCAAAATTAAACCCCCTTAAATTCAATGCTTTTTACTTCACTAGTAGGTTAATAAGACCAGACTGGAGAATTATGATATTTTTGTTCCAGACAGACTTCAAATTCACACCTATTATATTCTAAAATCACAGGTTTACTTAAAGTGTTCCCTTTGCCGATAAATATTCAAATAACCTCAGTAGTAAAGTACTTGGTCTGCTGAGATTCAGAGCTAGTCAGAGTCCTTTGTATTCTCACCTTGCTAGGGTCTGGTTTCTCAATTGGATTACACTACTGTAAATCACAACTTGATCAATAATGTCACACAGAAGCAGGACAGTCAAGAAAAATACTGGAACCTATACAAGAACTGTCATGAACCTCAGGTCCCAAACCTACAAGGCCTCATGGGCCCTGAAAATCCTGAATTTCACTGGGTTTTCCAAGTATTTTTATGTTTTCAGTGTGCTTGAGTTTTATTGGGTGCATTTTTTGGCTACTGAATAATGCCAGATTTTTACAGAGGAGTGTCAAGCAGCCTTGGCATGGCAGATTAAGAATCAGCCTCCAGTCAGGTAACAGAAGTTGTAAGACACATAAAACCCAAGACACTGTGTTGCTATTGTATTGTAGGGATATATCTCAGGATTAATTAGACATTTTTCAGTGTGTTCTTTTTTTTTATATTCATTCTTTGGCAAAGGAGTTTATTTAGGAAACAGTGATTTAGATAATTAGAAGCTCAAAGCTCTCTCTCTCTGGCTCAGTGATATCTTCTGCGGACAGGGCTTACCTGTCTCTATTGTCCATCTGGCAGCAGTCTATAGGAAAGCACTCCAATCCTTGGATGGTCTTTGATCAGCAACTGGCATGGTGACAGCACAGCTGAAGTTTCCACAATTCACACCCTATGGCTATCCAGAAACAGCATCATTTTCACACTGTAGCTTCAGCTTTTCCATCTCACTGAAGCTTCAGAAGCACCTTTATTATAAATTATCTAAAATATCTATGGGGTCAAGACTGAGCATTAAGTTCAATAGCCAAGGAGTACAAAGCCTTAGTGGGCTTGGGGGCCACTGTAACCATCAATCTCTTCATAAGCACTTGATATCACATGCTCCAGGACTCTTCTTTGGGTGGTTTTCCTCTTCATAATCAGATTTTCCTGGAAAAAATTACTTGCTAGCCAGTGTATTGATAACGTGTTGAACTATCACTATCTGCATCTTTATAAATACTCATATGTATTTCTATATTGAACTGAGGAGACCTCATCTAATGTAGCAGGAAAGTAAGGAAAATGAGCTTTACCTTTCAGAGTTTATCAACCCAAAACAAAACAAAAGAGAAGTGGATCCAGTTAGGAAAGCACAAAGAGACCATGAGCTTCTGTTTCTTTTCATTCAGTTCCATTTCAACCAGCAAACTGAACAATGAAGTAGTTAAATAGTCTGGATTAAATATTTATTTTAGAGTGTTTGCTTTTTCACACATAAATTAAATTTTCTTGTTTAATCTCTGCTTTTCTTATAATTATCTCTCTACACACACACTATTGGCTCACAGCTAGCCTACCTCTTCAAGCAAGATGATTAGGAAGTGTCTGTTGTTGTTGGGCTTTCTTTTTTCTCTTTAATTTTTCCTGGAGACGATAATACTATTCACTTACTATGTTGAAGTGGTTATAACGATATATATAAAAAGCAAGAATAGACCAATAATCTATTGGTCTCCTAGAGCAGGACACAACTTACATTTTTGATACCATATTTTTACAGATACTTTGAAATGAAAATTCCTGCAGTAGTTCTTTTACCTTGACACATATGATTGGTTTTGTGGCTTAAACACTGACCTTTTGTGTGTATGTGTAGGTAATGTTTTAGAACTATCTGGTAGGACTTAATTACAAAAAAGCACAACCTTATTTCCTGTGCATTTTAAAAGTGTGGCTATGAAAATGAATAAGAAATTAGGAAATTCAGGCTAAAGGATGTAAATAACATGGGCTACATGGCTAGCAGAAAAGAACCACAGGGATGGATCCTAAAATTTCATTTGCATAAATGGTAAATACAACTCTGCTCCTCTACTGAAAGATAGTCTTCAGCCCTAGACTGAACTTTGAAAAGCCTTCCTGAAGCACTTCCTTTTATATATAGAAACACATGTAGAGGTGTAAATGTATATAATAGCAATATATAGAAATAGCAATACAAAGCATTTGTATCACTGGGAAGGGTTAGATCTACCCACACATTGCATATACACTGTTGCACATAAACCAAGTTCTCCCTTTGTTGTAGGTGTTAAGTTTTATGTGATCATGTCCGTTAGGAAAGCCGTAGCCTTAAAATCCTTAAGTGGACAGAGGTATAGATCAACAGACAGACAGCTACATCCATCCAAGCATGCTCTCAAAAGCATACACGCTTTTCTGCAAGAATGTGTACCTCTAAAATCTGGTTTTAGGGGCATTGTCCAAGTGCCCCTTAAACACCAACAGGCTTGGGGCATCAACAACCTCTCTGGGAAGCTTGCTCAATAATATAGTATCAAAATTATGTTAAAGCATGATAATATGCTTTAATCTTTGATCAGCCTTGCATGGGTCATGCCGTTGGACTAGATGACCAGTTTAGGTCCCTTCTAACTGAAATATTCTATTCTATTCTATTCTATTCCATTCCATTCCATTCATTCAATTCTATTCTACTCTACATAGCTGGTGAAATTTTCCCTCAGTCTAAATACACAGTAGAAATACTACAATACACACAAGAAAATGAAATAGTATATAAACTGCTGTGTCCATATCAGTGTGAAGTTCAATCCTGGTGTGTTTCTTCATTTCAAAACTATGGCTTGAATTGACTTTCCTTCATATACATCACAAACAAGTGCTTCTCACTTGCATTTGTGTTCCGCTCTCACAGGTCATCAAAGCGTTTGGCTATCACTTGGCTCAAAGCATCTCCAGCCTTGCCAATTAATTGATGAAGAACCATTATGAGACAAATATATCATCTGCATTTTAACTGCTTGAATGGAAGATTATTGAAGTAATAACTGGCAACATCAAAACCATTAATAAAGTATGAGCTGGGAGTAGCAAATTACAAATTTCTGTACCTAGTTCCCAAAATAAATTTGCTCTTGAAGGTAGTTTTAGCACTGATGATGACATAGACGAATGATGTTGATTAAAAAGGAGTGAAGAAAAGATTATCACTTCAGCATAGAAACCACTGGCGTCATTATCGGTTTCATCTATATAAAAAGTGTTAAATTTTTCAGTCACTTCCTAGCCTTGCTGTGAAATTGCAGGTGTCAGGTATAGTGGTAGTTGAGCACAAGATAAGGCAAAAAAGAGGGAGCAAAAGTGAGTTAGATCATAAACTAAAGCCCACAAATCAGAAGAAATATTATAGTCCTGTGGCTTTAAAATGGGCCTTTTGTGAAGGCAATATTTTCATTGCTTCTGCTGGTGATGAGATGTTCCTTACAACATGAACAGACACAATCATTTTGAAGGACCCCATATTTAGTTAATGAGTAAAGATGTAAATTATCAAGAGTGCCTAATGTTGTTATCACAACCCAAAGACATGAATAAGCTTCCTAGAGAGGTAATGAATAGGACACAAGGCTCAGAAGTCCTGTGCCTCTCTCTTTCAGCCACTTATTTTCAGGGAGACTGAAGATGAGCCTTTTTCCTTCTGTCTACTTGTCTTTCCTCTCCCACTCTGTCTTCTTGTCAATTTAAAATTTTGACTCATTGCAGAAAGACTGGCTCTCACTATGTGGTTTGTACAGTCCCTCATACAATTGCACCAGTGTAATGCAAATTGTAGTATTAAATATTCATACAAAAGCTTCATAGTGTGACTGCATGAAATCAGATCAATCAGGGAACAGGCATACAGCCGAGCACCTTGGTAAGATGAAGCACAGAGATTTTTATTACAATTGAAGCCTCATTACAGAGAGTGTGCTGACATAAGCTGTGTTTTCATTGTCGTGAGCCCAATTTCATAACCATGTATTAGAGTTATGAGTTCTCCTAGCAAGCCATAATGTTTTCACTTTTGGCTGTGCAATCACATATTGTTAGCTTAGGACATTTAAACTTTATAAATGGCTCTATAATACGTGGCCTTTTCAGCTATAAAATTGTTCCTTAAAAAATAATCTGAGGCATTGGTCAACACAAGTCAATGTCACCTAACAGCAAATAAATTTTGGCAATAAATTAGAAGTTAACTACATAAGTGTGAGCAATTCCTTCAATAAATAATTAGTCATATATTTTCTTTCTGTCCAATAAAAACATCACTAAAATGCTGTGCAGTGTTCTTGTTCCTATCTGTTGCCTTGCTTCAGAAATGGTAAAGGATGTGTCTAATAATAAAATATTTCCAGCAGTTTCCAGGAATTTATGTTGAGAATTTTAGCTGGAATGCCTGGATTGATGCAGTCTGTTTAGGAAAACTTGCCTTATTCTATAATCCAGATTAGGAAACCCACATTTGAATGATTTGATAAAACAAAAAAACACTGAGAAAAATCAAATCCATACTCAATAAAAAATGCTTTTTTGGCCCTTTATTGAATGATTGAGCTTGTCACTGGCTATATTATCTGTCTATTTAGGCTGTAAACTGTTCAAGGCAGCTTTTATCTCCCATTCATCATGAATCATGCTTTTCCTATAACTTATAGCTAAAGGGGCTCATTCTTCCTTGATACTTACTTACTTAAGATGTTTCTTCTCAGAGAAAGAAAACAAGGCTGTGTGTCCATCATAATGAATTTATATGCAGTAGAGTTTATATAAACATATTTTTATCACAATGGGCATAAATTGAAATCTCAGATATTCTATATAGTGTTAATATTCTGCACCTGAAAGCTTTAGACCACAGCATGCTCTCTAATTGCAGATTTTGGACAGAAAATTACCAATCACCTGAAAGAAGAGTGGGCAACAGTCTTAACCCAAAATTCAGCATTTAGAAATGATCATCATTTTAAGAGATCATAGCAAGCTGTTACATCTTCATGATTCTTACCTTCTGGAGTCTGATAGGAAAGCAGATATGCAGCTACCAAACTGCCTGCAGAGCCTCAAGGGTGCAGCTGTGAGATGGGAACCAAAGCATAGCAGGGACAGTGGCATTGTGTTGCCACCAGCATGACAAGGAAGGGTCCACCTGAATCCCCTCATCCATGTCATAATTATGCATTGAATTTTAGAGTGTTCAAAAATCTTGCCAACTGTAGGTGTAAAACTGAAGCAGCACTGACTAGCATCCTCAAAACTCACCTTCGTGATATCTTACGAGATCTTTATCATTCCCACTCCAGTCCAGAGCAATTGAAAAGGCTGCTGATGTGAACTCTCATGCTGTGGCTTCCCCAGAGATGCCTTTTCTGACCTTTGACTAAAGCTTCAAAATACCAAAAGCTTCACCAGCTACAGACTGCAGCTGTTTCACACCAAAATCCAAATTACATACCAAATATATTTTTCTCCAAGATATAAATGCATAGATACATCTTTGTGAGAGAGCCCCTTACTAGTGATCAGAGAGGAGAGATCGTTCATTACTTCCACATCCAAAAAAAAAAAAAAAAGGGATGCTCTGAGCAGGTCAAAGATATTTTTGTGGGAGACCTTCATAGACAAAATGTCACAGTGGCCAGACAGGAGAGAAAGCAGAGGTTGGGTGTGGATGGCAAGCATGTTCCAGCTTTGCTGTTGGGCTGCATATTGGCATAATGCTATGTGGCATGTCTCATTCCCCTGCTACCCACAGAAAGAAAATCTGGGCATATGGTGTATTCAGGAAAGCCCTGAACTGGATCCAGAAAAGTCAACAAGTCTTGACACAGAGAGAGATCTGAGCTGGCTGATATCCTGATCCTGTGGGCTTGGACAACATTCTGGCAGCATACAGAGATAGGATGCTCCTGCACTGATATCTTTAGGACTTTTAACTGATGGTACAAAAAAAAAAAAAAAGAAAAAAACAAAAACCACTTTTTTTTAATTATTTTACTGTCAGCAACTGTTGTTCTTACAGCTGAATTTTGATTCAACAGCAACATGGTCATATCTCTTTAACAGGAAAGGTGGGGTTTTTTTGCCTGAGAACTTCATGTTCTGAGAGAGTTTATTCATGAACTGTGGAAACATCATTAACATTCACTGAGCAAAAGAACAGCTTTGACTGCATCCACATTCATTGGATGTCTCACTTGATCCCATATGTTGCCCATCACATTGAGCACTCATTCCCCTGGACCGTTTACTTTCAGTAAACAGAGAGCAGGTTCTGGGAAGTACAACAATGTATCTTGGGAAAGCAAACAGTTTTTAGCTGCAAGAGAAATACAACACAAATGTTTTGAGTGATGAAATGGAGACAGGACATTTTCAACATGCTTCAGCTGAGTTCCTGCAACACTGGCACTGACCTATTAGGAGTTACAACAGTGTTTAACCACATGGGGAAGTGCCTGTAGCAAAGCTCAGACTTGTATATCCCAGAGTTTGGTTTTTAACACAACACTGTGTAACTCTCCCTTCTGATTCAAGTGTGAATTTCCCATCCAAACTGCCGAAGAAAGGAAAAACAAAAAACAAGCACAAAACCAAAAAAACCTCACAGTACTCTGAGGTTAAGATTTTTTTTTCCCATATTAACCTGTGCATCAGAGCGATTCTTGAGCACTGCTGCTACATTTATGTTTTTGATAATTCTTGTACAAGACATATTTCTTTCCATTGCATTTGTACAATAGGAGTTCATTAAACACACACCAAGGGCAATTGGACATTATTCCAACTATCATATTTATTAATAGTTATTAGAACCAATCCATTTCACTACTTGTCACCAGCTTCTTACACTGATCTGGCAGCCGAAAAAGAATTGCAAATTTAAGCGAAGATTTCTCCTTCAGAGTCAGAGCCATGAGGGTTATTTCCTGTCTTTCTTTTCTCTATTTCCAAGTCTTACTATTTGCATATTTATGACATTCAATCAAAATCAACTCTCTGGATTTCCAGGTTTTCATTCCTTGTTCTGATGAAGCGAATACATTTTTATTTGGTCTTTTCTTGCTCTGAAAAATGTGTTAGTTAACCATCTTTAAGACATTTCCAGTTTTATAGCAATCTTAAATGAACCATGTCTGTAGACAGGCACTGTAACAGAAGAGCAACCTGCAAGGTAATCAGATATATCACTTTTTCTGACTATGGTATTACCCAAGTGTTTCTAGATCACCTGGTTTCATTCCCCTTATCCGTAGTAACTATGAAAAAAATCCCGAAACCAGACACATAGAATAAAACACCCTACAAATAGCACTCAGGTAAATCATGATGGGCCAAATCTTTAAAAAAAAGAAAACTGGCATTCTAGTGATTCTGATTAACGCACCAACATAAGTCTTCGCAGCTCGTCATGTCTTCTACTTGAATTCACTGTGATAGCTTTCCAAATATGGCTTAATCATTGCAAGAAGATCACAAAAACTAAATGGGATGGGCAAGAAACAAGAATGCTGTATGTAAGGTGTCTGGATGAAATGAACTGTAAGATTTTTTGAATGATTATCTAAAGTAAATGTAGTTCTTAAGATTCTTTGCACAAATTAATAATAAATCTGCTCTGGGTTATCATTTTTAATTGGGAAGGGAGGATTTAAAAAAAGAAAACACAACTTGAACCATGCTGTACTATCTATTCTTTTGAGGAAAACCAGCTGCAATAATGGAAGGGATCAGATAAAGACACATGAAAGCATGAAGGGTGCAACCTGATAAGCAGCTTCAAAGCCTGTGGATAGTAGCCAAACTGAAGCCAAGGAGTAAATACATCAGTTAATGATTAATTACATTAAAAAAACTTTTTAGTGACATTCCCTGTTTTCCATAGTTTTATATTCTGTTCCTATGCCCTCTGGAAAATCACCTGTGACTGGAGCCAGTCACCAGCATCGTCTTGGCTTTCCAGCACAGGAGACAGAGTACCCAACACAACATGACTTCTAGATACCAGCAACTCATGTCCAAAAAGCTGGCTTACCAAAAAGGAATCTTATACTGGGTCCCAGACATATGTGTGATCTCAGCATACCATTTATAACTTCCTTCCTTTCCCCAGAATGGTGCAAGGCTTGCACCAGAATTTGTACGATTCCCCGGAATGGTACAAAGCTTGTATTCTTTTTTTTTTTTTTTTTTTTTGATAGATAGCTGACAGCTGGTGTTGCTCACTGCCAGTAGATAGTAGAGAGCATGCTGGCTCACCAGTCAGCTCTTTGTCAAGCATGAAAATCAGTCACCTTAACAAAAATATTTGTCACTTGTGCTTTTTTTTCAGTTGCAGCTGTTCAGATGTTTTCATAGCTCCTAAAGTCCAAGGTTTCCATAGCTCCAAGGATCCTTTAGGATAGGCCTACAATAACTATGTTTTTAGAAGCACTCTAGTCTCTGAGTTGCCAGACTAAGGGAAGAAACCAAAGCATGAGGGAAATGGGAGCACTGAAGGGAGAGATAACTTGCAGTGAGGAAGAGAGCTTGACCTTCCCAGACAGAGCTTGGTTCCCTGCTAAACCAAGCATCATGCATTTTGGCAGCTAAAAACCCATCAGCGATTTAATGAAGGGTTACCAGGAACAGGAAGGCAACCGTGGAGCTTAATGAAGCAGGGGAAAAACAGAGGGTCCCTTGTGCAGGAGACTGTATCCCCTCAGTGGGGTGAGAGATACAGGTGTAAAGGGGATCGGGTGAAGGACTTTGGTACATGTGGACAGGAGCGACTGACATCCTCCAATAGAGCACCCAGAGGAGATGGGTGATTGGCTTGTCTTTGAGAATTGCTATCCACATGCCTGTCCCTCAAGGTCCCTGATACATTTGGTTTTGAAGTATTGCTGCCAGCCCATTGGATGAGGTTTCTGTCTGGTTTATAACTATTTAGTATCAACTAACTCAGTATGAGACTTTTCAGTGTCACCTACTGATGCAAAGAAACTGCTTTGTTGTAGTTATTGGTGCAGAAGGCATTCCTGACTGAAGCTGATCCACCTTTATACACAGAAACATTTGCTTTGTTTACTCCTACAGAGGAAAAATATGAAGCTAATAGAAATAATACAACTGAAACCTTCACAAACGTGTGGTCATTACAGACAGCCTTCAGCGCTGCTCCAGCAGTACACATCTCAGTGGCTGCAGCCACAATGGAACCAGGTTTAGCCGTTCAACTACTTCTCCACCCCAGGACTGGGTCAGCACCCACCTAACAGAACTGGCCTGCAGCCACTTTAACTCCTCTGTCACTTAACCACTCCTTCCCTCATGACAGCAGTGATATTAGTGGGTTTAAACTCCAGTAGTGAGTCATTGCAGATTGGCATTCCAAAAAATTCACCATCCTCAAATCATATGCCCAAAAGTTAGACTGGAGACCTCCAATAGAATTATGTAATTTTTAATGTTTCTTTACACTTAAAGCTGACAGTCAAAAAAATATACCTACAAATTCCACCCTCTTTCCTCATAGCATGCTTAGCAACAAGAAACGTATGGATTTCTCCAGCCTACAAACTCCTGTCACCTCCACTTTTCCTTTCCAGTGGGGTAGGAAGCCTGGAAGTGATGCCATTGCCAGCACTGCTGAGGAGTAGAGGCATCATGCCCATCCCCAGGACAGGAGCCAATAGAGGCTACACCATTTGGGGGAGCTGCACAAGACAGATAGCTGGAGCCTCAGTCCCCACAAACACATTTGTCATTTCATAAAATGACAGGAAAACATCAGAACAGAGATGTGAAGAGTGAGGGATAAGCTGACATCTTCCAATATCAAGACTGGGAAACCAAACCCATGCACAAATAACTAGCCAGAGTAAACAGCTTTACATCACATTCTACTGTCAGTGAACATGCTCGTGTGGAAACTCTCACCTACACATGCCTCAGGACCTTTTCTGAAACTCAGTCCCTGAACAGCATAACTTTTTATCCTAATAGGCAACACAAGTTGCCAGTGATTACTAAGGAGGAATTTTGAATCCTCTGTGTATTAAATGTTTGTTTTTCTCACTTCTGCTTTCTGTCACTATATTGTATATTTCTTTCATGGATAGACCACTTTATCTCCCATATTGCTTTATTTTGGAACTACCTGTTGTTCTGATGTTTGTAATTTTAGGTAAAGTTCTCTTTAACCTATCCTTTGACAATTTGGCTTTCTCTGTGGTACATGAGAAGCCTTATGAATATTTATTTTCCCAACTCATATCTGCAGTGAGCTGTCACATTAAATACATGAATTGTGAAGAACCCAAGAGACCCTGTCTACCTGGCAGAAGGCCAGCAATGCCCAAACTCCCTGTCATGGCATATATCAGCCTAAATTTCTTGCCATGATGAGTGGTTTAGGTATGGTGCTCCTCAATTCAGTTCCCCAACCAAGACTCTCCCAAACCAGACACCGCTCACTCGCTCCCCCATTCCCCTCCTGCTTCCCACTCTAGAGGGGTAGGGATGAGAATTGGAGGCAATAAATGTGAAGATCATGGGTCGAGGTAAGAACAATTTCCTGGAAACAGCAACAAAGCTAATAACAAAAATATGCAGAGATGGTGATTTACATGAAAAAATGCTCACTGCAGACCCTGAGACAGTGAACAATGGTGGACAATGCCATCATGTTTTATGACCAGAAGCCATACCTTTCTTCTTGGAAGCAAGAGACAGTCACTGTCCCCTGCCCCTGACAATTACATGAAGTGTTATCAAAAAACACCAAGGTCCTGGCTGAAACTACAACAATGAGTGATCTGATGACATGTGTGTAGAGTGAACAGCTGATCTCAGTATGCACAACAGCTCATTTTGATCCCCAAAAGCTTTCGATAGACATGAAAAAACTTTAGACCTGCCCACTTTTGGGAGATTTTTACAAGGAAGTCAGTAGCAGACCAGAGACCACATGAACCCTCTTGGTAGGTTAGACACCCATCACAAGTTATAGATGAGGTATTTAATGCATGTAATGGTTACATACTACTTACTTGCATGACTGAGTGCAAAGCCTAGTCACACAATGACAGAATTATGTAGATGTAAAACTTAAAAGTTTGTAATAAGACAAGATCATTCAGCAAAAAGGGCATCAAGGTCAATAAAACAGCTCACTATATTCTCACAGCAAGTTCCTGTAAGTACAGATCTCAACCTTTCATTGCTAGCACTGCAGAGAAGACGTGGTCATACTCTTTCTTTCCAGACAACACTGTGGAGCATCAATAGGCAGACTAATATTCTCTATTCTTTTTCAAGGAAGCATGGCATTGTCCTGCCAGTTAATACAGTGTAACCACCTAGAGAAAGCTGCAATGGTCAGAGCAAAGACTAGTCAAGCTGCTTACAACATGGATCTCTAAGCCACTGATAAAAATAATCCCTGACATTGAGCATCATGGTAAAAATCCAGAGTAGTGTCTATCTGCGTATTTTCAAAGCTTCAGGTCCTTTCCCTTTCATGAATTGCTTTCATGAAACTATAGAATCTCCAAACTGATTGCTTTGGGGTGAAGGCAATAGAGAGGATATCCACAGACTAGCTTCGCGCTGATCCAGCCTCTTTTTCAGCCCGACATATAACCAAGTATTGTATGTGAAGTACTATACTGAACTAGAAACTCAGCTTAAGGATTCTGAAACGCTAAATCATATGATTCTACTCATATCTAATTTCAGTAATTGTGATGAATTGTATAACAATATAGTAATTGATATTTTGAACTGAATGGAAAGCCATCATGGAAAGAAGAGTTCAAACGCTGAAATTAAAACAACTGTTTCTTTCTTTTTAAAGTAAGATGGCTAATGCTGAAAACATTGACTTAGTGATCGACTTCTCTGTTATCCATTAGCTTGTCCATGAATATGAAGGGAAGTTTATTTAGAACCACAGAATTTTGCTCTACCTTTTTCTCTCTCCCTGTTTTTAAAGCTGCTTACAGTAGGAATACATAATGCAGGGAAATAGATGCATTCTGAGGCTATAGTCTGTATTTTATTGACACTGAATAGTATTCTGGTCTCCAACATTCTTATTGAAACCATTGGGATCACTCCTGAAGTAAAAAGATAGTGGTGAAAGAAAAAAATCAAACTTTGTCTCATTAAAATGAAAAGAAAACTCGAATATAATTTTTATGACTTCCTGTTGTTTGAGTTTTACTATTATACTCTTAACATAAAATTTTGAGAAGGTACTTAGGTTTTAAGATAGCTGTGGAGACCATCAAAATGATAAATGTTAACAAAAGGTAAGAAAGGGAGCTATTAAAATATAAGCATACTGAAATCCATATCGATTGACAGGCTACTCAGAGCACAGAATACATGGATCATTACATATTTCAATTCGAATTCCAAGGTTGAGATGCTTAATTTTTTTTTAATAGGCTCCAAGTAATAACATATCTTTAATCAAAGTAGCTCAATATCACACATAATAGTGTAATAATATTTGGCTTTAAAAACTCAATTCCAAATAAATTAACAAAATGCAGACACATTAAACAAGTTTAGGGAGAAATCCTTTAGAGACTTTTTTTATTTCCTAGTTCTGCAAAAAACAAGCCTTTGAAAATGAACAGGTATGCTTCACAAAGAGCTACATTCCATCTTTCACTGTAATGAAACGTGGGATAGTGATGTAGAATATTGGAGTTTTGACTTCCTCTCCAACTCAGTGACAATTAGCATTTTACATATACAATCAGACAGCATTTTACATAAGATCAGATAGATTATGCAGTCTTGGAAAACAGTGATCATTATCTCTTTATGGACAGACTATATTAATATTATGGAAAAATCTGATAATCACAATTGCTACATAATTATTCTGCTGCCCATTTATCAGTACACCACAACAGACCCAGAGCTTTTCCAAAAGACCATTACCAGGACTTGAGAAAATCAAGAATCAACACAGTATCCCAGCATACAGCCAGAGACTTCATCAAAAAACAAAGAAAGAAAAACAAACAAACAAACAAACAAAACCACACACACACACACAACCCTGGCATTTAGGTAGCAAGGTTTTCCAGAACTTATAGGGGAGACCTAGTGTTCTTGGATCTGTTTGAGCTGAGTCAAGGCAGAAAGCTAAATGTCTTCACTACCGTCCACCAGACTTCTTGCAGAGCAGAAATTAACTCTTCAGGCAGCTAAAATGGGGATTAACTCAAATACAATGTATAAGCATTTGCAGGTAACACCCTGGCTCCCAGCTATCTTTCTTAACAGTAGCTCCAAAACAGTTGTCTCTCATAGGAAGGCTGTGAAACAAACAAACAAACAAACAAACAAACAAATTGTTCTTTGATTTATAACAACTTTCAAAAAGATAGAACTTTTTTTTTCAGTCAAACTCCAGAACCTTCTTTTTTTTTTAATAAAGACAATATTGAGACACTCCATGCCTTCTGAGGAAAAACAGAAAGAATAATTACGATTTACAAAAAAAGCCCTCAATATCATCTAAATTTAGAGTATCACACTGCTATCTCACTCACATACTTTATCTCTCACCTGTTAAATTATACTTGCTGGGAACACAGCCAAGGAACAACTGCTGGCATTGTCGCTCTATGTAGGAACATTACAGATATTACTTAGACAACATGGTGGGTTGTGGGCTCTTTTTAAAACTTGGAATGAAAAAATATCTTAGAAGCTAATAAAGAGAAGAAAAATTAGCTAGGAACTTAATCCTCTGCTTTGTTCTTTGTAAATGGCTAAATCTAATATCTGTGAAGAATTCTTATAGATGTTCAATACCTTGCTCAAGAAAATATCTTTCAAAATATATCTCCCTGCTCCTCCAAACCACAAAGTGAGTGTTACAAACATATCTCAAGGATATGTGGCAGGAAAAAAGGGAAAGTCTAAACATTTTCCAATACAGCATTAATTCTTTGAACATGGTGCAAACAACTAATTTAATTAAAAGTTTTCTAAATATTACATGTCTGGAAGTGGAAAAGAAAGCCCATGATTTCACTTGTGATTCAGCCTCTTTCTGTTCCTGAAACAACATAGACAATGACAAGAGGGATGAAATGTCTTGCCTGCTCTTCCCAGGCAGGAGGAGCTGTAGGGGACAAGGGAGCAGACTGCACCGGGGTTGAAGACACAACCCACTGTGGCTGTTCTGAGAGGCCACAGATGATCTCATTGTGTTGAAGCAAGAAACAAACATTGTGACTAAATTTCCACTATTTCTGTACTTCACCTTTTGTGGGTTTTTATATTTACAGAGTTTTTATATTTATTTACTCTAATGCCAATGATTCTTAAATATTTCCTAATAATTTTTTTGGCAATAAACTGTCACAAAATTAAACGAGTAGAAAGCAGGCTTCATATTGTTATTTTTTTCTGATAAGGATTGTCTCTGTAGTTTTATCTAGCAAGTGCTTGACAACTTCCAGTGTAGAGTATGCTTGGGTTATGTTTGGTCTATGTTACTTTTCAGCTCTTGACACACATTGAGCTTCTAGGATCTGAAGATACTGAAATGCAAAGGATGCTCCCAGTTAATACTGACTTTAACACTGCATTGAACTGTTTGTGATGAATGCACATGTGCACTGTCACTGCACATGCAATGGTCATATATATCTACAAATCCTGCATCTCTAAACCTTCAGTTTGAAAACACAGCTAATCTCATCAGTGACAATGGATTAATACATCATATGGTATTCTCAGAAACACCTAGTGCAAGAACCTAGTATAATAATGCTGGGCATGAAATTAGAGAAAACAAAGAATAAACTTTTCAAGACCGTTATTTTCAATATATATCCTCCCCCTTTGTTTATTAAGATGTAATATTAATCAGCTGTTAACATTCCATATATAAAACTAAAAATATTAACCCAGCTATCAGGATTATATTGGAGTTATCTTTCAGATTTCTCAGGATGCTTAAGTGAGTCTCTCAGTTGTGCAGAAATGAAAAAAGTTTGTAATTTTTTTAATGTCTGGTGCATTTCTTTTAGCTATAAATACAGTCCCATTGTGAATGGCATTATTTCATTTTTAAATACAATACTAGGTAACCACTTGCAAATGGCTCTGCTTCTAGGCACTTAGACACTCAGATGCTCTGTAAGGATTGTCAAAGATAAGTACTCCTGAAGGTTGTAAACAAGATTCAGATATAACATAAATGCATTGCTGTTACAAATACCTTGTCTTTGGTGAATTCTTGGAACCATTAAAGTTGCTGGGAATTCTGCCATTGACCTGTCCGGGGCCAGTATTTCAACTATTTGTTCTGTTTTAATGCAGAACCAGGTGGAACTTCAGAACATCTCCCAATGAAAAAGAGATCTAATGCTTAAGGCACAGATTCCCACTTCAAAATCCTCCTGCAAGAAATGACACTGCATCATCTGCATCCCTGCTGGAATGGCTGTGCAGGCTGAACATCAGCTCTCAGATTAATAAATTCCCTTCCTGCAGCATCCCCAGTTGGAGATGGTTGAGGAAGGACTAAGCTCCCCCCAGTTTCACAAAGTCACAAAATCACAAAATGGTGGAAGTGGGAAGGCACCTCTGGAGATCACTTAATCCATCTCTCTGCTCAAAGCACAGTCAATGAAAGCAGGCTGCTCAGGACTGTGTCCATCTGGTATTTTTTTTTGATATCTCAAATGGTGAAAATAACCTTTCTGGGCAATTTGTGCCAGTGTTTGACCACTCTCACAGTGAAAACTTTTTTTCTCATGTTAAAAACAGAAGTTCATTTATTTCAGTTGATGACCATTGCCTTTTGTCCTCTCATTGGGCACCACTGAGAAAAGTTCAACTCTGTCATTTAATCTCCACCATCAAATACTTACAGACAGATGAAATTCCTCTGCACTTTCTCTTCTCCTGTTGATCAGTCCCAGCTCTCTCAGCCTCTCCCTGTGAAGTCCTGATTCAGAAAGCAGTCAAGTATGCGTTTATTATATCTTTGCATTGAAAGGTCACCATATTTCATGGAGGCCTGCAGAGATCTTGAAATCCTATCCAAATCTAGGAAAAAAAGTTACAATATTTAAAAATTGTCTGAAAAGAGAAACCTATGGGTTTCCTATTTAATCTCTGCACCTTCTCGGCAGCAAAGCAAGGAAGTCCTAAAATCCCCAGCCTCACAGCCTGGGGAGCTATGGAGTCTGCAACAGGTCATCTAAAGAGATGCTCTTTGGCCAGGACTAGAGATACTCCTTATATGCAGCTCTACAACAGTCCAACTTCCATTTCATACATTTGAAACAATATAGTTTCATTGCATGGCTTTTCATTTCAAATACAATAATTTACTCGGAAGCCACAAAATAAATAAATTTCCCCCAAGAGATTTACTTAAATTAAAGCATTTCCTGTTGAACAGAACTTTAAATTAGAAAATAAATTCACATACCAGCATAAAGTTGACATTTCGTTTTAATTAGGAAGACTACCACACAAACACTTGTAGTTAATATCTAAACAAGTCAGACTCCAAACTGCTGGTAATAAAGAAATAAAAATTAGGTGCACAGATGAGACACCGAGTTAAAATTTGGATTGCTCTTCACTAATTCTGATAGGCAAAATTCATCCCATTAGGGAAGATCAATAAATGGTTCATATATCACCATGCACCACCTGAGGCCTTGTTTCACTTGGTGGGCAGGGCCCTCTTATTAAAATTCAGAAATGTGAGCTGTTGAAGGAGTATTACTAAGGTGGTAAAACCCTGTGATAGTGCTTTGCATTTCTACATGGGAAAATTGTATTCTTACTCTCATAAATTATTCTGTGACATATATGTCAAATTTTAAAAAAACTCACTAGGTACCATAAATGGAAAGCAAAAAGTGGATGTGTTCTGTGGTAAGCTCATGTAGCGGAACAGATTTCCTTCACTTAGAACAATACAATTTACACTTACTTCAGTCAGGAACTCCTTGTGTCATATTAACAAGCTGAAAATTATCTGTATGGAAGTGTCCAGCAACATGATACTTTATCAAAATGAGGAATAAAGTTTCTTTGAATACAACTCAATTAAAAAAGCAAACTGCATCAGAAATAGCACAGTTTTATTCATCCAGCTTTGGTGGTTCCTGGACCAAAATATTTAGAGGAGTGGGGTGTAAGCAAAGAGCACCAGCAAAAACTGTTTTCAGGCATGTATTCAGAATTCAAGCGGCCTTCTAATCAGCCCGTTCACAATTTTAAGCTTTAAGCACATAGCCTATACTTCTCATATAGTCCCTGCAGAGGGGCAGGCACTCCTTAAACGGTGCTTCACCCTCCCCTTGAACACCATCCTCCAAATGCTCTTCGGTGTCTGGGTTTTCCCATGTCCAGGAGAGCAGCTGGGACTGGAAGGACAGCAGGTCTGATCTCACCCATCATTACGCTGGCTACAGAGCTGCACCACCACACAGAGGGAAACATTGTGTGCTGGTCTAATAAGTGATCAAAAACACACATCGAAGACACCATGTCACCAGGTCATGATTCTTTTACCTGGATTCGATCAGATCAGTGTTCATGGTGCTACATTTCTGATTTGCAGTCTACAGCTGAGCTCTGGATAAGACTCTAAACCAAAGACCAGCAGCAGAGCAGCAGAACCACTCATATGAAAGGGGAATTTGTTGGTTTTGTTTATAGTTTAACTTAAACACAGATGTTCTCTGGAATGAAGGACAGACACCTTTTATGCAAACGCCCATTATTTGCTCATTTCTGGTGGCTCTCAGCGAAACACTGACTTTCTGGACTGCCAACACTTGTGGCCAGACAGTTTATTACATTTAATTCTTTGAAAATCATTAAAGTGACTAGAAGAGTTTCATATTAAAAATATGCCACATTGGCATCTTCAGACACTATTCAGGACTGACTTCCTTTGTAGTCAGAACTGAATTAAGAGGCAGCTAGAATATTAAATGCAGATTAGTGGGAAATAGTGTCCAATTTGCATGAATTCCAACATTCTAACAAGAAACAAAGCCACAGAATTTTCTGGGGTGCCCTTTCAGAGTGATTTCCTGGTGTGAGATGTACCCCTTTAAAGAATAACTTAGTACAACCCTCAGGAAAGATGAGCTATAAAGAAACCTTGACTTATGATGACACTTCTTGTCTGGTTGCTAATATTGTTGAGATATGCCTTGTAAAAGCTAAGTACTAAGATATGGCCTCCTTTTTCTAGGTACATTCTTAAAAAAGTACATCCTTCTTGGAAACACTTGCAGTCCTCTGATGCTACATAACAGGTTGCGTTTTAATTACTACTGTTTGGGCAATGCAGTCTCCTTGTATAATACTTATTAATAATCTGCAGTTTATCAAGGAAGATAGAGCCTTTCACTGGCACTTGTCTTGGGGATGTATACCCTAATCCTTGAGATCCCCTGCAATAAGGGGATAGTTTCACCATTTTGGCTGAGTCAACAGGCTGAGAAAGGCAGAAGGGACTAAGTCACAGACCCAACAGCTATATGTTGGATGTATTCAGATCCTTGTTAATCACTAAGTGATCCATCCTTTTGACCTATAAGGACATCACATTAATTGGGAAAGAGAAGGCATCACACAGTAAAACCCTGTGGAGATTTGCCATCTACATAATATTTATGCCAAATGACCACAGGCTCCTGTACTTCTGAGAACTATTCATGTGAGAGCCTAGCAGATGGACTGATGAGGAATTTCCTAGTGATTGGGTTACTATCCAAAAATACCATTAAGGGGAGTAGTCAGAGCACCCAGGTTTGGGCCAACTTATCTATGTAATTTCCACTGCAGCTTTATCTATATTGCATAGAAAAACAGTTTTTCCTGACCTCTGACCCATCTTCTCTTCCCCAAAAACTATAAGACATTCAGCAGGAGGCCAGCTAATTATTTTAGGCACTTAGATTTAAAAGACTTCAATGTTATCTTTGTCTACATCTAAATATTTCATCTTGATTTCAGTGCAACTTCACTTTCAAAATGGAACAGAACATTTCAACCTCCAATGACATTTTGTTTCCATATTTAACTTTTGTATTATATATTAGGCAAGTGAAGAAAGTTAAACAAAATGGAATGCTTTATATTTTGTTAACAAAACAAACCCTTTCCGTTTTCTTTATATTAAATACTTTGCTTGAAGCCTGGAATAGTTGTTTGGTTTGGTTTTTTTTTAAAGGAGTTTTATGGATATTATTTTAATAAGCATATTGCTTTCATTCCATTTTGGAATAAAGCAAAATATATCAGCATTGCATAGTTACTCAGAAAACAGAAAATCTTGGTCATACACAGCTTCACTCAGCAGTCATTCACCTCCAGACCAAAAATAACTGCTTTATTCTAAGCCAAGTTACTGGGACTGTGGGATAGAAACTGGATAAAGTGTATTAGCTTGGGATGAGTATAGCAAAGGTCAGGTTAGATGATGAACTGGCCAGTTCTGGCTTTAACTCCAGGAAATTTTGCAGCCTGTTTGGGGAGTGAGATATTGCAGTTTCCATAGCCTGTGTAAAGCAATTTGTCAAGTTTCAGGAACATGAGTAAAGCCAAGCCTCTAACAGGATTTCTTATATGATCATCAATTGTTCCAAGTTAAAATAGGGAAAAGGGAGGAAAGAAAAGAAGATAAAATGAAAGAAAGGAAAAGACCTGTGACATATTTTCAGATCTGTAGGGTAGCTAGTCCTTGGATTTATGTCTTGCTCCCAACTATTAATGCAGGTCTTTCCCTGGGTACCTGAAGTATCAATCAATAATTGACTCAGTTGGCAAAGTGATGTCAGAAATACCCCTCTTCTTATTTCCAAGACTTCAACATTTTGAATTTTCACTCTCAAGCAGCATTGCAGCCTCCAATAGTACAACCACAAAGCTGCCTGAGGGCCAAACCATCTGCCCAGATCCCGAGCCAGCTGCTTTCTTTCTAAACAGCTTCTTGTATGTACCTGGGATTGAGCTGCAAGTCAGATTAATTATTTAGGTAGGCTTCAGCCTGGTCCTCATCATTCTGTCTCCTGAGGGGTCTTCAGAGCCTCTTCAACTACGTGATTATAGATTCATTCATTCCTCCAGCGTCTGTTGGCATATGTTGCTAAGAACTCAACATATGGAGAGTGTACAGCCATCCATCCAGGCACATGGCAGTGCTTGTGGACACTGGACCATGTGCACAAGAACTGCCTGCACATCCTCTCCCAGGGCCTGACTCATTCCTGTCTTGAGACAGAAGACAACAGTTTTGATTATGTGGTGGACATGAATCTGGGCCTCTTCTTAAAGGAATGTGTAAGAATTTGGTCAAGATGGCCCATTTTGATACATGCAATCATTTCATATATTTACTGTGCATTCACAGGATAAGAAACACCTGCCTTTAACTAGGGGCATGTGATGGGATCAGCCTCAGTGTATATTGAGCTTAAATGGTACTACTGAGCTTATATATAGCACCTCCCTTTCAGAGCATTTGGTACCACAAGGCTAAGGTAACTTTATCCTGTAGAGGATACTCTGACAGATAAGACCATCCACAAACCTGGGCAGGAGAAATGGAGGTTGCCAGAGGTGCACACAGCCAGGCTTGATGTCTACAAAAGGCTTCTAATCCGTGGATTCTTCATGCCATAGTACATCCAAGTTTACAGGCCAATGATTTTTTCCTCAATAAAACCTGGCAGATGTTCATGCTGTTTTTCTTGCTCAAAACAGCCAGACTTTTAAGGATTCAAAGGGAATCCTTAAAAGTTGTGGCTAAACATCAGGGGCTGCTGAACTGTATCAGCACTAGAAAGAGGCAGGAGTACCCAGCAACAAGTGAGGTGATTAATCATAGTACCATAAGATTGGCCATTTGACTGATTAGATCCCATATAATGAAATTCACTAACCCTGTTTCTGAGCTTGTCATTGAAACTACTTTTTTTCTTTTTTTTATACTCAGATGAAACTGCAATAGTCCATGACGTGGCTATGGCCCATTTTTTGAACTCTCTGGTTTTTTATTTAGCTGTGATTTAAAGAAAAATTTTAGGATCCTATCTCCCTCCTGCTTTTTGACACATTTAGATGGATATCCTCCTAATTCCTAAGTCTTAGGTGACAACGTCAATTTAAAGTCTTGAATGAACTCTCAGCATGGAGAGAACATAAATGATTTTCTCTTCCAACAGCAACAAGGGACAAGGTCATGTACTGTCATAAATTTTTGTATTATTATTTATTTATTTATTTATTTTTAAAGTAATTCAGTGTTTTTTCAAAAAGGCAGACAAATTCAACTCTGTCTCCATCATGATTTACTGGATCTGCACCTACCAGAAAGATAGAAGATAGCTGCTTCATTTGAAACCAAAACTTCCTTCCACAAGCAAATAGTCCTCTGCTGTTCTGATTTCTGCATCTGAGTAGACCTGGCAGGTCCCTGCTGTAGCCCTTTGGTCTCCTGACTACACATCCAGGAACAGTTCTGACATCTGAATTAACAGTCACTTACACTATGTTGAAATTATAAAGCTGTGCTGAAGGATGCACTGGATGCACAGATGGACAGATGGATGGGATGGATGGATGGATGAATGGATGGATGGATGGATGGATGGATGGATGGATGGATGGATGGATGGATGGATGGATGGATGGATGGATGGGTCTGTGGTTACAGATCAAGAGCCCTGTGGAAGTAGGGGAGAAATTGCCTCTGTTAGGGCATGTTTCATCTCATCTATTTTAGCCATCCACCTGAGAAAGAGATGAATACCCTGGAGGTTCTTGTTCATCTTCTTTTAATAGGCAGGGAATCAAGACTGTTTTTCACACAGACCTCTCCACTGGAGAGGTCTAAATCCAAACTGAGGAATTTTTCCCCACCTTAATTTTCATCTCCCACAAAATACATGACAAAACTCAATTTACATGCTGCATCTCTGTAAAGACAAAGGGCTCTCTTTTTACGCACACTAATCTCCCAAACTGTACCTCAAAGGCTGAAAAAATAAAAATTTTTCCCCTACCTTTTGTTTTGCTTTTTATATAGAAAAAACCCAAAGAATTTGTGCCCTACGTGTGATTCACATGGAATCATGTGCAGGATTTTTCTTCCTTTATTGGGTATGCCAACACTTTTGGAACAAATATAGAAAATGTGGAAGTTCTAATATGTGTGTAGGTGAGCTTAGCGCCTATATATAGACAAATTAACTCATTTTGCATCAGCCAATTTATTTCTTGGCAGTTTCTCCATTTTGATGTAGACAGTAAGTTGCTTGTGAAACCATCTACTCTTACATACCTTTGCATGGATTAAATCTTCACTCCTTTTCTCTCTGCAGCCAGTAATTCTTTTTAAATCTAAGGGCTGTGCTTTTGATTTTTTTTTTTTTTTAAGTGGGGATGTAAAAGTGGAAATCGTCACAAACATTAACAAAGACAAATCAAGACAGGTTTTTTTAATCACAAATTTCTGTTTTGCATCAGAACTAATTATATCAACTTAGAGCCTGGCACAACTCACCATTATAATTGAAGGGAGGTTTCGATGGAAAACCTGCAACTTTATAAAGCTTGGCTTTAAGTCACCTCCCACTGAAACATCAGGAGATCAATACTGCACAGTGGCCCAGTGTACTGGATTATTGTGAACATCCTGCTGGCTACAATTCAGCTCTCCATTTAATTGTGCTCTTATTTAAAATTCTGCTGTCCCCACAGAAGAGCAAGAGAAACCCAATAGGCATTTTGTAAGGTTATGAACAATGAAAACTCTAGATAAACATCAGAAAAAAGATAGTAGGCCATAAATCATCACTTGATAGTATCAGATGAAATAACTTGTTCTCTCTCCCACCTCCCTAGGGCAAGCAACCCTGCATATGTTAAATGCTGAATTTATCAGTGATGCAACATCCCGACTGATGCTAAGATGCAAAGCCATTTCAAAAGTGATGGAGAATTTTTTTTTTTTCATCTTACAATTCTTTTGACTTTTCCAGGGACAAGATGTCTCAGGTGACAGATAAAAATAGGGCAGAGTGGCGGCGAAACTTAAAAATCCAGCATCACAAGTGATTGCCTTGTATCTGCCTTCCAAAAGGCTGTGAAATAGATATATTCATATGATGAGAGTAAGACAATTTCTTTTTCACCATCTCCTTGATAATCATGAATGCTAACGGTATCTCTGCAATGTTGTCTTGTCATATTATGGCATCCCAGGCACTCAGACTGTGTGATATGGTCTCTCTGTACCTAGATAGATGCAAAACAGTGAAGGAAGAAAATCATTGCTGCCCAAAACCAAAGAGGGAATCAATAACAAATGATTCCAGATCAAAACAGTTTTTCCTTTTTTCTCCACATTTCTCCTTCATTTCATTCCACAGTGGCAGTGGGGAATGTTGTCATCTGGCATTGGTAGCAACATCATATAAAATGCAATTCTCAAAGGAAAAAACATATTCCTTTTTTTTAAATTTAAAATTGGAGTCAGATTTTCGGGGAAGGGAGCTAAATCATGCCTGCCAAATAGTGAATCCTTGCAGGCACATGCAGCCACAGCCACTCAGTGCATACACTTGAAGTCCTGCCAAAGCTGGGCTGAGGAACTGCCATGCTCCTCCTTATTCCTCCCTTTATTTTTCCCCCCAGAGCATGAATACAGCCCTGGGGCCTCTTTCCCTCTCTGTGACTCCTTGCATCCTGTACCAAACATAGCATCTCACAACAGGGTGATGGCCACTAACTCCTGCTTGGGAAACTGCAAAGAAAAAGCCTGCCAGAGGAGGTGTCCATCTGCAAAAGACCCTTTGCAGATGGGACACTCTTTGGCACTCCATTAACTCCATAGTTACACAGATAAATTGCTTGACTCAGGTGATCTTTCACAAGAAAGATCACACAGTTTGGAGACCCACATATGAGTTTGCATATTGTGCATGTTCTGGTGCACCTTGGGATGACATTCCTGTTTGCAGCCATCTATGAAGAAGAGAAAAAATGGCTCCCTTTTGTTGAAATTAAAAGACCTGTGTGTAAATATTGCTGCTCTGCATTTTTCACAAGTAGAGTCCTGCACATGTTTTGGGGGTGGAAGTGTGACTCAGAGAGATCCCTCAGATCCCTAGGCATACTGGCAGAGGATGTAGCAGCTTTCAAACAGCATGGTGTGACCATCCTCCTCCTCTGCATAGGCATTAGCTGGCTGCAAAAGCCAACCTAGGTAGCTGGAGAGGTTGGCCATATTGTCCCCTGACCTGGGGACCACGGTGACCCACAGGGCTTAAATTCTGGAGACAATTTTCATGGAAAGGGGTGCTCTGCAGATTGAAAAAGAGCCAACCCCTCTGCTACTTCAAACTTTGTTCAAGACTTTAATTTTTGTAGGTTTTGAAGAGCGTCCAAATAAGTTAAAGACACAGATGGGATGAAGTGAACTTGATTTAAATTTGGATTTCACACTGCACATATGCATACACAGCACAGCAGCTTCCCTGATCTGAGAGACATGTTTGAGCTGCTCTTGAGACAGAGATCAGCTATGACACTGCATTCCTAAGTCACCCACACCTCTATGAATTACAGCCACAGATACTGGGGGGACAGGCAAAAGGGAAAAGAAAATCTCTTTACCTCTGCAAAAACAAGTTTTAATCAATCCACAGAAAATACCTCCTCTTTCCCATATGTCTCCTCATTACCTGTGACAAATAGAAAGTAACACCTTCTCTCAGCTCCAGGTTTCCTCCACTGACCTTCTGTGTGGTGCCTTTCATGTATGAGCAGACAAGGACCCAGCCATTATTTCTCACCACAGCTCTGAGAGTCTTATGGCTTCTTTCCCTTCCTACTAAAGGGAAATGTCTGAATTCTCAGGGACTCCTTGAATTTTTCAGCAGCTTAAATTTCTCCTTTACTTCTTTGCACTTGAATATCTGCAAAGAGGACTGGGAAATCACATTAAGTCTCTGATTTGCACTTATGCTACATATTCCCAGATCTTATCTGGGACTTTGGAGTGGACTTTCAAACTGGGAGAAGAGTTTGTTCTTTCTTATTTATTTATATTAGGTGCCAGGTTACATCAGGTGAAACTGCCACTTGACTGATCCTTCAGATAAGACTACATGGATTTTTAGGCATTTGGATCTCCCAGAAGGAAGGAATGGTGCTCTTGCACATGATCTTGGAGGCCAGGGAGTTGGATTATTCAAATTGTTTTCCCCAGAGATCTTGGTAATTTGGGAGAAGAAAAGTTGTCTGCCTTGTGCCTTGCCTGTGTCACAACAAAGTGGCTCAGTACGAAAGGGCTTTAAATCAGAACAGCCAGGTTAGGCACTTGTCTTACACAGGTGTAAATGATGCTGTGAGATAGATGGGATGTAAAGCAAGACAAGCTTTGTGCCTTTGTTTCATCACCTGCAAAGCTTTCTGTGATTTGGTTTTCTTCGTATTTCAAAGGTAAACTCAAGAGAACCAGTAGAGGAGAAAGCAAGATATGATACATCCATTCTTCATGTATGAAATAAAAAGATAGCTCTAGAAGGTGTAAATAAAGATCCCGAATACTTTATGCAAGAATGTAGCTTCCATCTTAATGTTGCATTATACTCGTACTTAACCAATTGCATTTTGTATGTAAAATATCATTCCCTGGTGGTATTAAAAAACACTGTCAAATATTTAAGAAACTTCCCGTCAGAGACAGATGCATTTTGCTGGTGGAAAAAGAGGCTACATGTGCAATTTAAATACCTCTGTTAGCATATGGAAGTCACTGGTCATTTGTGATGAAGAACACTGAATCCCAAACACCATACAAAAGTGTTTCATTTATTGCAAGTCTGATAGTTAATAATTTTTTCTTCGATTGTGTTATTCATAAAATATGCATTTTGAGCCAAAAATGGAAACGTGTTATTTGTAATATGACTTCTCTTTTTTCTGTTCCTGGGCATAAAAAAAAAAAAAAAAAAGAAAAAAACAATTAAAAAAGAGGGTAAAAAAAAAAAAAAAAACAACACCAAAAAGCACAAACAACCCACACAAACCCGTGAATTTCTAACGTGAAAACAAATGTAGTACCTTTTATCTGTAACCTCCTTCAGCAATAAGGTATAATAACCACAGGCAAACAGCACTGATTGAACAAGATAAGGCTGTTCATACAGGAAAAAAACAAAACGCCAACTCAAAGAAACATTTACAAAATGTGGATGCGCATATGCTACAACTTCGTTTTGAAAAGGCAATAAACATTAACTGCTTGCCAAGTTAATGATGGTTGTATACTGGGTCTTCATTTGCAGCAACTGGTTCTCATTGGGATAGATATTGTGACTACAATTCTGAAAATCAAACCAGAAAATCTCCTAATCTCTGCAAATGCAGCAGAGACATAGCAACTATGTCCCTACCACTAGCAAAGAAACCTATTACTCCTCCAAAGTAAACTAGCAAAGAAACCTATTACTCCTCCAAAGTAAACAAGAGAATATGTTTCCCAACCCAGCTAAATGCTGAAACTTCTTAACTATGTCAATGCTCCAGTTAAAAATAAACAAAAGGGTTGCAATAGCTATTGAAGCCTTTCAGCTTCAAGTACATACTCAGAAAGGTTCTCCTTGTGAAGTTAATGTCTAATGAATATTGCAGGAGAACTTGCTGGTTCTGGCTCTATCAAAATCTGGCTGTACAAAGCAATAAACAAACCAAAAGGAGCTACAAGTGGACCTTTTCTACTCATGCTGGAAAAAGTTTAAGTAGGAAAACATTTCAGAGGCCAAGTTTGATTCCCAAGCACTTTAATTTATGTATTTCTGTATTTATTTATCATGTCATATTTAAATGGGAGAGAGAAAAAAGCTGAAGTTCTGGTTTTTAAGTGTGTGGAAAATGATATAAGGGGGGACAAAATACAGGAGCTGCATATACAGAAAATAACAAGGGAAGTAATGAATTGAAATGAAGCATTAGAGTAACAAATGCATCGTTCAGTCCGAAGTCATATGATCACAGAGCCTTGCTAATGGGGGAAAGGTGCCCAAAAAAGAGAAACCCTAAATTTACTACAAACCATATGTGGGGTTTGGAGGAGACATGAACAATTATGGGATAAAGGGAAGTTCATATTAAAATGAGAAACAGAAAACTTATATGTAATTTATAAAAAATCATATTTGCAATATATGCAATATACCACCACCATTTTTCTTGATTGGCTTTAGGTTAAACCTTCAGTTGAGTACTGTATTCAAATACATGAATAGTCTCCTTGTCTTCACACAGCCATGGTCAGATAGGTGCTTAAACACCAGGATGAATCAAAACCTCAGCTGTCCCTCTCATGCCACCCTCCAGTGTTTTCCCCTTGTTACTCATCTGGGTGGTCTCCACTGCTGCCTGTGAGTACATTCCCCACATAACTATACCCCAAGCAAGGAATTCACTGTCTGTCAGTAGCTTAAGTGTATTCCCTGGTGCTCTCCTCTTGCTCTCAGGTTTGACCCAAGTTAATAATAACTTCATAATATTTATCTTTTCTACTGCCCTAATTTTTTTCCTTAATGAGGTCTTCTATGCATCTCCAGCTTCCCAAAGAGCCTGCTGCAAATTCTCCATCCAACATAAATACCAGTGAATGACCAAGATGCCCTGTTGTTTGTATTGCCTTCTGCTGGAGCTTCCCGTCGCTGCAGCTCAGTCACACAACAACTTGCCAGAGCAGTCCTTGGCCTCACTCACTGCCCATGATGTGGCTGAAAGCTTTCTTACACTTTGCTTGAAATGTCCTGGGCTGTGTCCCCAGAGATGTAACAACTGTAATAGGGCAGGCACATGGTTCCACAGACAGCAGGACACTGGTCATCACTGACTGAAAGCTGAACGTAGGCTAGAAGTGATAGACCTTGTTTCATTGATGAAAGTAGTTGAGATTGTTTACAAGGGTTAGAGTGAGTTTATCCCACTATTAATTTTGAAATCAACATGAGAGTTATTTTTGTTTGTTCTCAAACATTTACTCCAGTGCAAACAAGAATTACCTTGGTAAAGGCAACAGTACATTTATATGAACAGGTCATCCCAATAAATGTAAACACTCTCAAAATTGCCCTTAGCCTCCAAGGAGTCTACAACACTCCTCTCCAGTCCACTTGTCACATCCACGCTGCCACAGAGGCACTGTACATCTTATCACATCCTTCAGCAATTAAGCACAATAACATTTGGTAGTTTAAGAGATCAGGATGTTGTGTAAGTCCACCAAGTCAGCCTGTCAGACTGAGAAGGAATATGAACAGCTACCGGGTGCCACTTAAAACACAGCGGAAAAACAGAAGCACTGGAGAGAGTTGGTCTCACTCCACTGACTGTATTTTGCATGTGGATGCCGGCAGGTCTCTGGAAATCAAACCCTGGACACACTTTGCATGGGTTTGTCTACCTCTCTCAACTGCCCATGCTTCTTTAGCAGCTGAACTGCTCAAAAAATTCTCTCTCTCACTTCTGACTACTATTAAATTTTTTAAAAGGGAAGAAAGATTGTCTCAGTAAGAGAAAAATTATTCCCTTGTGTATCAGAGAATGCAGTCTAGTGTAGGAGCGTGGCACACACAGGAGGACGGGAGATTTCTGAACTGAAAAAGCAGTTAGATCCACAGTGTTTCAGGACTTCAAGTTCTTACCACAACACATGCATGATTTTTACAGAAAGCAGATAACACTCATAACACACATATGCTTTGCTAAAACTTGATTTTCTGCAAAGATTTTCCCAACTGCAAATTTTCAATCAGTTCTGGACACAATCCTTTGCAAATTACATTGCAAATGTTGATTTTATTTAAAGCAAACAAAACCAAAACCAAACAAAACCCTTTTCAGTTACTGAGTCATAAAATGCTTCTGAGTGTTTAGATTCAGTATATTACAGTCAAGAACTAAAGATTATCTGAAAATCAGCTCCAAAATAGAAAATTACTATGATTTAGTAAGTGATCAGGCTGGTAATTCCTTTAGGTCTGAAAATTGCCTAATTACTAGAAGGAGAGTCTAATTAACAGAAACCTGGACTGTCTGTAACCAGAGCTTTGAGATCACAAGATCAGGGAGTGAGTTGTTCCCTGCTTATATGCATGTGCGCAAAACAGTGATAACACCTTCTCAGTGCCACAGAGAGTCACAGAATGAACAACTCTGGCTGAAATGTTTAGGTAGAAGACTTCAAACACAAGGGTTGTGTTTTTATTAGCAAGGAAAGTTATGTGCTCATACAACTCAGCTTTGGCTGTAGCAGGATCTCTGCCACTGGTGGTTTTTAAACTAAGAGCGGATTTTGTGGTGTTTGAACATGTATTACATCAGAGAAGGTCTGTGGTTTGTCTTGTAGGGATGTCAGAATAGATTATTACTCTGGTTCCTTTTCATACCAGGTTTCACAGTTGTGTATGATATACTGAAGTAGGTTTTAGTTGCAATAATGTCTTCCTATGAATGGCTGAAAAAATGTTTTATCTGAAGGCAAAGCTTGGCTTCAGTTGGGTTCCACAAATTCATCACAACAATACCAATGTTTCCAAAGGATAAATTGCCAGAGATCTGGAACTGGTATCCTTCTGCTTAACAGTGTATTGCTTACAAAACTGTAAGAAGAGAGAAGAAAAGAAGGAATTAATTGGAATAAATATACCCAGCCCCCAGTGCAGGTTTTTGATAACACCCATACAAATAAATCTTGGGCTTGTAAGAGTGGTAGAAACTGAAAGAAGCTCCTGGCACCTGGCATGGAAAAGACACTTAAAGAGAAACAGGATGAAAGAAGGAACAGAGTGAGAGGGAAGAAGGTCAAAGTTCCCCATGTTCAGATTATGTGTCACCAGGAGTGTGTTTGCATAGGACAGAAAGACCCCAAACTGCTGGTCGCGGTTAAGACACACCTTGCAAGTCACCACTGTTGTTATGTTCCTCCCTGGAGGAAATCAAAGGAAGTTTTACAGTCTTTCCCCTCTGCTTCTCCCTGTGCAACAGCCCATCTCCCACAACTCAGACTTTGGGCTCGTTTTTAACACATCCCAGATATTTGGTGGATCACTTTATAGATAAAGAGGTCAATGAATTTCAATATTTTTATAAATCTACTTAGTACCTAATAATTTTCATAGCCTTCAGTGGTACTTATGTATCTGATTGTAACTTTGATGAATGTCCAGCCATTATCCATATGTTAAGATAAAAACAGAATTTAAATTGAAGTTTTGTAACTCAAACTTGACATTATTGATATTTAGTGACTAAGAAAAGGAAATGCCTGCATTCTCTTTCCAGTTCATGACATAATCTCCTTCTGCACAGGCTTACTTTGGAGCAACATATCAAAATCAGTAATAGAAAAATAATGCTTTGCACTGTTACAGCACTTGCCACAAGAGAGTTAAATAACCACTCCTCTTCAAACACTTTCACCACCACCCTGTATTTAGGATATTACAGACTGGTGAGAGGTATTAAGTAACACATCTCAAACTGTTCTTGACATCTGTTGCTGAAGCAGGAATAGACAGCAAGTCTCCTGAGTATTTACCCATTCATTTCACCACAAAACTATCATCTCTGTCTATGATATGAGTCCTTCAGTCAAAAGATTTCAACTACACAGCCCATGCACACAATTCACATTTACCCTTGTATTAAAAAAAGCTTTTGATTGAAGGAAGGACCAACTTCCTTTTTCTTTTTTTCTTTTTTTTTTTTTTTTAATTGGAGTTTAAACTAATGATCTTAAACAGACTTGAAGAGCAAGACAAAGGTTGGCAGCTCATATGTGGGAATACTCTGACAGCATTAACTTGCCCCAGTGCCCCTGACACTGGGACCACTCGTTCAGGGCAGCTGAAAAAAAGGTGCCCATTGAGGAGCACAAGAATACCCAATTGTGATCTCAATCCTCATCTAAAAAGAATACTCACAGTATACACATTCACGATATCTCCAGCTTAAATGGGAAAGTATAAATCCCTTCCAGGTAAATCCTTGTTAGAACTAAGTACTACAAAGCTCTTAATTGATAGTTTTATTCTATAATGTTGGTAACATTTTGGGCCGCTTGGTACATAGCAAGGTTAGGCCATGGACCACATTCTCACTGTTAAATCTGCAGCACTTTGCTACTGTCCTCAACAGCAGCAGGACTGGTCACTTAAGTTTCAGTGCTGAGAGACAATGAGAGCCTTTCTTCTCCACTGAAAATGGGGATTAAGTACATATTTATAGAAACATGGTTTTCACGTGCTATGCTGGATCAGTGCCAAGATACTCTGCACACTGCAGACTGATGCCATATTCTCAACCCCACAAAACCCAGTAATATGATCTGAAACAGATTTTGCACTATGATTTTCATCTAAGGGAAATCAGTGCCTATTGCCTAAGCTGCAGTAGAGTTAATATAGCTGCCAAGATTATCCAACTACTGTCAGAATTGCACACCTTGTAGGAGACATCTTGAAGTAAATGTTTTACCTGGTACAGCTTCTCCAAGCTTTTCAAAATGACATAAACATTTTATAACAAGGTATTATAGAAAGAGTCTTTTTTTTTTTTTTTTTTTTTTTTTTTTTTTTTTTTTTTACAAAGGCATACATTAAAGGTTGGAGGTCAGGGACTCACCAGGAAGATTTGTGGAAACTGAAGGAAATAAAATTAATCCCCCAAGAATAAGCCTGTACAGTCCAACTTGCAATGAGAAGAAGCAGTTTACCTAGTTCTGTCACTAGATTTTGAGTATCAAAGGAAGGGAAACTACAGCAATATTTCCATAAACATTTAGAAATTGTATTTTTGACTACTTCAAACTATTCTCCTGGGATTTGGCTGCTGATCAAACAAATTGGTATTCTTTTTCCCAGAAGAAAGACTGATTGGAATTTTTAGATATTCCAGCTGTTCCTGCTTACCAAAGATGGTCTTTTTTTTTTTCTTTTTTTATCTTTTTTTTTTTTTTTGTAGCAGGAAAATATATCCTTTCCCCCCTCTCTTTACCTCCAAAATTGTTTTACCTTTATCTTTTTGGTGAAAAGGGGAAGAGGACTCTTCCATTCTACATCCTATGAAACTTCCTTGATAAATAGTGTTTAGATCTGATTTCTAATTTATTAGCAGACAATAAGGAGCTGCTGCTGTACCATTCTCTTTCTTACTCCCCATGTCCAATTTTCATACTCACTGAAATGAGTTCAGCAGCCATCTGTAATTCTACTTCTGGCAAGTTGAATGTCAGATTTCCTGGGGTTTTTCCAATGTTAGACAGCCCAAGGGATATGACCATTAGCTTATTCAAATGTCAAGGGATGTGACATTTTCTACCATCGATACATCACCTTTCAACATGTGAAACTTTGAAAATTCTCATGTTTCCAAAGCAGAGAGATCATAAAAATTGCTTCTAATATTTTTTCCCTCCCAGGGGAAATGCATGCTTATGCACAAATGCAAGGAAGAACTGAGAAGACAAAACTGTCTTCAGCTCTGTCCATGCTAGGAAAAAAGCATATGCTTTGAAATATGATAGCAAATGCATTGTAAAAGTATCATGAAAGCAGAGTAAAGGAGAGACACATCTGTACTTTGCTGGTCAAAATAAATGCAATGTTATTTGGCCCTATCCATTTGTGCTTTGGAATAATCCAAAACATTTTAAGAAACTGACCTACCTCATTGCTGATGGCAGCAGAAGCGTAACATGGCTGTTTCTAGCTCACAAATTTCTGGGCTTTCAATCCAGTCAGTGATGTGGGTCTCTCCAGAGCTGATATTAGAAAATGGGATTACTATGGATCACACTGAGGGTTCTGGACAGTCAAGGATTTTCCACTGCTTATAGCATGCTGTGCTGCTTTCTGGACACATGCATAAAAAAAGAAATAACAGAAAATAAATAAGGTTTCATGGTTAGTGCTCCAGGGCCACCAAATCTTGCTGTTTTACTGAGGCTTGAGAAATTTACTGATTTACTTAAAAGTTGAAGCTCCTTGGGTCTGGTGTCTATACATCAGTTTTATTTTTTTTTTCCAAGAAGGTTTCTATTTTTGTGTCTGAAGACCAAAATTTGAAGCTTGAAAAATATGAAGATAAATAAAAAAGGAAGCCAAGAATACAGTGGGAGGAGGAAGGAAGAATTGGGTTTTCAATTATCAGACAGCCTCCTGCATTTTTCTCATGCATTTGGAAGGTGTCTGTGAATCCTAGAATCTGAATGTGCTGAACGTGCAGCGCTGAGGTGGGAGAATAGTATTAAACAGCCAAAGATACAAGTACTGCAAAGAGATCAGATGTGTTTGGGAAGGAACAAGCCAAAGAATCCTCCCATTTTCATGCCTCTACCTTACCATTAGACTTGTCTTCTGTGTGGATACTGGCATACTTGAAATGGGCAGGAATATGTAAATTTTCAAGGACTGATCCCCAAATCAAAGGAGTGGCTGCTCTGGAAGAGTGATTGTAGCTACAACCTCACTTGTCTTGGCCATAGCATATTCTGCAATAAGGAGTTTGTTCCATTCTTTCTATTGACTCTGTAGATAAGTACATAAAGTAGTATATAAAGGAGTATAAAGACAAAGCACTATTTTGTAGGTACACAGATGGCAAGGATTTTTTTGATGGCATTTTGTCTCTCACAAACAAGTTGCTGCTGACTTTTTCTACTGTTTCCTATCCTCATATGCTGCATATACAGGGAGTCTTGTTTGCAAATTTCCACTTTCACTGCTCAGACAAAAACAGTGGAAAACGTACCACTGGGTTATGAACCAGTCAGTTTGAAGAATATGTGCTGGCTGGCTCTTTCTGTCACAGTGTCTGTGATAGGCATATTCAACATTTCCAGCCAAAAAAAGGGGGGAAAAAAAAGGAATAAATACTGCAGCCCATTAAAACAATGTGAATGCTTTTTCCATTATATAATTAGCCTCTGGAAATGTGTCAAATTAGGGGTTTCTGTTTTGTTTTCTATTTCATTTGTGTACCTGAAATATATGGCCAACAATATGAGGGATAAGTAGTTAAAAGGTAATCTTAGGGCACAGATCACTTAAAAGTTTTAGGTAATGGAAAATATACTTTTGAAAAATACACTTTTTATAGAGGAAAAAAAGCTTATTTAACAGAGATTATGAAGATCCTGTATCGGTACAGAAAGCATTCTTCTTGAACCCATGGTGAGATAATATAGCTGCAACCATCAGGTCAGCTGAGATTTCAGCCTGCAGAGAGCATGTGGAAAGATTTCTGAGAAATGCAAGTCAGAAAATATGACATTTCCTGACACTGCTTTGCCAGAGTTACTGGAGGTACAATGACTATGCAGCAACGGCTGCCAACCCCCTCTGAAATACAAGTGTCTTGTCTTCAGCAAGGTCACTCATGGTTCACATGTTGATAGCAACCTTCTGAGGTTTTATCTTGCCTATACTAAAATCCACAGTAGTAACCTAGCTTAGATTGCAGTGAGATTGGTATTGGACATGTGTTTGGTGTTGTACCTCAGGAGTGATCTTAATGCTGTTAACATGACTATGTCGAGAGGATCACAGTGCCATCAAATGCCAGGAAGGCCGCAGAAAGTTAAAAACTGGACACCAACTGATCAACAACATGTTAATTCTAGAGGAACTAGAGTTTTCTTCCCATAGAATTCAAAAATACCTAAGGACACTTCTGTGATCTTTTGTTATCTATGAATGACAAGTGTATATATATATATATATATATATATATATATATATATGGAGGTCCCCGGTGGCCTAGCGGTTAAGGTGCGGCGCTTTCACCGCCGAGGACGCAGGTTCGATTCCCGGTCCTGCTTCAGAGACACCCCCGGGTAGATGGAGCTCGTCAGCCCCTAAGGCCATCAATCTAAGAGAAGGTCACTCTAAACAAACCTACGTCCTGAGGACCTCACTGCCATTGTCCAAGCCTGCTTGGCCCGGC
>JAWWLV010000001.1:36381075-36429254 GCA_035041135.1 Platyrinchus mystaceus
AGGACCTCACTGCCATTGTCCAAGCCTGCTTGGCCCGGCAGATGAGCCTTAGGATTAAAGGGTGGGCTCAGTTCAGCCCAGGCTGTGTCTCACCTAAAAAATCCATTGTGCAGGCTTGAAAGGTAAAAAGACCTTTCCCAGATCTTTGTTCACGAAGACTGGCCACGTTTTTCGTTTTTCGTTTCGTATATATATATATATATTTATAAACACACATGATCGTTCTCAAACTTTCTGGGCCAAGAGTTTCAAAACCCTTGCAGGTGACCATATGCCACTATATTCAACTTATGGCTAAAGGACTTATGTTAAATCCTGCTCAGAATGGTTGCCCAAGATGTCAGTGGGACATTTCCCTTGGGTTACCACAGCACAGTTTTGGAATTACTAAACCAGCACAGAATCTGCAGTGTCACTGCTGAGGATGGATTCTGACACTGAGACTGGCAGTCAAAGCAGCAACATGAAGGTAACTTCTCCATGCGCCTCTATCTGTAATTCATGAGTGAGGCTTCAAAACTGCTAACAATTACCACACCTTCTCCTGCTCTGATATCAGTAAAATATGGTTAGATGTACCTTCACACTAATGATGAGCTCTTCACCATAATGATACATGGTGAATTAAGGGATTAGCGGAATATCTAGCCTTTGTGGTGAAAAGGATGACAAATGCATAATCTCAGGATTAAACATCCATGGGCAGAACAGCAGAAAAAGAAAAGCCAGAACCACTGCTCAGAGCAAGACACTGAGGAACAGACAGTCCTGTGTTATGGGTGCACCCCTGACACAGCCTCCATGTGCCACCACGCAGCTCTGTCCCCTTCTCACAGTTCAGTTTCCTACTCTCCCGTCATTTCAGGCTGTTACTCCTTAATTCCTTCATTTTAGCAAGCAGGAGCAATTTCGCAGAGGACAGAGACTGGCCACTTGAGAAGAAACAGACATGTGGCTGTGCTGCCTCCTGCACTGGAGGGATGGAGGGCTTAAAGCACCTCTCCCTGTGGGTACACTGCTGTGAAACCTCATGCCATAAAAGGAGTCAGACAGCAGCACCCAAGGAGGTCATCCGGTCTTGGAGCCCAGGAATATTCAGCTGCAAGCTGATGGAGGGTTATGCATTGAGAAGGTATCTTTATATATTGAGAGAGCACAAGGAGATATTAAAGGACAGGAATAAACAAGATTCAAAGCCAGGAACACCTAAAATATTTTATAATTAATAAATGACTACACCAATTACAGCCATCTAGTGGGCATATGTATTAAGCAATGCACTGTCAACGAGGTGGTGTCCCTTCCATTATTGGAAAACATGCCTCTTTCAAGATCTGATCTATGTTCCTAATTAAATCAGCCACCACAGGCACCCAGTAACACAATGCTCTGCAGAACAAGGGCTGAGCTGCAAAAGTGGTATTCTTTTGCCAACCCCACTTAAATCTGAAGGTGTTTGCATCAAGGGCGTTGGCATGTCTCTACTAATAGTGTAAACATGTCCTGTAATTGCAATAATCCTCCTGCATTTTAAGTTCAGGAATAAGAAAAAAAAAACCCTCATGAACACTTTGCCTTGAATTTCATCAGCAGGGGATGCATGTATTATTCAATCATACACCTACCACTACTATGAAGTTGCTCTTAATTATACTACAAGAGGAACCTCTCAGGTAATCAGAATTCAAGGCTAATGCATAGCTATTCCCCCATCAACCTATAATAGACACAATTAATCCAATTTAGAATTTCAAGTTTTAGTGATTATTAAATGCAAACAAGTGTTCATTTTTTTGCTTGGGCATGGACATTTTTTAAGTACATCTCTTTTTATGGTTTAGAAATGTATAAAGTAACAATTGCTAAAAAAGCAGTAAGAATATTAACATTAAGGAAATGTGACAGAGCATGAACTTCAGTGTGCTTGGAACTGAACCCTGTGAGAATTCACTTTATCCATTCTCTCTCTAACCATCTGGGAAGTCCCTTTCAGTTACTTTGTGCCTCTATTGCTCTTCTTCTCTTTTTGCCTTGGGAACTATTTACAGCACAAAGCTGATAATAAACTGACAGGAATGACCCAGTAACAGATCCTCTGTTACCAACCAACATCCTGGCATCTCTTTTGTTTCTTGAATTCCAACTAAACATGAAAGATCAAGTGATATGCTTATGAAATTCCTTAAAGGGAGGAACCATATGTCACTCTCAACAGCAAATCAAAGCTTGTAGCTTATGGCAATATGGCTCCCAGGGAAAATAATAAAAAAAAAAGGTGCAAAACAGAGGTGTGTACAGAATCAGAAGAAAAATCTTTCCATGACTGAGAAGACATTACATTTCTGGAAGCAAGGATCGCTCAGAAAAAGGTATCTGTTTATCTCTTTTCCCTCCTAAGTTTAAAATATATCTGACCTATATAATCCTAATGTTAAGTTTCAGATTTATTGCTCTTTGGTTATATATTATACTACACACCAAGACAACACATTAATTCAAGGTTTTGCACATCTTTAAAAACATGGATTAAATCTCCAAAATTCTGTGTTTCATGCTCACTGTATATTTATAGACGGTACATCTATCTGTACATTTATTTCCTTCACATAGTGCCTTAATGTAAAAGCAACCTTTAAAAAGACAAAGGGAAATAAATTAACCCTTTCCCTATCACCTCAAACCCAATTTTTTCTGCCAGGCAAGCAGAAGGAATAGGTGGGGAGAAAGTGGAGACAGAATTCACAATTGTTTTGAGGAATCTTAGCTCTCTGTATTTTTAGTCATATCTGGCTGTCACAACTGTGAAGAAAACCCAAGCTGAGCTTCACTAGAGCAGCGGTGTGGGCTTGGAACAGCAGAGCAGCCTGAAACAATTGCTCCAAGAAATATAAACTGCTGTACTCCTCTCAGCAAAGATGCTAACTCAGATGCTCATATGCTAACACTGTTAACCGTTTCATGGCCCAACAGAGCATAGCAGAAAACATAAAAAGCTCTGCCCAGTTTGTGCAGAGCGCTTTTGTGATGTCTTTCAGCATGTCCAGGAGAGCTTCCAAAGGAGCAGCCAGTTTGGATTTCCAGTACATATGCTGCTGATGAACCAGGGCCATCTACACACCTCCATGTTTTCCATGGGACAGTGCTGAGTCAGGCTGAAATGCCCTCTCCAAACACAGATGTAGCTCAGACACATCAATACAGTAATTCACCCAGAAGATCTGCTCCACACTAACAGTACTAAGCACCTGGGCCCAAGGCTGCAATCAGTGACTATACTGATTCCAGCATCCAAAGCATGGACACGGCCAGTCCACTGTGCAGTTGTGCGATCAGTGACATCCACCATGCCCCTGGTAGGTGGCCCTGATGTATCTTCTGGGTCTAGATGAAGCTGATCTTCTTCCTCCTACATAGGGAGATGGTCCAGCAGGTGGCACAATGGTGTAGTAACTTAAAGGGGTTAGAAAAAGAGAAAGTGGTCTCCAGTCATTATATTACTTCCTTTTTTTTTTTTTATTAAGACACAGTAACTTTTTCCTTTATTTGTGAGGCTTGCCATTAAATATCCCCAGCCCCTACCACTGTCAGTGTATAAGCCTTACTAACACAACAAAAGAACAGTCAAATGGGGCTCCTCCTCTTCCTGGAAGTAAGGCAGCAATTAGAATGGCATCCTGCTCCTTTGCATTTGCAGTTATTATGGTGTGGTGTTACACTGGCAGAAGCTTACAGAAAAGTTAACTTATAACACTCAGAGAAGCTGAAAAGATTAATATCTGTGATGGGTTGCCTAGAGGCAGGATGAAGCTGAACTGGTGGGAACAAAGTCTATATATAGGCTGCAAGGATACTGTGCTTTTAATTTAAAAGAAAGAAAAACAAACAACCAAAAACACAAAACCAAAAACAACCAAACAAACAAAAAACCAAAACCAAAACCAACCAAACAAAAAAAAAGTACACTTGTTTTATCACTCTGACTTCTCATGCAGCTCAGTTTGATACTCGTTAAATCTATCTTTAAAGTTACTCATGATCAGCTACAGATGATCTACTCTGGCTTTAAATCAAGTTTGCTTGCCCCACAGTTTTTGAAATATTTCCTTGCTTGCCCCACAGTTTTTGAAATATTTCCTTCCTCTTTAAAATGAAGGCATTAAGCCCCTTTTTTTTAATTCAATTTTCTGCAGCCTAGTTAGAAGCATAGTCAAAAAATGCATGGGCTCTAGAGGAAATCCCAACCAAGCACTACAAAAAGGGGATGTGGCCTCTCTTTAGAGAGTGCCCTGAGATCTGTACACATAAGCCACCCTACACCTTGTGCTGTGGGCCATGTTTTTTTCTCTGGAGCAATGCTTGATAAAAACATCTAATATTCTTCATATACATAAGCACAGGAGAAGAAAGGAGATGTTTGGGTGTTTGTGTTTTTTTCTTTCTATGCATTGTCTTAGCCAGGCAGCATCTACCATTCTGGATTGTAATCTGGTGCTCAGCTATCAAAATTATGCTGTGGATTAGAAAGGTCACACAAAATTATCCGAGGGACAGAGAAAATGACTAGTCGTAAAAGAATGACAGAGTTCAATCCACTTATCAAAAAGAGAAATTACAAAAATACTTAAAAGCTGCACTGCTCCATAAGGGTACCCAACATGAAAGCTCTTCGTCCTAGCAAAACTAAGCAAAATATGAACACATGGAAGTTAAGGAATAAAAATACAAATTAAAATACAAAAAGGCACACATTTTTAAAACACTGAAAGTGCTTAATATCCTAAACAAACTCCCAAAGGAAGTGGTAAACTCCCCATCATCTAGTGCCTTTGGAGCAGGACTCCATACCTTTCTGGAATCTGTGCCTCAGACAAACACAGTGTTTGAGCTTCATGTAGGGTAACTGAGTGAAAATAAATACCCTGTTATATGCAGTAAATTCAGTGATTTGCCTTCAGCTTCCTGTACACAGCTGCTCATACATAAGGGCCAATCTCATGCTGAAAAGTATCCTGCTCTTTTTTACCTCCGTGTATGTGTATGAAGGTATAATGTTTATAGGAATTCATCTTCCATGTTGTATTGTATCACTCAAGTCATGCAGTCTTTTCAATGTCAAAGAGAGCAACACAAAATGATTTTTTTTTTATTTTTTTTTTTTTTTTTTAAATTTTGTTTTACTTACTGCACAGGCCTTGGGATCATCCTGGAGCACATATTCAGCAAGGCACAAAATTAATCAACATGTCATATCTGCTGCAGAAGCACAAGGTATCCTTGCTATAGGGACTCCTCCATGCATTAGGTGCTTTAATTTTCAAGCTCCTCTGCTGCAAAGAGCTCAAGGCTGGGGGACAAGTTTAGGGACTTTCTTTGACTTTAGACACTGATGTTGCACCTCAGTGAAGTTCCTCCAAAGAAAGGAATGACAGAGCTCTGGATGGCAAATTTGGCTTTAGGGCATGTAGGATTAGCACAGTTGCAGCCATGTGGCAAACACAAAGTCATTCTTCCTGGTCAAAGCTTTTTCAAAAAGCTGAAATGGTAAAATCAGCCAGTTGAGCTTTGTTTCCATGTAGGTATCTTTCATCCACACAATTCTACCTTGGACCTTTTTTGCTTCTTTCAGTCTTTCTCAGCCTGTTCTGATCTTATATTTCTCGGGTCTTCTGTTGTTTTCTGGCCCTGCTACCCAGATGTTATTATTTTCACAGCCGTGTTCAAGTCCATATCTTTTCCCAATCTTTTGGAAAAACTTGGTCTTTCTTTGCCTGCTGTCAGAACTGCCTCAATCCAAGCTGCTTAACATTTCCATTGCATGTTGCTGAATCAATTTACCTTTTGTCTGCTAAGTACCCAACAGCCTGGCCAAACTACCCAGTAGATCTCACAGAGAGAGAGATGGACAGACAGACGGACATACAGAAGTTAGGGCCACACTTGGCCTATAGCAACGAACCCCACAGCCTAAACTAAAGCAGACACAAAAGCAGAGAAGGCATCATGTATCTACTGTCTGGACTTCGGGAATATTTTTAGGGCATCTATCACTGAAGTTGGAGCCAATTTTTTTTGTCTCATTGGAAGGATATTGCTGTGACAGCAGAACTCCAAATGACAGAAAGTGCTTTTCAGAGAGAGAAGGTAACTTAGAAAAATTACTCAAAATGCTTTATTTGTCATCTATATTATTAATACAGTACATATCTTTTCAAAGAAAAGCCAAGGTTAAATCAGGAAATTACTTTAAGGGGATAATAGAAATTGTGGGAAATAGGACTGGAAAAGGATCTCAAGTGCCATTCAAAACCATTTTCACAACTTGTGACAATCAGCAGAACAGTGGTCATTTTCAAGACTTTTTCAAGAATAAGGCATAATTCCTTATAGTTCTCTGCAGGACTTGAATCCACCTTACCGTTTACATATAGGGCTGTATAAGGCATGTCAGACTGATCTTGAGTATTTCTCACTCCACCACCACAATAAACCAACTTTACATGCAAGTTTTAAGGAGAATATGAGACGTTTTTAAAATTTATGTACCTACATTTGGAGTTTATGCACCTACATGCACTTCAAATTAGGTCTGTATCTACATGCATTGTTTAATCTAGTCCATCTTTTTCTCAATTGATTTTCAAAAGAGCAAAAGTTACTTTTTATAACATGTGAGGATGTGGTTTCACAATGCAAGGTGTTACACAAGCAAAGAAACCTGGTTTCCTGAAGCAGTAGACAGGATGATCCCACAGCAGCTCTGTCAACAGGAGGAAAGACAGCACACCACAGCCTGGGGATGCAAAAATACCCTGTGTAAAGGGATAGAAATATTTGAGGCCAAATTCATTGTAATATGAAACTCCAATGGGGTTTACAGAGTATGGCAAAAATTTAAGCAACTGTGCAATATAACCAAGAAGTAAATTTGGAGAAACACCTTGAGAACAGAGTGAAGGTCCAGATTTCTATATCTGTATTTTCTCATTCAATTACAACAAAAAATGCATACAGTAAGGAAACACAGTCCTAGAGCCTGTGAGTCATCATAATCATATTTGGTACAAGTTCTAATATTATATTTCTATTTAAAATAACACGGATATGCTAGGAGAAAGACATGTAACAAAACCAAAGAAGAATCTACCTTTAATAAAGGAAGCAGGAAAATGTAGCTTTATGTCTCCTAAACCAGGCCAGGACAGTGGTGGACAGAACTTAATGTTGTTGGAACTTTCTATTTTAGTGTGTCACTGAAGCACTGAAACAGCTAAAGACAATCATGTGTTTAACTATTATCAAAGGCTAACTTCCGTGAGTTTCTTCCTCTTGCTACCAATTTTATAATTAAGCAGTTAATCTTGCTAACACATTGCTCGTTGCTTTAATTTCAAGCCTGTCTAGCTCTTAAAAAAAAAATAATTCAGTAAATCTGACAGGCAGAAAAACCATGCTTTTTCAAAAAAAACCAACTTTTTTCAAAAGCACTGAAATAGATAAAACCCACTAGAGTGGCTGCAACCCAAAATACAAGCAGGAATCCCAGAAGACAGACTGTGCTTTCCACAATGCTGCAAAGGACAGGGATACAGTAAGACCCTTTCAGCTGTCATGGGTCACTTAAACACAATCAAGAGGCAGGTATTTAGGAGGCAATCCTTAGCTGTAGACAAAACTGGTACTAGAAAAACTATCACAAAATCTAAACCAAAATTTTTTATTCCATTTGCAGCACATACTCATCCAGCTAGGATGACTCTCTTTATCTCAAATCCTTTGATAGCTTTTGAGTTATAATTATTTTTAATTGCTGTTTAAAGATATTTATACTCTTAAAGAATCATGATCTTTCAGGATAATTAGCTACTGATTTCCAGAAACTGAGAATCTATTTACCAGCAAACTGCAGTGATATCAAAGGGAAAGCTATTTCTTTCACCCCATACTCAGTTTAGTGTATTGACAATCATTATCAGGACCTGTTTCTGGTGCCTGGAGCAGCATTTGCTGACAAGGCATGCCCCAAAATCTGAACTTTATTTTCTCAGCATTTAATTTATGTGGAGAATCTTGTCATATTTGAACCCTACTGCAATCACCGTTGCATACAAGCAGCATAAACCTTTCTCATACACAGCACAGATTCATCCATTTTAACCAGCAGTGATGCCTTTCATAGTAAAAGCATCTTTCGTAGTTGATGTTTAGCCAGACTTTGTCCCACTGCTTACACAAAGCAGCTGGAGAAAGTCAACAAATATGACTGACTCCAAAGAGTGATGATATAGCCCACCCACTTAGGTAACATAGGTTTAACCACTCCCATCTGATCAAACTCACTGAATGCCTTTTGAAGTTACCATCATTTGGACTTCAGGCATTTGCAACCAGCTGAGTGCCCTCAGAGGCAGCACCTGTGAAAATGAGTTTTTCCCAAGCAATCCTGGTCCCAGCACTGGCCAGATGATGAACTTTGGTCATTTCCCATTCAAGGTACTTCCACCAGGGTAAAAGGCAAAAAATTCCACCTAGGTGGAAAGGCTGATAGAATCGGGCTTCTTCAGCCTGGAAAACTGAAGGCTTGAGGGTAACCTAATTGCAGCCTTCCAGTACCTGAAGGGAGCCTACAAGAAAGAGATTATTTACAAGAGCATATAGTGACAGGACAAGAGGGGACGGTTTTAAACCGAGAGTAGGTTTAGATCATATATTAGGAATAAATTCTTTACCATGAGGGTGGGGAGGCACTGAAACAGGTTGCCCCGAGATGCTGAGGCTGCCTCATTCCTCAAAGTGTACAAGGCCAGGCTGGATAGGGGTCTGAGAAACTTTGTCTAGTGGAAGGTATCCCTGCCCATGGACGGGGGTTGGAATTATATGATCTATAAGGTTCCTTCCGAACCAAGCCATTCCATGATTCTATGATTCTCTTCCGACCTGGTTTGAGTTTAGCCTGTCTCCTGCACATTTGCCTGATAGCAAGCCTATGCTCCGAGATCCAGTTTGTAACCAGTTTTCATTCTCCTGTGTGCAGCTGATTTACAGCAACGTTGCCTACACCTCCCAGAGCAACACCACTGGCAGGCAGCCCAGCTTCTTTGCTGCTGGACGAATCCTTGTCTTCTTTCCAGCGCCAAAACAGGTGAAATAGCTCTTGAAAGCCTGCAAGTGCTACTCTGTGTGCCAGCTATGAACCCTGTGGGTACATCTAGACCTGAGGTTGGCTCAGTTGGTTATAGCATGGTGCTAATAACACTAAGGTCATGGGTTTGATCCCTGTATGGGCCATTCACTTACAAGCTGGACTCAGTCATCCTTGTGGGTCCCTTCTAACTCAGAATATTCTGTGATCTTGAAGTGAGGAGTTATTTAGTTATTTGGGTGAATTCTTACAGTGTCTGTCACACACACAGTGACAAAGAAAATCCAGGGGACAAGGCTTTCCTGTGAGCTGGGCCTCTCTTGACAATCTAACAGCAGGGTGACTTCAGCAGCTTAATCTAACAGGAGGCCACTTGTCATCAAGAGTAAGGCTGGGAAGGACAGTAAACTCTATGCTATCACTCAGGAGTGCTGCTCATGAACAAAACAAAACAAACAAACAAACAAACAAAAAAACCACACACACACACACAAAAACAAAACCCAAAGCAAAACAAAAAAACATCAAAACAACAACAAAACAGCTCCTGCCATCATCTGTGCATCTTCATGGAGTGTTAAGGCTGCAACATGCTCTCTCAGACAGAGCCCACAGATGCCAGGCTTGCCTTTGGAAAGCTGCTTACCTTAATAAAGTGGTGTGATTTTCCTTGGTCTTGGCACTCAGGAAGCACACTGGGCAAGCAAAAAGCCTGTGGGGATGATTCACTAGTGTTTGCATGAGGTTTTTCTAATTTCTTCTCTTTTTTTTTTCAATTTTTTCCAGCTTTTTTTTTTGTTGCTACCAGCTGCTTCATATTCTGCCACTTGCTACAGGAGAAGGCTGTTCCATCTTGATAGGATCCAGTTCAGTGCATAGACATCAGAAAATTGGAGCTGCAACCTGGTTTATTTTTCCAGTTTACAGCTTTTGTTCAAAAACCCAGCAGCAAGTCCCGAGGCACAGTGTGCCAGCATCAGAGACCATAAGTGAATGCAGAGGTGATTTCTGGAACATCTTTTCCATTTATAATTCAAGTCCAAAAATATTTTTATTACTTCCCTTTTTTCCTTCTGCTCTGATCCATAAGCAGAATAGACATTCAAGCTGAAAATTGCTGAAAGATTCTTACTCATTCACATGAAAAACAAAGTTTTTCTGGCTTTTCTGAGCTTTTCTGGCCTAGGGATGCTAGTTTTATATTCATACCACACCAGTTTTTCAAAGAAAAATGCCTGTTAGAATCAGATCCAGGAATTTCTTCAGATTTGCATAGGAGTGGAAAAAGCAGGAATCCCACTCATCCTGGACCCCTACTGAGAATTAATTTGAAAATAGGACTGGTGAAAATCCATGAGATCTATATTATGGTCAGATTGGTAAATATGGACAAAACAGGCAACATCAGCAGGCAGTGAAACTTTGGAAGCCTGGTCACTTATGGATCTGTACCTTGTAGTTGTACTCTCAGTGCCTTAATAACACTTGAGTTCATGTTGTGGCCCTTATCCCAGGGATATTAACAGCACCTCTCTCATAAATCCACCCTCTGTGATATTAGAACTTGTCAAAAAAAACATATCTCCTTGGGACCATTGCTAAATGTGATTGAAATTGCACAAGCCAAAAAAAACCCAGAAGAGAGTGACAGATAGATGCACAGAGAATATGAGCACAGAAGCCCTGTTTCAAATTGAAAGCAGACTAAAAGCTGGTGCAGTTGCATTCAAAGTGGTATCCTGCTAATTTAAATCTATCATTGAACATTTCCAAGTGCACCAAAAAGCGCCAAAAGAACAGGTTGTTTGCTTATAAAGGGAACGCCTTAACCATTTAACTATCACTTTTGTCGACTGATGGGGAAATGCAGTGTTACGTGGGCCATCAGACTGGAAGCTCACAAACACTCTTTGCGGATTTAAAATATGCAGGAGCATGAAAGAGTGTAAAAAATGTAAATCAAAGGAACCAGCTTCTATCTGGAGTGAATAAATGAAGGATCATTGAAAAATGACAGGGTTTGTGGGAAAACAGTAGTTAGAGAGTATGCTTACACATATGCTTGTAAGCTTATATACACTTCTGCTTACAAACAGCGCCAGGAATGTTCCCAAGTGCTGGAACTCAGTCTTCTGCATTGCTAACTTGTCAGAGTCTCTGACATTACTCATCCCAGGCCAAGTACCTTCTCCCAGTCACAGATCAGATGTTAGCACAGATCAAAGGCCAACAGATCTGTGGCAGCCTCATAGTTTGGTGGCAGCCTCATAGTTTCATAATGTTTAAAAAGAAAAGTTCAATATTCTGGAGACAGCCCAGCCTGACAAAGCAGTACTTCTCCAGCTGATCTCACCAGCCAGTGTTGAGGGAGGGATGCCATGTGCCCTGCACGGAAGCCCAGTGCCAGACCAAAGGCTTATGAGTCTGTGGGAGAATGTGAGTACCACACACTGATGTCAGCACCACTGCAGAAGATCATCTGACTCTCTGAGAGAGATTTTGCAGCAACAAAACCAAACCAAAACAAACCCAATAAAGACCTAGCAGTGGATTAGTAAAAATGGTTCAGGCAAACAGGATCATGCAAAAATTTAAAAAGCGCATGTTTTGGTATCTAAAGGGGCACGGGTGATGCGTGCACACACCAAGCTTCTGTTGGTCGCCTCTTTGGCTGAAACAGGTTGACAGTTACACTTGCTGTTCACCTCCACCTACACTCTCTCCTGTAAAGTGTCAGTGGAAGATATCCTTTCACCTGTTGCATTGCAGGAGGACAGGAGACCATTTGCTACAAGGCAAAATGCCCTCACGTTTCTCAACACTATCACCTCTACCAACAGGAATTTTTTTTTTTTATCTTATTCCATTGCTAATCCACAGCATCGATAAACAAGTCTCCCTCATTAGGCTTGATTGGGATATATAATGAGCACTGCCTTCCCCATCCAATAATCCTTCTCATATGAGCATTTATTTCAGTCTTTGCCCTCGAGGCGGGGAAGCTTCAAAAACATTAAATCATCTGGATATTATGGGTAATACCTAGAGAAAAGTATAAGCCACGCACTGATAAAAACACTGTCACTTCCTTTTTTTGAGTGATGAAACTATCAGGAATCAAAGGAAAGACTCCCAGCATCACTTTAATGTTAAGAAGGTAACTAAGACAGTAAGTGACGGGAGCACGATAAGCAGGGACTATGTAAGGAAGTGCTTGAGTGGTGATGGGAAAATCTTAATCCTTTGCTGAAGGCATTTAAACTGAAGGACTAAATTACTTCCATGTTAATTTTGATGTTACTCTCTAATATCTGTGAGTGCTCCTTGGTGAAGCTCTAATACCTTTGCAAAAGTTAATGTTTTATATCCGATTAACTCAAATGGGTAAGATATGTTATAATGATGGCATGTATTTAAGAAAGACAGGAAAATTAATGGTACAGGCACAACCCCCCCTCCACAGTTTTCGGAGGAAAACCTGGTAGACAAGGACTCTGATGTTCTAATGCAGGCTCAGGTACAGGAAGCCCTTCAGCAATACACTTAAGCTCTCAGTTTCCCCAAATGATATAGGAAGGGAATATTTATCCTTGAGAGCTTATAACTAACTCCCATCTTTTGAAGACAGAAATCTTTACATAAGTGCTGTATACTATTAAGTGTACAAAAGTAATGACAGTAAAAAGTACTTTATTTCTAAAACAGATTTTTGAATCAAACATTATATACTGTGTAAACCAAGCAAGCTAGAAATTGTTCTTTTATCATAGTCTTGAAATGTTATGTAGATTCTTTGAAAATACTGCCTGAATTGATTTTTTAAATAATTTTAGCTGTTTACATGTCTTTCAGACAGTCCTTCCCTTGCCAAGACCAAGGACTTTGTAGCTTCCGAAGCTCTACTTCATTCTGCCTTTTGAACCATGGTTCTGTGAAAGGAAATGGCAATCACTTATCCCTTTTAGTTTCAATGATGGCTTTTCTTCATTCCTAGAGGAATACTTTCTTGTGATCTGCAAAAGCCAAATAAAAAGGAAAACACAGCAAATTATTTCAAGTGATGAGGAGTACAAAATAACATATGACTAAAAAGGCAAATGTGTTCAAGCAGGCATTTTTTTCTACATCAAATACCATCGAAGAAATATGTTTGGATTAAGTGGATGCTGGAATCCTCTGTTCCTCTCAAACTGCAGCAGATGACCTTTCAAAAGCAACTCCTTGATGCTACACTTGAAATGCTATGTTTTTCTCACTCTCTAAAGTCAATGTACAACAGAAAACCAAACTCCTTTGAATTAATGATTTCCAGCAAGCACAGAGAGGGAAAATCTGGTTTTCCAAATTTCTTATGCAGGCTCAACTTGATGAGGAGCCATTCTTCCTCTTTTATACAACTGCAGTTTATCTATAGGGCCATGCTATTAAAAAGCTATTGCATTTTACTCCAGAGGTGGCTCCATGTGTGTGTGGTGAAGAGGATGATCTCCATCTACAGCTCATAAAGAGTTTTATATAAATGTCCATTACCCATGTAATGGCAACAGCCAACAGTTTTATGAGGCAATATAAAAATATATTAGGGATATAAACTGTAATGCCTCAGGGCAGAAGCCAATCAATGGCTCTCTGGCCTTACACAGAAGAAACTTTCTATTTGCAAGTTATTCCCTCATCATCTATTAGGGTGTTTTCTGCCTCTGTTGGCAAAACATCAGGAGACAGACACACTCAGAGACAGGTTGTTGAATCCTGATGGGGTCTGGTTGGGAAAAGTGTAGCAGCTGCCCGGTTCTTGTCACAATGCATAAGTGAAGTGTGGCACTTCACTTTATCAAATGATTGATCTCCAATGAAAACCAATCCAGGAATTCTCACATGAAATTTATGCTTGCTAGAACAAATACATAGATCTTCTTTTTCAACTTCGTATTAGTTTAGTTCAGGAGATTTCCTTGCTATGTTAAAGCCCTTCAAGTAGCAGATGAAATGACAGTAAGGTCCGGCATTTCAGGAGAGGAGGACCCTAATAGAATAATGAAACCTGTAGTCTAGGGGGTCACGGTCTCAGCTTCTGCTTGAGACTCTGGTAAGATCCATTGGGCTTTCTCTATCTCACAAAGCTGCATTACCAATCTTTATGGTGCACATATCCCAGCAAACAGCTTCCAGCTTTCCTAACCACTTGCTGGACTTTCCTCTTGCAAGCTAGGCATCAAGTGCCTCAAACAGTCCTGTCAGGTTTTACTTTGTTTTAGCCTTTTAACATGTTTCTCAGAAAGCATCATTCCCCAGGCAGCCCCAATATATGTCCCTCAAGCTCCCCTCCCCTCCCTTTTCTATTTGCAGCAAGTGTAAATCACAAATGTTAAATCCACTGAGGGTTTCCCCATTTCACATCTCAGTGAAGTGTTCCCTTCTGCTTTCAGTACTTGCAGCCTGGTTTGCTGAGGAAAAGCCTGGTTCAGCCACACTGTGTCTGTCTGCCTCTGTCAGACAGTCAGCTCCCAAAACTTCTGAATCTCTGTTTAGAAGGATAGGGATCTATAAGATATTAAATTCCTGTAAGAGTTACAAAAATATGTTGCAAGAAAGAAGAAAAAGATTGAAAGAGACTTACTAGATACCAAAGAATTCATTCTACAAAGAGATACCATCACTTCTCTAAAGCAGAAAATATATAAATTTGCATCTTAATAGAAGCCAGAGAATCCATTTCTGCCCTTGTGCCCCAGGGTAAGAGTTGCAACTATGATTTAGTTTCCCAGATGGAAGGAAGTTATAGAATTTCCTGATTTTAGCAGGTATTGAACAGCCAACGATTACTGAGGACCCTTTCTAGTTGTTGCAAACTGCCCTCCAAAACTTGCATCACCTGTAACTAGGCACTTTTAAACATCTTTAGCCCTTGTACTTCCTTTGGATCTCCTTTAACCTCCATAGAATGAATAACCTTCTGGTTCTGTAATGAGTAGCAACCTTTGCTGTTATCTCCAGAAAAAGGCTATCAGTAAGAACAGAATCCTTCCAAATCTGGACTTATCAGGTCAGGTTGGCACTTCGAGAAGCTGTGAGGCAGCAACACACAGCAGGTACCAGCACTCAAAACACAGTGACACCCCATTGTCTTGATTGACTCATCACATTTTACCCTTTCATTTCAGATGTTCTTTTGTCTTTTAGGGTTTCTAGTTTCCACTCTATGTCCTATTAGACAGTTGACTATTCTTACCTGTCTTTACTGAATGCATATTGGATGTGCTTATTTAATCAGCAGATAGCTGATTTTTTTCCATTTCCTCTCTGTTTTTCATCATCACTTTTCTCCTTGCTTTCTATCATTTCAGTTTGCCATCTCACTGAATGCAAGTACCAGGAATTGCAGTTTGGGAATGAGTCAGCTGGAAGCAGAGGGCAGAGGGCAGCATGCAAAGCCAGCACTGGAAGTACAAAATGCACCTGACAACCTGTCATTAATGCAGCTACCAAAAGAGGGAGAGGAGCAATGCGATCAAACCGGACTCAAATTCACATCTCAAACTCTGCTCATTACCAAGAAGGCTTTCAGGAATCACAAGTTTTTAATCCTGTAACTCTATTACAAGCTGATGCCAACAGCAAAAACTGGAGCTGAGATACAAGTTAAGCTAAGACTGCTTGGCATGGCAACTGAAAGCCATCTCACCTGATGTGAGATGACAGCTATGGCATGCAACCACAGATAAGCTGGCATTTGTAAATATATACTTTATAGACATTTTTTTTAAACCAGGTACCATGAAAGCATACAACAGCAAAAGAACCTGTGAGCCCAAATAAACATTATCATTACCTCCTGCTGAACTGTTATGCACAGCCAAGCAATTCCTTCTGCTCAGTTAAAACTAAGGGTTTGCTAAGACTGTGTTATACTCTCCCTTTATTTTCAGTGGCTTAGAGTACAGCTGGTAAAATTTTGCTCTGGTTAGGAGCTTGATTTATAAAGTCTCTAGTCCTAAAACAGGAAATGACTATTTCATCCCCACAAATTTAGGAGGATTTTTTTTTGCTTTTATGTTCCCCAAAATCTGTTTTTGTTTCCTATAAAGGGTCCAGTCCAACTGCCATCAAAATCTGTAGGGATTCCCCGACTTCAGCTGGGCTTGGCTCATGCCCTAAGGCAGAGCTACAGAAACAGACAACACCTAATGAAATCATGTGTGTAAAGGACCAGGGAATCCCATACTAAATCCCCACCCCACAAACAGCTATGCCTAAGCTTAAATGTGCATTAAAATTGAAGTCAAAAAGCCACTCATGTCTATCAAGTTAAGCACATGTTTAAATGTTTACTGGAGTCAGATCTTTGTACAATGAAGGGTAAAAGCTATGCAAATCTATTGTGGGTGGATCAGTCCCTCCCTCATGCTGCATGGTATCCTGATCTAAGGATAGACGAGAGGGCTTTCTACTCTCTTGTTGCAGAACCTTTCACAGTTTTTATAAAATCGAGTTACTTTCATTTAATTCTTTCTCTTGCATTAACTAACATAATGTACTTCTGCTGCTGCGCATTTACGTTGACCTCAGAGTGCTCCAAGGAGAAATCTTAGAGCTGTTTATTGTACCCTGTTAATAAAATTAAAGGACCTCAGTCAAAGTCAGACCTCTAGAAGGTAAATCACTGTAAAATACAAAACAATAGATATGTTTATTTGTCTAAAAGCAGAAGACAGATCAAAAGTGTTTCTGGTTCTGTATCATGGACAGAAAACTGAGGCACAGAGATAACCCACGATTTCTCTAAAATTTCACAAGATACAGAAAGCAAAACAGGGAATCAAACTGCAATTTGACCAGTAAACTCACCAAAATATCATCTTATCTTATGATCTCCAGTGACTCTGTCTTTATTTTTTCAAAATAGGAGATCAAATTCAAGGAGGTTAAAGTAGAGGTCAAGAGCTACCTAGAAACTCACTAGCAGAACTGAGATGAATGGAAACTTCTGGCTCAACACAAAACTCCCTTCCTCTCTCAGATCTGTTTCAATGAAATAAAATATAAAAAAGTGCCACAAAACCTGCTCTCAATTTTCTGTGAGCAGGATTTGATATGTTAGATCAAGCTATCAAATGCATTGTTACTCTGATGGAGGGTAAGCTTTCCAGCATCACCTTCCATGATTTGCCTTCAGCTCACTGATGACACCACAATCCTCCTGTTCCCTGGGAAGGGAGGCTGTGGTTTTGACAGGCTCCTCTTTGAGACAGTGCCCCGCACAGCTGGGATTGAATGAGACTGAGCTACGGCTGGGATGAGCAAAATAGAGCAAAGAGAAAAGCAAACTTAAATAGTCAAAACTGACACAGTCCTTCACCAATAAGCTCTCCAGGAATGTGGTCACAGCACCAAGCCTGCCAGTGTTCAAGAAGCATTTGGACAATGCTCTCAGGCACTCGGTGTGATTCTTGGGACTGTCCTGTGCAAGGCCAGGAGCTGGACTCGATGATCCTTGTGGGTCCCTTCCAACTCAAGATATTCTATGATTCTATGATTGCTGTATCCTTCAAATGGTGGAAATCAGACACACCAACTGGAATGTTTCCCTTCTACATCGGATGATTTCACTCTATGATTTTAAGTCAAAGCTCTGACATTCAACTGCTAGAAATGCTCTGTGCTGCAAGGCATAATCTGGCACAATACAAGACACCACTTCAATATGCAGTCAAAATGGATCTCTTGATGTGTTATCCCACTGCAGTCTCTAAAAGAGATGGAGAGATCTGGCAAAACCCTGATGTAGTTTTTCCTGTATTAATAGGAGATCTTTCTAGTTGAACAACACTGCAAACTAGTAATAAACTATGAGCCGTATCTATCCTCCTAATTATTCCTGCAAACCCTCTGCTGCTGACCCACCTGCAGAGCAGTGCCATGCATTGCCCTTTAATAACATTTGTGTAGGAATTGCTGTTTGAGGAAACATGAAGAATGGCCTTGAAGCAAATTTCTGGTGTTGTCACCATTGAGCTGTCTTATGCTGCCACATCATGTTTCTAGAGGAGTCCATGAGTACTGTCACTACTTGTTAACTTCCTTAAGACTGCACTAGTGTTACTCACTGTCATGAGAAGTGAGAAGAGACAAAAAAGCTGCAAGAAATTTGTAGTGAAGCCCTTGATATGACCAGGAGGCTGCCTCTCTTCAGGGAATCAGATAGTCAGAGAGAAACCCACCTCCATGGACTGTGATTTGTTCACATCAGTCTTGAGGCATTTCTAAATCAGGAGACTTTCTCTGTAAGATAAAGAAAAGGCTCTGAGCAGGAGATACCATAGTATCTTCTCCATAATGACCGACATGAAACCCATGCAATTTGTGAAAGGTGACTCATGATTTTTGTATCATTTAGATAACATTTCAAGTAATTATTTTAATTATTTGAAACTCCAGTTTAGTGAAGCACTTAAACACTGTTTTTAAGCCTAGCCATCCAGTATGTAACCTCATTCTTAAAAAATACTTTACAGAAATGACAACTAAAACACTGATCTCTAAAAAGCAGTCTCACAAAAAGCCACTTCAGAGAACTGTACTTTTTCCCCTTTAAAAAAAAAAAAACAAGACAAAAGCATTCTCAGTACACATGAGCAAGACATACTGATTTCTTGCTAGGCAGTCATATTCAAAGTTCGAATTTCAGGTAATTATATGAAATATTTTTTATGCTCTCATGCTTGGTTCTTCCACTGCTATCTGCTGTACAGACCTTTCATTGGTAGCAAGCCCAGAAAGGCAATTGTAACCCATTGAATGCCTTTTCCCATGTTGGTGGCCTGTGGCCCTTATTGCAATTGCCTGAAAATGAGCAACCTCTCACACTGAAAATGATCGGTAGTATATTGAATCAAGTTAGATTTTGGATTAAGGAACCCATGAATTATGACTGATTACCTTTTCAAAGTAACTCACACAGCAATCCCCAAGGACAGATTGCATTAAAGCATTTTCAATATGCAAATAATTTGATACTTTGGAAAATAGCAGTGTTGCTAACATGTGGCCTGGTGATGGGAAAAGTGTATTACTTTGCCCAGGCAGCTGTCTCTAAAACACAGAGAGTGTATAAATAGCCCTTTGCATTAATTCAAAGTGAAATGTCAATGTTTCATAATTTATGGTATTATGCTGAGATTCAGCTTTAATAGCTCACTACTGGTTCAGTTAACACCAGATCCAAAACCTGTTTTCCTGTTTTCTGAACCTTGAATCTTTGGGAAAACCTTTCCTGTTTGGTTTTATATTTATTTATACTAGCTGAATTATTTATGATAATTTCAATGCAATTTACTAAATTAAGAGAACGCAAAATTCTCTGTTGATGCAGTGGTTTGCTCACATCTTCTTGACTTTGATCATATTGGCGGGAAAATGAGGAAAAATTCTCGCTACTCAGGATGTGAGAACCTAAAAGCTGTTTTCTGGTTTCTATCTGTAGAGTATGATGACATTATTAATCAGACACAGAATCACAGAATTGTCAGGGTTGGAAGAGACCTTTAAGGTCACCAAGTCCAACTGTCAACCCAGCATTATTTCTGTAATCCCTAAACCACTAAACTATATCACCCAGTCAGATCCAGACACCTTTTAAACACCACCTGGGATGGTGACTTCACCACTGCCCTGGGCAACCAATTCCAATGCCAGACCACCCTAACAGTGAAAATTTTTTTCTAGTATCTAATCTGACTCTTCCCTGTCTCAGCTTAAGGCCATTTTCTCTTGTCCTCTCACTGCAGGCACAGTAGAAGAGACTGGCCCCACCTTACTACACTCTCCTTTCAGGTAGTTGTAGAGAGTGTCCCCACCGAGCCTCCTCTTATTGAAACTAATCACATTACCATCTTTCCAATAGTTGTATCATATCATAGAATGCTTTGGGTTGGAAAGGACCTTTAAAAGTCACCTAGTTCCAATGCCACGGGCAACTTCCACTAGAACATGTTGCTCAAAGCCCCATCCAACCTGTCCTTGAACACTTCCAGGGATGGGGCATTGCCAGCTTCTCTGGGCAACCTATGTCAGTGACTCACTACCCTCACAGTAAAGAATTTCTTCCTTATATCTAACTTTAATCTGCTCTCTTTCAGGTTAAAGCCATTCCCCCATGCCTATCACTACATGACCTTATAAAAGGTCCCTCTTCAGCTTTCTTGTAGCACGCTTTAAGTTCTGAAAGGCTGCCATAAGCTTTCCACAGGGCCTTCTCTTCTCCAGGCTGAAAAATCACAACTGTCTCAGCCTGTCCTCATAGGAGACATGCTCCATCCCTCTGATCATCTTTGTGTCCCTCCTCTGGATTCACTCCAACAGGTCCACATTGTTCTTATTTTGGGGCCCCAGAGCTGGATACAGTACTCCACACGGGGTTTCAGGAGAGGGGAGTAGAGGGAGGGAATCACCTCCCTCAACCTGTTAGTTGCACTTTTTTTGATGTAGTCCAGGATGCAGTTGGCCTTCTGGGCTGCCAGCACATGTTACTGGGTAATGTTGAGCTTCTCATCAACCAATACCCCAAGTCCTTCTCCTCAGGACTGCTCTCAATCCACCCTCTGCCCAGCCTGTCTTTGTGCTTAGGATTGCTCTGTACCACGTGCAGGACCTTGCACTTTGTTTTGTTGAACTTCATGAGGTTCACACAGGCCTGCCTCTCAAGCCTGTCCAGGTTCCTCTGGATGGTATCCCTTCCCTCCAGCATGCTGATTGCAGCACACAGCTTTGTACCATCGGCAAACTTACTGCGTGTGCACTCAATCTGTTCATGTCACCAACAGAGATGTTAAACAGTCATTTGAAGCTCTTTCCTTTTAAAGTCCTGCTGTAAAAGAGCAAATTATTCTGAGGTGTGAAGCTGGAGTTTTGCTGCTGGCCATCCCTGTCTTGCTACCTGATTTGGAGCATCTCATCCAACCTGCTCCCAATCCTCTTCCACAACAGTGTAAATTTTATTGAACCTGACAGATACATAGCTATAAAATGGTGATATGGGAGATAATGTGATTCTTTCTGCCCTAGTTATTCGTTAAGCATAATTTGGGAACTGCTCACCTCCCTGAAAAAAAATACAATAATGAGAGTGTTATAGATGAACAAAAATGTTATATACATGTAAAATGGTCTTGCTAATCAACAGAGCTCACTCCCTGCTGGAGGAAGCTCCAGAAGAACAACAGAAATCATTACCATGCTGGTAGGATTGATTAATTAGGAAAACTGCATTAACTGCTTCTACTTACACTCATTAGCATTTATACATTGTAAAATCCACTAAATGTATGTGTAAATAACTTTCCTAAAGTGACAAGTAAGGGTGCCTGAAGGGTGCAACATGATGTTACTATTGTTTTTCACTTATGTGGGTTTTGCATTGCAAGAAACACATCTGCATTGGCTAAGAAAACCAGTAAGGGGGAGCTGGAATAGGAAGTGGACACATGGAAGGCACCTTCTGAGACAAGTTTGCCATGAGAGCAAATGAAAGCTGTATTTGAGGGCACATTTTAATGGAGCTAAACAGGGGATGCTGGAATATGGGATTAAATCCAGAGTACTGCTACCGGGCAGAGTGTGGTTGTGGACAACAGAGCCACTCAGAGCCTCAGGAAGACACTATGAGGAGCAGGATCATCCCCTCCCACGACTAAGGTGCAGAGTTGGACACCTTCTGGTTGGTTCCACTTTAGGAATGGGGCAGCAGAAGCAGACACACTCAGAAAGCATCTGTGTTGGCCCAGATGTTATCTCTTAGTGCCTTTTGTTTCACGATAGGAATTTCTGGGTAGAGGACTTTCAAATAATGTGGTTTAAATTTAGAAAGTGACCATTCAGTTATCAGTGCAGTTGAAAATTATAATGAAATGGAACCCAATAATTCCAAAATACTGGTCAAAAGATTATTATCTGTGTAATGTGTATTTTCTGGAGTTCATGTGCATTTATCAAACACTATTTTTAGTCTGGGTTTCAGGAGACTTGTGTTCAGTTCTTGGCTCTGCCACAGACTTCCTTCATGACCTTGGGCAAATCGGTTTCTTTCTCAGTACCATCTGCAGCATAATACACTTTCCTCCCACTCTAAATTTGTCTTACTGATGTGGATTATGGCTTTTCGGAATAGGACATCTCCTTTCTGTGTTCATTTAGTGAATGACACAGTGAGGCTCTGAACTTGTGACTTCTAATTAGCTTTTTAATGCACAAGATCACCTTCCCTGACCAGTGCAACCAGGTGGTGGGTATAAAATCTTTAACTCCATTGTAGATTTTAGACAAAGCTGGGCTTTGTTACATGCTTCCATTGCAGAATTTTTAATTTCAGCTGCTAAATTTTATAAGCAGTTTATGTATTTATTTTCCTTCTTATTTTTCACAGTGCAGCCCATGCCCTTCTGCTTTGTGGTTATTACCCTGGTCCCTGTGATTAGTGTGGAGTTTCTGGTTGGTTTTGTTTGCTTACTTGTTTTTTCACCTTCACACGAAATTACAGCAGCAGATTGCTTGGAGCATGAGTGTTTTATGGAATCAGTGACAGGCACTATGCTGCCGGTCCTCACAGGGACCTTCTTACATGTACTTTGGTTTAGCAGTTGTGACCTGCAGCCAAGTGGGAGGCATGGACAAAGAACATTAGACTAGAAAACAAACAAAATTAGCAGCATTTCAAAGCTCTAGCAGAGGAGAGAACAGCTGAAGGTAGAAAAGGAAGGGGGGGGGGAAGAAGGAAAAAGAATGTGAAAGTCATTTCTCTCTTTCTTTCTTGAAGGAGGTACCTGGTCAGGCAGCAGCCTGGGCTCCACCGCTACTGAAGGAAATGAACTGAACAGATAATCAAACAGGTGCCTCATCACAACATCGTATTAAAATAGGCAGCATGAGAAATTGGATATAAATTCATAGGCACAGAAGGCACAAAATACATTTCCTCCCTACTGAAGCCAAAGAGATCAGCTCTTTGGACAGGTGTAGCTTCCGCAGCGGAGTGTCACAGACTATCACAGACCTGCAGCTCAGCCACCTAATTACGCTCACAGGCATGCTGCAACCGGGCTGGTACCCCGGAGCCTGCCCCCGTGCTCAGACAGCGGCCACCCGGGGCTGACCGCCCGGGAGTAGGCTGGGCGGGGATCTGCCCAGCGGGAGTACCCAGCTCCCACCGCCCCCCGGCACACTGGCGGGGCTCAGGGTGCAGGTGCACCGGACAGGGCGCCGAGCCGGGCACGGACGGGGGCGGTGAGCGCCCGACCGCCCGGCGGCAGTGGAGGAGCAGGGACCCTCGAGGGCAGCGCGGAAATACCGGGCGGCTCGGCGCCGCGCCGGCAGCGGATGACCTTGGGCAAGTCCCGTGGAGAACACACATTCCGGGAGCCCCTCCTCGATCCCCCCGGAGCCGGGGCCGGTCGGTGGGAGCCCCGCAGCGGGCGGGGCCGAGGCGGGCGGTGGCGGCGGCGCGGTCCCTCCCCGCGGGCGGGAGGCGGGCGCGGGCTGCGCTCCCGGCAGGCTGCGCTGGGCTGTGCTGAGCTCGGCGCGGCGCCGGGTGGGGATCTCCCCACTCCCCTCCCTGCTTCCCTCCCGCCACAGCCCCGGCGGCGCCCAAGGCGGCATGGAGACCCGGCGTGGGAGGCCGCGGGGCAGCGCCCGGAGCTGAGCCGGCCGGTGCGTACCCGCCTGGGGCCCGGGGAGGGGCGCCGAGGGGATGGCGGGGAAACTTTCCGCTGGGCAAACTCGGCGGTGCGCGGGGGCGCCGGGGGCTGCGGCCGCGACTCGGGGAAAACTTCTGCCTCGGGGAAACTTCTGCCTCGGGGACTCCGCCGCGGCGCCGTCTCTGCACTGTCCCCGTGTCCCGCTCCGTGCCCGCTCCGCTCTCTGTCAGTGGCGGTCGCGCTCCCGCTTTGCCGTGCAAGGTGCAGCGGCGGGGCGGGCGGCTGCCCCGGGTGCGCTCCCCGTTTCGCACGGGGGTTTAGCTGGCAAGCAGGCAAGAGCTGGGTTTTCATGTTTGAAATTTTCCTCACTGCTTTTTAATTTTTTGTTGTTGTTGTTTTAAACTTGCAGCAGAGAGCGGGCGAGGGCAAGAGGGGGTGTGCGTGTCTGTCGCTGCTCTTCAGCTGCAGTTGCTCTTTTCTGAGCCTGGGGACTGGCTGCAGCTGCTTGGGATGGGGAGAGACGGATGTTACCGGGAGACCTGCCTGTTCGTATTGCTTTTTGTCTGTCTGTCTCTCTGTTTTTTCGTCGATGTTTTTAGGAGGAAGGGTTCGCCTTGCCCTCCCTGTTCTCAGGCTCCAGCGCCGGGGCGCTGTTTGGACCTGGGAGAGCGCCCTGTCCGGGGACAGCGGTGGCAGCAGCCATGTCCCCACCGCCCCTGCCGGGCTTTGTTGGAGCTGGTCTCTCCGGGCTCCGCGGAGCAGAGGCAGGAAGGTCCCCATCCCATCCACGCTGTCGGGGGACTGCTCTCTGCGTCCCAAAGGCGCCCGAAACTCGGACGGTGTGTGAGTGTCTGTGAGTGTGTCTCCGTGTAAATATGTGTGTGCCAGGCCAGGGGCATGCCCGGAGTGTGCATCCGTGGGAAAGGAACTTGCTCCGGCTGGGGATGGGTTAAACGTGGCTCTCCTAGCGCTAACTTCTCCTATTGAAGGAAGTAATCCAGCCTCCCCTGCCCACTTTTTGAACCCCGCTGGATTATTTGCAGGAGGAAAAGAAAGCCCCAAGGAACTCATCAGTGGGTGCCTTTTCCGTTTATTTTTTTTTTTTTTTTGTTTATTTTTGCCCGTGGAGGTTTCGTGCCCTTGCTTTGTTGTTGGGAGGATTAAGCGTTGCCGAGTGTCGTTAGTCCCAGATCCAATTAAAATAAATACAAGTAAATGGGACATAAAGGCAAGTCAGCGCTGGCATCCCGGCAGAGGCACTAAAGCATCAAGTTTGGTTAAAAAGAAAGGGACTCGAGAAAATTAATGCTTCTCTTTGTACTCATTTGCTTTCCGTTTGCAGCGCTGTCAGACAGCTTAGCGAGGTGCATCATTTGATCAGGATTCATGTATTCTTAACCAACCTCTGTCCAGCAGAAAGAAAGAGGGAAAGAAGTAGAGAAAGAAATAAAGAAAGAGAGAAAGAGACTTCACTGGCTTCTTAACTTATGTCTCATTTACCAAATGCTTTGCTTTATGAAATTTGAGTTGAGTTCTCAGCAAAGGAATTAAAAATCAGGAGAGGGTGAACTATGAGGAATGCAGAGCAGAGTTGCTGCACCATTTCCTAGTCACTGCCTGGAGTCTGTGCTTTCACTGAGGACTCATTCCTGGTCTGGAGCAGTTCTGGGGATGATGTAAGCATTAGCTGGGAAAGAACCAGGCAAAATAGCCTGTCTAGTTCTTGTCTGTCTTTTTTTTTTTCCTGCTGACATTCAGAGGGCTTATCCTTCAGTTGAACAAAAATTTACTTTTGTTGCTTGGAGAGGACTTGGTGGTGGATGCAAGGAGAGAAGGAATGATCTCTCCGGAGCCAGCTTGCATTAGGAGAGAGCTGCTGAGAAAGAGCTTACAGGTGTGAGCCTTGCACTCCAAAAACACTGGAGTCTTGTTGAGAGAGCCAGGTAGGAGCCAGTGTACTTCAGCGCTGTAAACTAGGGATATCCCTCTGTTTGATCCTTTGGTGGTGCTAGTGTTGTAGAAAATCAGCAGGTTGGCTGTACTTGCCTTGATGCAGCAAATCATACTTTTATATATTTTTTATACTTTTATCATACTTTTATATATATTTTTGTTCCTGTTTTTTTTTAAACTTGATTCTTAACATAGAATCTGTTAGCATTGTAATGACTGTGCTCTGTAGCTGTGTGCTATGGTGGTATGCAGGATGATTCCTGAACTTTGTGATATGTTACTGTGTTGTTATCCTATGTGCCGGACAGTGATGGGGTATAGCACTCCCATTTTCCTTGAGTGCTAGCTTGCTCTGTTTCTGAGACAAGGGTCTTCTGTTCCACCAGGTTGCATTGTCATGGCTCCTACCATGTTGCACTATTGTGACCTGATGTACTCTGGTTGATGGATTCTGTCAAATACAATGAAATGAGCAATTAGGAGAGAGGGTGTCTAGCCATTGCTCTTTAGGTGCAGTTTGTAGCTGCTGTCCCACTACAGATATATTTCTGTGCTGAGTTCTAAAATGTCCTCTTACACATGCCAACTGCAGTCATACTGCTTGTATTTACAGACAGGTTTTTCTGAAGGACAGAAAGTTGATTAGAAAAAGGTTTGTTTTAGAATGGTGCGCCAATATGAAACATCATGCTGCGGGATGCAGGTTTGAATCCTTTATAGTGTCTTCAAGTGTCTTAAATTTCTTAACTGTTTGATGAGTATTTGGTTGCTTATGTGGAAGGTTTCATGACTTCTGCCTGCGGTTCATAACACAAAAGCTCTTGGCACTGTTAAGGCAGCCTTACTGTGCCGACTGGAAGTCCCAAGGCAGAATGGGCAGGGACTCAAAATCGCTGCTACAGAGGTGAAATCCTGGCTGTGCTGACTTCAGTGGGAGTTTTGCCATAGATGACAGTGGGCCAAAGCTTCAATCCAGAAGTAGTTCTCCCATCTTGTTGGTAATCCTGCTGTATGCTCTAGGGAAGCTTTTGCTTTTCTGCTGCCACCCGGACTGTGTCTGTTAGGCAGAGAAGATGGAAGTCTCTTAGGATGTCATGCTGTGTCTTTCACAAGCACAGCATTCCTGGGAAGGAAATCAGGGTCGATAGGAATGGAAACAAAACCCCAAATGTGGACACATGCTGACTGTCTTGTTGCTTGTGTCCTGAGTCATTCTCAGGAACACGGATCAAGAACTCTGAACTGAGCACAATTAGCTTCTTGAAACTGCAAGGAGGGATCTGTCAGTGACTGTAGCCAGTGCATCCCCCAGTCCCTGCTTCTGCATTCGGTTTAGTGACAGACGTTAAATATGTGAAGCAACAGTACATTCATTAATTCAGCCCTACTTAGCTTGTGCACACTGAGTTTTCTATGTGTATGTGATCTAGTGAGCTATTCTCAGAGACACTTCATATATCCAGCATCCAGATGAATTTCTGTGTTAAAAGACAGCGACAAAATGGAAGTGTTTGATACTTTTTTCCACAGCTTGGAAGGTATGTGATACAGAACGTCAGAATATGCATTTAATCAGTGCTGATTCAAAGCTGGTCCAGGTCATGGCCATGTAATGAAACTGGTCTTTTCAACAGGAATGTGTTGCTCCAGTTTATTATATTCAGTAGAATAGAAGAGAGTTTGTTAATATATAACAAAAATGTTGACTGGGAATGAGGTATTTGAATCTGTCTGATTTTTAATTTTTTTTTCTTTTTACAGTGGAAACACTTTGGTCTCTGTAATTCCAGTGCAGACAGTTTTTCTTTGCAGTACATTCTTCTACTGTGCATTCACCCCAGACTGTTAGGTATTTTACTTGTGTATGATGACAAAAGAAATGAAAATATAAACTAATGTGAAACTGAGTAGCCTCTCTTGCATGTGCATTCTTATTCCTCACTTTAAGAACTTAAATAAGGAGAATATCTTAAACTGTTATAAATTACAGCTTGTTAATGTCTCTTAGCTTGTTTGCTATGAGGATTTATGCATCTAAAACAGAATTCTCATTTTCTCATTTAATTGGGATAAGTGTGTAGGCCTCATTTTGTCCCAGGATAGAAGATTATGTATATTGTAACAGGCATCATATTAGACCCGGAAGTCATACGAGTCATTAACATCTGAATGTGTATATCGGGACAAGTAAGTTTTGGGCACTGTTAGTACTGTCAGGATGCAAAAGATGGCACTGCTGTGAAGAGGGATCTAAGCAAACGTTGCTGGGCTGTCGTTCAAACAACTACTTTGGGATTTGCATGGACTTCCAGCTTCTGGGTTTGCAGTTTGCTTTTTTTTTATATAAGTGGAATTCAGAGAATTGATGATAACCATTATTATATACTTTGCTCTGTATATTGTCTAAACTCTAAACCTTAAGTACTGTATTCAGTGCTTGAACTCGAGGGCTGAGCTGGAGGCAGGACTTTCTGGGTGCTGGACTAGAATATGTATCCAGTGGTGGTGGGAGAGACATGTTATTCTTATCTTGCTTATTTTTCTTAACTTCATATGCAGTGCTACAAGCTTGGGGCAGAGTGGCTGGAAATTTGCCTGCTGGAAAAAGGCTAGGGTGTACTGGTTGACAGCAGCTGAACATGATCCAGTGGTGTGCCCAGGTGGCCAAGAAGGCCAATGGCATCCTGCCTTGGATCAGCAATAGTGTGGCCAGCAGGGCACGGGCAGTGATTGTCCCCCTGTACTTGGCATTGGTGATGCCACACCTTGAATCCTGAGTTCAGTTTTGGGCCTCTCACTCCAAGAAAGACATTGAAGTGCTGGAGCGTGTTCAGAGAAGGGTGATGGAGCTGGGGAAGAGTCTGGAGCACAAGTCTGATGAGAAGGGACTGAGGATGCTGGGTTTATTTAGTCTGGAGAAAAGGAGGCTCAGGGGAGACCTTCTCACTCTCTACAACTATCTGCAAGGAGGTTGTAGCCAGGTGGGAGTTGGTCTCTTCTACAAAGTAGAAAGCCATAGGACAAGAGGAAATGATGTCCAGTTATGCCAGTGGAGGTTTAGATTGGATACTAGGAAAAACTTCTTCACAAAGAGGGCTGTCAAGCATTGGAAGAGGCTGTCCAGAGAAGTGGTTGAGTCACCATCCCTGGACAGATTTAAGGGACATGTAGATGTGGCACTTGGGACATGGTTTAGTGGTAACTTGGCAGTGCTGGGTTATGGCTTGGACTTGGCGATCTTAGAGGTCTTTTCCAAAGTGAATGATTCTATGAAAACTACAAAATACAGGGTTATTTTGGATGAAATTGATGTTGCATAGTATTAGTAGCAAGGCTACCAGTAATACAAAAACTTCCTGAATTCACTCTTTTTTTTTTCTTGAAAGAATAAAGAGCAGACCTTGAGTAGGGTTGCAGGGATGTAGAGAGATGTAGGGTTTTGTGTTGGAAAATTCTCCATTGTCTTATTGAGCTGTTGTTGTTTTTGTTGATGTTCTTGGTGTATGAGCCTGGCTACTATAATAATTATACATAAACTATGCCTGCACTGTCTGTCATCCACAGTAAATCAAAGGCATGGACCCTGCGGGCACTTAGAGCAAGTTAACACAAATGAAAAACACCATTGGCTTTGCCTGGGAGAAAATATTTTATTTCTTTCTCCTAGATGATGACACTACTAATTGTATGGCTGTCAATGCATGAGCGTAACTTTCTTTGACATCAGTGAGTGTTGGCTTGATCATTTCATGTGTGCCAACACGGTGCAGCCTCTGCTGCAAGGGTTCAGTGGTGCTGTCCCTCTGCCCCTGCAGAGTCCACTGCTCCATCCCTTGGCTGCGGAGCTGGTCAGAGAGATGTGGCAAAATGTGGGGTGGCTCATCTGGACTGAGATCCTCCTTCCTTTTTTACTATCTAAGCAGATTTCTCCCTACTTTAAAGAAACACCCCTGATTTTAGAATTATTTTTAATTTTTAAATGGGTTTAGCAGCCTATCCTGAGATGTACTGGGCTTTCCAGGCAGGTAGCCATCAATAGGAAGAGTTAGGCCACTTCTGTCTTCAGTGGAGCTGGTGGTGGGGTTTGCTGACTGTAGTAAGAGTTGGTTTTGGCCATTCAGAGCTCTTGAAATCCTGCCCTGCAGCATTTCCAGCTTCTTAGCTTGGTCCTGTAGAGCATCTGAGGAGGGGGAAATAGTTTTGATGACTTCCTGCAGTGCTGGTGAGAAATGATCTGTCACCAGCACTGGAAATGCACAGCACAACTTGTCTCTGCTTGCACTGTGCAAACCAGCCATAAATAATGTTTCTTCCATGTCTTTGCGGACTTCAAAGATTATTCCAGCTGTTGCAGGAAGCCTAGGGAGAGAAGGTAGTTGCAAGTTTAATTGTAGCTTCAGGACTTTAGCTCAATCAAAATCTAAACAATCTGATAAAAATTACAGACACTTCAATGTTGTTAAAGGTTAAAAGCGAGCCCTCTTCAGAACAACTATTAATGCTTTACATCTTAAAATAAAGGAGCTTATTAATATTTCTAAATAACATTGAACATACATTTTGGCTTCGAACCATCTGAGCACTTTGCATGATAGTATAGATTATATTTGATGATAAGTGCATATAATGATGGTATAAATGTCAGGTTTTCTATTAGATATGTTGTATTGATATCTTTTTAATATTAAACATGATTACATTGCTTAAACAAATCACGGCACTCAGAGTCTTAAGAGTATGCCTTTGTGTTCTGCCACAGGGTGAAATTGTTTGTTGAGGCTCCATGTTTCAGGGAATCCTAGAATGGTTTGTATTGGAAGGGACCTTAAAGATCAGCTAGTTCCAGCCCCCCACTATGGGCAGGGACACCTTCCACTATATCAGGTTGCTGAAAACCCATCATCCAGTCCAGCCTTGAACACTTCCAGGGATGGGGCATCCACAGCTTCTCTAAGTAACCTATTACAGTGCCTCACCAGCCTCACAGTAAAGAACTTCTTCCTAATATCTAATCTAAACCTACTCTCTTTCAGTTTCAATCCATTACCCCTTTTTCTATCACTACACTGTAAAAACTCCCTCTTCAGCTTTTTTTAAGCTCCCTTTAGGTACTGGAAGATGCTAGAAGTCTCCCCAGAGCATTCTCTTGTCCAGGATGAACAGCCCAAATTCTCTCAGCCTGTATTCATAGGAGAGGTGTTCCCATCCTCTGATCATCTTCATGGCCCTCCTCTGAACTCACTCCAACAGGTCAATGTCTTTTGTGTGCTGAGGATCACAGAGCTGGAAGCAGTAGTCCAGGTGGGATCTCATGTGAGCAGAATAGAGGGGCAGAATTACCTCCCTCAACCTGCTGGCCATGCTGCTTTTTGTGCAGTCCAGGATATGGTTGGTTTTCTGGGCTGCCAGCACACATTTCTAGCCTAAATTCAGTTTTTCATCCACCAACACCCCCAAGTTCTCCTCAGGGCTGCTCTCAGTCAATTCTTGGCTCAGTCTGTGTTTGTGCTTGGAATTGCTCTGAATTATGTGCAGGACCTTGCACTTGGTTTTGTTGAACTTCATGATGTCTGCACAGGCCCACCTCTCAAGCCTGTCCCAGTCCCTCTGGATGACATCCCTTCCCTCCAGTGTGTTGACCACACCACACAGCTTAGTGTCATTGGCAAAGTTGCTGAGGGTGCTCTCAATCCCACTGCCCATGTTGCTGACAAAGGTGTTAATGCTGGTCCCAAAACTGACCCCTGAGCAATGCCACTCCTTACTAGTCTCCACTTGGGCATCGAGCTGTTAACTACAACTCTTGGAGTGTGACCAACCAGACAGTTCCTTATTCGTCAAGTGGTCCATCCAACAAATTCATGTCTCTTTAGCTTAGAGATAAGGATGTTGTGTGGGACAGTGTCAAATGCTTTGCACAAGTCCAGGTAGCTGATTTCTGTTGCTCTTCCCTCACACAATGCTGTGTACCCAGAGTGGAAGGCCACCAGATTTGTCACGTATCATGTGCCCTTGGTAAACCCATGTTGGCTGTCACTGATTGCTTCCCTATTTTCCATGTGCCCTAGCATAGTTTTGAGGAGGATCTGCTCCCTGATCTTACTGTGTACAGAGATGAAACTGACTGACCTGTGGTTCCCTTGGTCCTCCTTTTTAATCCAGCAGTGGGAACTTCAAGGGCCTGCCACGACTTCTCAGGTATCGTGGACAGTGGCTCAGTCACTTCCTTTGTCCAGTGCCCTCAGGACCTGCAGGTGCAGCTCATCGGATCTCATGGATTTGTGCACGTTTAGGTTCCTTAGGTGTTATTGAACATCATGTTCTCCTGCAGTGAGTGGTTATTCCTTCTCCCAGTCCCTGACTTTGCCTTCTATGACTTGGGTGGTGTGACTGGAGCACTTCGCAATGAAGACTGAGGCAAAAAAGTAAAAAGTACCTCAGCCATTTCACTATCCTGGAAAACCAGGTCTTCTGTTTCCTTCTGGAGAAGGTCCACATTTCCCCCAATCTTCCTTCTATCACTGGCTTACCTATAGAAGCTTTTGTTGTTGCCCTATGAGTCTCTGGCCAGATGTAATTCTGTCAGTTCTTTGCTTTCCTAACCTGCTCCGTGGCCGTTCAGTCAATCTCTCTGTATTCCTTCCAGGCTGCCTGTCCTTGCTGCCACCCTCTGTAAGCTTCATTTTTGTGTTCAAGTTTGTTCAAGAGCTCTTGTTCATCCATGCATCCATATTTAAATAATTATTTAATAATTTTGAGATTTACATGTTTGGGATGGGTTTGGTTAGGTTGTTTGGGTTTTTTTTTTTGAAAGCTGGTGTTTGAAATTCTTTCATTCATATTCTGTAAGTGACAATTAGGTAATGGCAGCTCTTGGCTGCAGTCAGGTTAGTGAAGTTGCTGCTTGCATGTCTGCATCTTTGTGGTGAGATTGCATGGGAGGTAGAGTTGCCAGCTTGTGTTGGGATGACCTAGCTTTATGGATTTTCACTGCAGTGCAATGCAATGACGGATACACTGGTAGTCAATAAACTCAGAGCTGAGGTTTTACATAGACATTTTTTCCAGGGGCTTTCTGTGATATCTTTTAGTCTAAATTCAGACATCACTATTCAGCATTAGGATTTTCAAGGAAGCATAATTGCTGGTTTCCTTTAAAGGAGACCAGCCTTGTTTTTTTTTGTTCTTGCACTTTGTTAAAAAAAAAAAAAAAAAAAAAAAAAAAAAAAAAAAAGGCAACATTTTCTGTTTCTGCTTTGCCCTTGATAGTGGGTGTCCATATTATTGTAATGGTCCATAACTAGAAAAACACTGTACTACCCAGAAGGAAATCTTCCTTTGGCAGAGAAGCTAGAGAATTGGCTAGAGGATTGGGTGGAACAACAGTAGCAGTAATTATTACTATTGTTATTTTAAGCTGGAGGTTTTTGTTCAGGGCCAGGATGCAGTGTGAAAAAGGCAGCTGTTGCTTTTCAGTAGCCAAAAGTCTTCCATGTTGTCAGATACTGAATAGCTGGAGGGTGACATGAGGGTGGTGTCGTGATGGTAAAACCTTCTGGCACTTTTGCCACTTGCCTGGACTGAGAAGGCTGTATAATTCTGGAGTTCTTGTGAGTTTTCATGGAGCAGGCTGGTTTTACGTCTTAATATTGACTTTCTTAGGGTGAACACAGTTCTCTCCAAATGATGTGTGAGCTTTGGATCACCTTGGATGCATTGGACAAGGCTTTGCCAGCATGCCTTGCTGCCCTGTTCAGGCTGCTGGCTCGGTTCCCTCGGCTTTGCACAGCAGCATCTGTTTGGGAGGTTCTTTACCCAGCATAGTTTGTGCAGGGAATATGTAAAGATACCCACAAGGCTCCTTTGGTGGGTTTACTGCATTAGTAAAAAGCATTGTGATTCAGATCTTTAGAACTATTAACAAATTTTCTGTGTGCTTTTGCAGCCGCACTGTGAGGTCAGGAGTAAATGGTGAGGCATGTATGCTGCTGTCGGGGCTTTGGGAATTGACCCTCGCCAGTACGTGATGCCTCTGTTTGGCTGTGGTTTGTCTTTGGATGAATTTACATGGTGAGGTTTAGTTGGATTCATGCTGGGTCCTCGTCCTCCGAGTTTGCACAGTGCATGCTTGAGCTCTGCATTGGAGCAAACCAGCAAATCATGCTGACAGAGAGAGCCTGAAGGGCGCTGCTGGAAATGAAACCTGTGGTGATTCCCTGAGGATTATCATGCTATAGGGAAAAAGACCTGCATACCATGTTAAAGCAGCAGGATGCAGAGTTTTGTTTCTTTCTCTCTGCCTCCTCAGCTGTTTCCAGAAGCTTCGTTCTGAAACATCCTTCCAAGAGCTGTTTCCTTCTGTTAATAGTGGTTTAGTGACAGTTAAAATGATTCTTTAATAAATATCAGTTGATCTACAGCTGACTTTTTCACATGCAGATGGTGAGCAGCATGGAAAGACTGAGGAGAAAGGGAAGAGAAAGAGGATTTTAAGTTAAGTAAAGAGTGAGTAGAATGTACTTCTGTGTCTGGGCATGGGTTAATGACTGTTGATTAGCAAAGGATGGAGAAAAGAAAGAGTGGGAAGGGGCAGTTTTCTGATGGTGATGACTGAATAAAGAAACATGAATGTTTTGGCATCCTGGACTATGCTAGGTACCTGACTGGGGAATGGGAAGAGGGAGAAAGATGATAGGGAACTTCAGCTGTATTTGCCCTTACTTTCACTGTTTTTGTTGGGTTTTTTTTAAGCTGTCTTAAATACCTAAGATTTACATCTTGGCTAAAACAACATAGCTAATGTCTTTTTTTGGTGTTCTTAGATTGACAAGCCTAAAATGTGCTTTCACATTTAGCTTTTCATTAGCTAACTTTGAGCAAGCGGAAAGTATGTGTGGACATAGATTCTGAGAGACAGTGATGTACAAAGGATCTGTCTGAGACTGAACCAAATTTGACTCTTATCAAAATTTTGGTAATTTTGAGAATGCTTCATCCCTTAAGCTGTTGGTTTGTTGTTTTGTCTATAAAAATGAAGGTGGTGGTAATAATAATAAAAGCTATTTTTCTACCTAATCCCAGAAACTTTGAATAAAGCATTATTGTGATAGCCAGACAAGCTAAAGAAGTGTTATTGAAGAAATTCACATCACTTCTCTCATTGACTCTTCTGAGAGATTTCCTTCTGCATTCACAATTTCTCTAATGCACAAGTTCTTCTTAACCCAGGCTTTCGTAAAACAAATATAGCATTCCATCACTCCTTCAAATGTAATAGTCTTTTACAGTCAGCTTGCAGTGTGTGCCCTGCAAGGGATTCATCTGCCCAGTGGACTGGCCTGGCTCACATCCGCAGTAAGAGGGTCTTGGTAAAAGGAGGGAATTTGAAGCATCCTGCAGGGTTCTATTATGGGTAAAATTTGCCTTTCTCACTTTTGTTACTCTTCATCTACTGCGTGTTCTTCTCCCAGTGCCCAGCCACAATGAGACATCCTCAGTCCATGTACCAGCGTGAAAAGACAGCTTAGCCTTTTGCATCAAAAGTAATTTGTCTCCTGATTGGTATGTTACTGGAGCTGTAGGAGCATCACTTCTCATTTGGGTAGTCCTGTTGGATATGTCAACCCTGCATCTTGAGGATTGGTCACATGTTGCCGTTAGGACCAAAACTCCAGCCAGAGGTCAAGCCCTCCACTGAGTTTGTTAATCCAAGTGCCCATGGTGGTCGCTAGTGCTCCCAGGCATCTGGGAGTTTGTACAGCAACTGCGTGCAGAAGGCAGGCTGGGCAAGGAGCTTGTCATGGCCACAGAGCATGCTGTCCTTGTGGCCACTCTTGCAGATGCCCTTCAGAGGTCGTATGGAAATACGCACTGACTTTAACAGGAATCATTAAGCAGAAATTATGTAGATCGTTATCCTGGGTGGAGTGGGAGTTCTTGTGCAGCAGTGTGTGTGTATGTTGAGGATTGTGGCTGTTATTGTGGTACATCCTTACCCTGTGATGCTCTTACATGTTTTAAGTTCATAATAGGATTGGCCACCTTCAGGGTGCACTTTATGCATGGGCAATCTTTACTGTACTGAGGGCATAACTGTATTTGTTCCTGAAGGTCAGCAGAAGTCCTAGTTTCTGCTGTCCTCTTGTTTAAGTAGTTCTTGGCATTTGTGGAGCTATTTTCAATCCACCACAGTGAAATTGAGATTAGAATCCGGATTTCAGACAAAAAGAGTAGTGACTTCTCGTGAATGTTCGTATTCCTGCCAGTAGAGGCTGGATGACTTAATCTCTGCATATATCAACATGTTGATCAAGTTTCACAGCAAAGTATCCAGGGTTAACTATAACAAATATTTAAAAATGTAAGCCTGGGCTGCAATTTAAAACCTTTCTTGGTTATACAGTTCTGAGTGTAATGGGAGTGACAGCTCAGGGCTGGATTTTAGGATAGCTTTATCTGCAGTAATATTCAGCTCTAGGTCTATCAAAACAGCCTTCTAAAGCCAGAGCTGCCTGTGGCATGACATTCAGTCAAATATGCCTTCATAAAGTCAGTCCGATGTTATCTATCCAAAGGAAAAATCAAGTCTTTGAGAATATCTCCTTTTCAGATACCTGTTAGGAGATCCCAGGGCTGAGATCCTGAGAAAATGACAAAGTTGGATTGATTCTTGATATGTTTCCTGAGAGAGATGGCCCTGGCTGGTTTGCTCTTTCCTTCCTTGTCTTTGGGCGATGCAAGGAGCATAAGGCTGAAGCCCATCTCATGGGTGGAGATGGGAGCAGAGCCCTTTGCAAAGTGATTGCGGAGGGGCTGCTGTTTACAGAGAAGGATTTTAAAACCAACTGGCATGCAGAGCTGCATGCCATGCCTTGCAAATGGAGGTACTTCAATCTGCTTATTCCAGCGGGTCAACCCCAGGTGCAGCTGAGAGGGATCACGTTGTTTTTGAGACCTAATGCAAAATGCCGTAGACTGAACTCATCCCCTCTGCCATTGCCAGCCAGAGCACTTCACTTGCAGTAATGGATTTTTATCATGAGCTAAACAAAACCACAGAATTAAGCTAAAACCACACCAGACTGTGGATTTTAAGCTATCAGTCAATCTGTTAATTTTAAAGAAAAACCTTTTTTTAGCTTAATTTTCTATGCTGATTCTTTTTAGGCTCTTAACATCTCTTCCATGGCCATTCAGGAGTTGACTGACACTAGGTTACCGAGACAACAACAGGAATGAGGTGTGTGGGGTTTGCTGCCATTTACAAAATCAATAACTCTTTTCTCCCTGAGAGTTTGGACCCTGAGTTGAAGCAGACTTCATAGTTGGCTGTATTGTAAACAAGTAAAGGTTTGGCATCTTCTATAATATCCAGACTTTCAAATCTTCCCTGAGATATTCACTTAATAGTTACAGGATGAAAAAGGAAGTCTGAAGACCAGCAGTCCCTCCAAGAAAACCATTTTACCATCCTTGTTTGTGTGCCAGGGTTCTTCCCTGTGAAGGGAAAAGTGGAAATCCTGAAACTCTGACAAATGTGTGAATATTTCCCAAATTCATTTGGAGAGAGATGGTATTGCCTGTCACCTTCAGGTCTTGTATTGCACAAATCCGCAAAATCTCTGGGAGTCAAGTTTTCCATGCAGGTGTTAGCTTGTCTCATCCCCAGTAGTAAGTCCCAAATCTGTATCTCCTAGGAAGGAATTAGTACCAAGCCCTCACGCTCCATTTAAATGGACAGACCTGTGTTCCACCTCCAGTGGTACTGCACAGACACAGGATCCTGATTTGTTCTGGCGATAGCTTTCTTTATGGAGTTCCCAGAAAATATTTAGTATATCTTGGTATTTAGTGTGTGTGTGTTTCATAAGATGAACCTTTAGAAGGAGGAAGCTTATGAAGCAGTTTGATAGGAATGACTGATAATGAGTCAAAATGCTGCTAAGCAGCTCTGAGCTGCTGCTATCTGATATGGTCCTGCTGGTCATCACAGCCAGCTCCTTCTCGAGGCTCGGTTTTACCGAGGTACTGCAGACACAACTTCAGCCCATAAACATGTAGTGTTTCACTGATAAGTATCAAAAGGCTTCATGAGTTAGGACAGGATTCTTACTCACTCTCATTTTAGAAATTAAGGAATCAAGGCAGAGGCAGGTTGAATTGACTTGCTCCATGGCCACATAAAGGTTAGGGATTAAGTGAGATACAGGATCCAGCTATCCTCAGATTTTTGATGAGCAGCAGACCATGCTCAGCAATTCTGCCCAAGAGGGAGAAGACACAGGAATTTCCTTTAAGTGGGAGCTTTTTACTTACTATACAGCTGGTGGAGCCAGTAGGAGACCAGTCCTGAGATGGGTTCAGTGCAGTTGCAGCCCCCTAAGCTTTTTGTGTACCCTTTGTGTTGAGTATAACCTTCTTCTCCATTTTGCCATAGACTGGCTGATAAGCCTCTTCCTTCCACTGAAACCCTTATCTAATTTGCTCACTAGTTTTGTCTAGGAACAAAACAGCACAGAGATGGGTGTAAGATGTTCTGGATCCACACTCTTCTGCTGCTGCTATTTTCTTTTATGTTAATCCACCTTGGCGGGAACCAAGAATCACCTGCGTTTTATGTGAAAAATGAAGCTTTGTGATTTCAGCCTTTGGGGCTCTCCTTCCTCTTGTCATTTCATTTAATTTGCACTGTTTTGGACTATCCTTGTGCAGAATGTGCATTTATGTGTATAGCAGGGAGTACCCAAGGGAAGAGAGCAACAAAGAAGAAATCCCAGTTTGCTGCCTTGCTGCTCCTGAGTCCCTCCTGGAGTGCAAGCCCTGGTTATATCCTTGACTGTGCGTTGCATAAGCTTTGCCCAGCACTGCAGTGCTAACAGACTCAGTCATGTTGGTTAGGGCGCTGTGCACGTAGATTTAACTCAATGTTTATGTTCCACTCTTCCCTTTCCTATAAGAGACAATAAGTGGTGTTTCTCTAGAGAAAACTGATCCAGATTTTAAGGTAGTCAAACATCACCCATGACCTTTCACAGAGGTGCAATTTGTCCAAGTCCTGGCAACTGATGCCCAACCCCGAAGAAGACGGTCTCCTGGGCTCCTTATCATCTTCAGAGCTAGAGATAAAGGAATTGTATGTATGAAAGGTCACCCTAGCTTAGTAACAGAGGCCCCGTCTATGGTTAATGATAAGCGCTTCCAGGTGGGTTTCATTCCTTCCTTCCCATGTATCTGGCAGGGCAGTTGGTGTGGGTGATTCATGCTGCTTACATTGATTAGTGGCAGTGGAGTTGACTAATTTAGATTTGATTCATAACTTTTAGCTGGCTGAATCAGATGAGAAAAATTCCTCAGTTACCATCTTGAGTGAGTTTAGTGACCAGTAGTGCCACCACACTTTTGTCTGTTAGAAAACAATATTGGTGAAAGAAAAGAATAAAGAAAGATATTTAAGAAAAAAAAAATTAAGAGTGTCACTGCTAGGTTTCTCTTAATTTGAAGACCCAGGATGGTTAACAATTGCTAGTGTGTTTTCTTGAGATGTCTGCTATTGAGAGCATGTGCACATTGTGTTCGGTGAAAGTTTTGAATGAAAGTCCTTGACAAAGGTAAGCATGTTTAACTTACAGATACCCTGTAGCTGGGAGGCAGCAATTAGAAAGGAAACAATAGCAGAAATTGAAAGAGAAAGAAAATTCTATTAATTCCTGTCTTTTTGGTAGCAAGTAGATCAGTGAGCTGAGAGGGACCCTTCAACAGACTTACGGTTTTCACCCAGGGAGGGTGGAACAAAGATGGTGAAGCAGAGGTGGCAATTTAATCATGGATTGGTTGCGTAAAGCAAAGACTACTGTTAACGTAGTAAAAATTGCAGAAAACATCTTTTGTTCTGATTTTGGAAATAAAGATAAAGCTGGTGTCGGTCCTGCAAAGAACCCTATGCAAAGAACCCTTTGTCCTTTGGGTTTTATGGATGGAGGGACTAAAGCAGATTAATTGAGGCCATGCAAGATTATCTGTTGCACATGTGATTGCTGACCTTGGTGCGAGGCACTGTCTCTGTGTGTGTCCCATGCAGGGCAAACCGTGCCACTGTGTGGGTGGCAGGAGGACCGTGGATCCCCCCCTGCACAGGGCTGTGGTCACGGGGTGTGCGGCAGGAATTGTGCCCCGATTCAGGACGCTCAGAAAGCCATTTGCGTGATGAGCGAGTGACGACATGAATTCCCTCTCCCCAGTGAGCATGAGGGTAAGAGTCCAATTATTTTGCACATAATGAGGCGATCACTGAAAGAGGGACTCGAGTTTGGCAAGGCAAAATGGGAGTGTTCTCTTGCTTCCATTTTGCACTGGGAAGCCTCATTATTTAGTTACATGACTGTGGATAAAGTTGTGGCTCTTGAGGTTTGAAGTGCTGGGAAGGAGTAAGTGATCATCATGGTATATCTGGGGATCACATGAGGTAGGGGAGGAAAGAGGTTGTTGGGGGTGTAACTATAACATAGCTTTTTTGGAAACATCCTAGGGATAATGGAAAAGTAATTCATGGGGCAAAATATGGACATGTCAATACAAAAAAGAATCAAGTCCTGGGGCAGAATATGGACATGTCAATACAAAATAGACTCAAATCTATTAGTTCTAACTATTATTCATTTTAATTTTTTTTAAGGAAGGAAATTTTCAAACCTATCTTTATGCAAACTAATGTTTATTAAATGAGGAATTCAAATAATGACATGCCAATCTAAGAAACTTGCAAAAACTGGAAGAACTGCACTGTTATTGCACAGGCATGGGATGCTGATGCAATGACAGCAGTGGGTGGGATAGGCAATGGCACTGCTGAACCTGGAGTGCTCTGGGGCTGACTGGTGATTACAGAGCTGCAGGAGGAGACTTGTCAGCAATCTGGGAAGCCCAGTCTGTTGTCCCAGTGGAAAATGAGCCACTTTCTGAAAATGCTATGGAACCTCTAAATTTTTACTTATGTTTGGTTGGTTGCTTTGGCTTTGACAGAAAAGGATTTTCACCCAGATGGAATTGTTTAGGAACATTTTTAAAATCAAGAGTGTACTTCTCCCATTTTCCAATCTTCCAGAATTTTTTCAATTGTTTAGGTGACAAAGTGGAAAAGAAGTAACACGAGATGGTTGTTGCACACTGAAAACTGCTAGTTATTCTCCATACAGTTTAAAAAAACCTTCCATACACTTGAATGAGATGCTTTAATAAAAAGTGTGTGCATGCACAGAATTAACAAGCATCCTCATCTAATATTTCTCTTTTTATTTTTGTATAAATTTACTTAACATGTAGAGAGACAGCAAGCTGTGTACCTGTTTAGTTATCACATTAAGGAAGCTCTAGGTTGAAAGAAGATGAAGTTATAAAAATGAAGTGCTTCATGGCATTGATTTCTCTAGACGCTAACAAGGCAGAATTTGAGTGGAGATGACAGCAAAGTAATGTCTCTGTGGGCTAAAATGCCAAATTAAAGAAAATGTAAATAAATTAACTGAGTCATCCTATTACTTTGCAGGCAAAAAAAGTTACACAAAAAATTTCTAGAGTCTTCTAGAAGTTTGTAAAACTAATGATGCAGTACTAAATGCATATGATATATTAAAATTATTTCTTGCTGTATTACAGGTTTATATTTTGGAGTGGGGAGTTTTTGAGAAGAAATAATGCTTCATTTAATACACTGCTATATGGCAGAATCAGTTGCAGGAGTAATGAAAGTCACCCCACCAAATGACTGGGACTAAAAGACAAGTCCAGTCTTTTTCAAGGTATCAGATGAATCCATAGGAGTGTTAGGATACATTAATCAAAGTTATAAATTAACAAAATTATCAGAGTCCTCTATGTAGCTCTGTTGCCTCCACAGGGAGGTCGTGGCAGTCTGTCTCTGCCATAGGATTTTATTACTGCAGCCTGTCCTACAAGGAATTCTAGAACGTCATTGTGAACTGTCTCTCAAAAAACCCTTGATATTTTCATATTTCTGTGTCTCGGTGGCTTTGTTAGTGACTACAATGAATTTGCAATAAAAAGGACGTGCCTTTTTTCTTCCCCCTGCACCCATCTTCACTGGTGCTTTGTGTTCAGCCTGGGGTAGTAGCATCCATATGGCATGAGAATCAGTGCTTTGGTTTGGATTTTATTTTGATGCAGTATGCAGTACAAGTATTTCTTATGCAAATCTGGGTTGCATTTAGGCTGAAGTCTTCCTTCCTCTCTGTGATTGTTGTCTGGTGTTGCCTTTTGTAGCTTTAGCAAGTCAGTGGTTGAAAAGAGCTCTGAAATATGTTTTGGTTGGATTTTTCAGGCACTGGAATGGGCTGCCCAGGGAGGTGGTAGGTTCTCTGTCCGTGGAGGTATTTAAGAAGAGACTGGATGTGGCACTTCGTGCCATAGTCTAGTAACTGTGATGGTAGTGGATCGAGGGTTGGACTTGATGATCTCAGAGGTCCTTTCCAATCCATCTGATTCTATGATTCTATGATTCTGTCTTGATTTTTGTACAGCAAAAGTATCACCCATAACTTGTGACATTCAGTCATCTTTGAAATTAATTTTTCAAGAATTTTTTTTTTAAAGAGACTGAAGGTTTTTCTCTTTGTTTTCCCTCTTTGATAGAAGTGAAAAACTACCAAGTCACATCTGCCTTTTAGAATTTTCTGATTGGATTGTCTTTATTTGGATTTTCTGATTGATTGATTTACTTATTTCTGATATATTTTTTTGGATTTTTGTATTTTTTTCATTTTTCTTTATTTGGATTTTCTGTTGATAATATCTAGTCTAAGTTTGTAGGAGGCAGGAGTTAACCTTTAGGTCTTTTTTTTTTTATTTTTCTATGTTGGCCTCAGATTGATACAATTTTTTTATTACTTTCTGAAAATAGAAATGCAAAGAGATAATATACCTATGGAGAAGTAATATCTGTCTGTAAGGAGGTGAGTAAAAAAAATACATATCCTGCAGAAATAGAATATGTATTAGTTTACATTTCCTTCTGTATTTTCAACTTTAAGAAGTGATAGGGTGAGCTGCTGTTGCAAGCTTCTGCTTAATCTGATGTTTTTAAGGTCTGCTTTCCATTGCAGGCAGGGAGACTTGCTCCACATTCAAGTTGCTAATTTCTGACTCACAGGATATTTTCCTTCTCATTAAAATGTATTTATTTACTTTGCAGTGAGAATAGCTTGCTTATGATGCTTCTTTTGATCTTTGGTAATGTCACAGACTCAGTAAGACTGCTAGCATAAAGTAGTGTTTATCTCATTTCACTTTTACATCCACTGTTAATTGGACCTGAATAATATAACCCCACTGGAAAAACTGGTTTAGTTTGTTGAGTCTCAGTATGATGTCCAATCAGATGCAGGTAAGTGCTTGGAAATTGTTCCCTGTCTGTAATTGGAAGGCTTTTTCATGTGTTTCTGTGATTTTATTTGCATTTATTGGATTTTAGGCCTTTTAAGAGATAGGGGGGAGGGGGAAAAAGTATAGCAAGAAGTACAAAGTTTTAGCAAAAACAGTTTTTTGAAGCTTGAATTTGTAATATCACGTTTCTGGGGCAACAACTTCTTGTAATGCAGATCAGCAGCTGAAATACTTCTAGCATCTGGAGAGTGAAGTTAACAGGACCCACGATTGGTTCTGCAGCTGATACTGGGAACTTTGTGGCTGGTGGGAATTGTCCCACAGCTCCCCTTTTAGCTGTTGTCCTTTTGAGGAGCAGCAAGTAGCCCTGACTGATGTCACAGTTATCCTCAAGAGAGGTTGTAATTTCGGATTCTGCAAGATTAGGGGGGTGAATAAAATCAGATTTCCTATAACTCTGAGGAAAAAGTTCTGAGACGAGGGAGGTGGTGACAAAGTGAGCTTTCTCCAGCAACTTGGATTGCAGAGGAATGTGAAACTTCACAGTTTTCTCCCATCTTGCTCTTGAAAGTTAACACAAGAAATAGACAAGAGTGGGAGACAGTTTTCTGACATAAATCCCAGATTATTCATCCCCAGAAATTGAGATGGTGACAAGAAACTGGGTACTCAGCAGAGAGTTACCCAAGAATTTTGTTGACTGAGTTAAATTCTCCAGCAAGCAGGTGTCGGGTAAATGTTTTGATTCCTTGCAGTGTATATTTGCATATTTGAAACTTTCTGGTACTTATGACTCATTTTAGTTTGTCAAAATCTTAAAAAGAGCAAACCAACAAGGTCCTTAATTTTTATGGGATTGCTGTGTAGGGGCTTCAAGATGTTCATGCCCCAGGCTGGGCTCCTCGGAGCGTGGGCCCAGTTTGTCCTATCACCATCTTGGGGGTGATGAACCTGCGGGTCCTAACCGTTGGCATCTTATGGATAGCTATAGTCACACCACACCTCAGACTGTGTGAAGTGTCTTTAACCCCCACTGTCTGATCACCTCCAACCCTGAATCTGTTTTCTTCCAACACCTCTGCTGGGTCCCTCTTGCCTTTCCCAACATGACTTGTATCCTGCTTCTTTACCAGCGTGGGTAGGTGTGGGTATTACAGGTCAGGCTGTAGCAGCAAGCAGCTCTGGCCCTTCAAGCTGGTCCTGTGAAGTGTTCTAAAGGTCTAATGGAAAGTGAGGTCTTATCTGTAGTGTTATTTTGTCTCTACAGGTTTATTTTCTTCATGCAAATATGCAGGGGGGGTGGGAGGAGGAGAAAACATGCTGAAAGAGTAACACTTGACGCCTTGAAGCATTTTTTTCTTGATAAAAAAGCTTTTTCTCTAAATTTTTCAGTTTTGTCAGTTCTCGTTTGCTGGGATCATGAAGGATGATAATATGGTCTGTGTAAACTTCTTTGGTGTATTTTTGTCTGGTACATTAATAGCTTCCTTAGTATGTGAGGAAAAGCAAGTCTAAACTTACTAGTTGCTGATCAGAATGTGGAAGTGGTATTTTTTTTCCTAAAAACTGTAATTCAAGGTTATGCATGTGCAAAAATAGCTTTAGGGTACAACAAATATTTTCTTCTGCAGGTCTAGCTCATTTTATTGACATATTGTTTTGTAAACTGCGGGTGACTTGTATTGTTCTCAACCAAAATAACTTGCATCAATCAACATAAGAGTGTAATTAATTTACATATTTTCGTTGTGGAAATGATCCAGACTTTTTGTTTCTCTACAGTGCTAGACTTTAGAGAGGAAAACTGTAATAACATTTTGAGTTTGTAAGTTGTTTTTAAGTTATTCTTCACTTCTGATTGTGCTGGAGAAAGTGTTGTGACCTTCTTAAATTTGTGCTTGGCATAGCATTGAATGAAAATAAAGGGAGACTTATGAGTGAAATTGTATTTTGTGACCGTGTCGCGCATCAGTACAGCCTTAATGAGATGAGGAGAGTGCGGCTATTGTGTGCCGTAGCAAAATGTAGTCCAAAACACTTGTTAAGAACAAATTCAAGAATTAACTGTTTCCTTTCTGTATGAGAATCTGAGGCCAGCAGAAGATACTATGGCAGATAAAGAGTCTGATGATATTTTTTGGGGTGTGCCTGGCAACTCTCTGCATGCTAAAACGAAATGAAAATGTGTGGAGTATTGTCTTTGAATAGGCAAGGGCTGGCTGCTGTTTTGTATGAGGCACCAGAAGGTCTCAGAACCATCGGAACTTCTCTAGTCCATCGGTGAATTCTAGTTAAAGCACCAGTTTCTGAATGATGAAATGCAGGGAGTGGAGTGGTTATCACTGTGGGTGGATTTGACAGGAGGTGGCTTTTGGAGGCATGTGAACTCGTGTCTCTAAATGTGTCGTGTGAGGCCTCTTCCTCTTCTTCTCTCCACCCTGACTATACTGTATGTTTGATTATTAATAGCTCCTTTTTTTCTTTTTACCTCCATAGGGTGATGGAGCAGTGATGTAGGCTTCTCAAAGCCTCCATGCAAAAAGATGCTACACACAGGCAAATCCTGTTACCCATAGCATCCTTAAGAATAAATTCTTATAATTTTAAACCTGAGACAATGTAATGCAAAAGAGTCCTTCTTCCTTTTACCTTATGTATTCTATGTTACAGTGCTTGGTGTCTTACCAGCATATTGTACGTCACCACTTTGACCTGAATTCCTCACTTTTGAGTACCACCTGAGAGGATATTACTGGAAGTGAGAAAGCTTCTCAGGGAGACAGGGCATCAGTAAAATTTGCCTGACATGAACTAAGGATATCTTTGGGGAAAAAGCAAGCAAACTAAACAGATTTGTTTCTTGCTGCTTTTATTCTTTAAACAAGATTCTTGATGTTTCATTTCAGGAACTGCCCATGAACAGAGAACTTCTAGGCTTCTCTTTCTAGTAGCTTTTTGATGGTGAATGTTGCATCACCAGTTCTGCAAGAGAGATGGTTGCTGTGATTAAGCTATTGCTGCTGTGGAGATGAGGGCTGGAATCAGATTTTCTGGCTTAAAGTTGTAGTCCTGAGATAAGGTGCACAGCAGTACTGCTTGTGCTGACCAAACATAAGTAGCATCTTTGTGACCACTGCTGAGAAGCATCAGGTTGGCCCAGCTCACTGGTTACATCCCTAACTTCAGAGTATGTGCTGCCTCCTGCTTGCTTGTAATCCTGTATCTCACTCCTCCTGTGCCCACGCAGAAAACCCCTGCTTGCATGCAGTGATGTTTTCAAGCTGGCTGTGCTGGTGATGGCTTGGTGCCCATATTCTGCTTTCACTCAAGCAGGTAACCCTCGCACTTTCCACAGAGTACCAATAAGCTCACCAGAGCTTTCCTGCATTTTTTCCCCAGATACATAGAAGAGTGGATGAATTTCCTGATTTGCTGGCAAAAAATTGGAGAAATGCTTGACCCAGCAATGAAAAAGTCCTTGTGGCTATTCACTCAGGGACATGAAAGGCAAAGGAAACCACAAAAGATGATATAGGCATTGGGCAATGTGACTGTTGGCAAATTGGTAGGACTGCTTAGTCCCAGGAACTCTTATCTGTGCTAACTCTTCTGGGAAGTGTCCAGCTGACTGGAGAAATGCAGTTAGCCTTTCAATTACTTGCAAAGATTCAAATCTGACTTCATACCGCTCCAAATGGGTTCTGCTTTTCTTCCTTTCCATGAAACCAGAGGTGTCAGTGTACTGCAATTCAGGTTCCTTTTTTGACTCAAGCACATTTTCTCATCCTTCTTGAACTTAGGCTTTCCTCATCCCAGGTCAGTACTTTTGTCTTTTCTCTGTGCTTAATTGATGTGGTCTGTGAGCAAAAGAGAATTGGTGAGCTAATCTAGTGAAAGCCTGTTCTCAGAGCTTCATTTTTAATCTCTTCCTAGAAAACAAGTGATGGGTGCAGTAGATGGTGCCAAATACAGGGACCCAAACAGTACACCCACGCTGGCAGAGACCGTGTTCTCCCATCCTTGCTCTTTGTAATGACTTTATGGAGTATGAAAATTCATGAGCATTTTATTTTCCTTTGGGTTAAGGATTTATCTGATCAGCTGTCTGTCATTCTGAGAGTGTCTGGATGCTGACAGTGTCTGGATGCAGTCTGTATTCCCCTTCCATCTCAACTCTTTTTAAAAAGCTTCTGACTAGTATCCATTGTCCTGGCAGCATCCATGGGCTCTTTTTGGAGTACACGCAAATGACTGAGGCCCAAAGCCAACTGGTACAATGCTCACTGAGCATTGCAATGCTTAAATAGGCATGAAGGCTAGAGTTGTGTTGCCTAAACAGAGATATCTGCTGCCATGTTAGGAGCTTTACGGTAGCACATTGTTGTTGGTTCAGAAGTGCATGTATCCCTCAGCTTCCAAGATGCATCTAAGATCACAGAATCACAGAATCTCCTGAGTTGGAAGGGACCCACGTACCACCATGCCTTAGTGCTTGGGCAGCTGAAACTCTTGTAGGCTTCTGCTAATTAGGTGATAGCTTGCTATGCAAGGGTGAAAAGCAGTCTGTATTTTAATGCAGTGTGATGCTCCACAATTTTTTATTCTTCCCTGGCAAAACAGAAATGTATTTGATACTGATATGTTATGGTAGTTCAGTATAACATGAAATCTTAGAATAGTTTGGCTTGGAAGGGAACTACATTAAAGATCTTGTAGTTCCAAGCCCCCTGCCATGGGCAGGCACTCCTTCCACTAGACCAGGGTGCTCAGCATCCCATCCAACTTGGCCTTGAATACTTCAGGGATTCACAACTTCTCCGAGCAACCTATCTAATATTAGCAATATCCTTTTCTGAGAAAGTTGGAATATTTTTTAGAAGGTGCAATAAATATGAGTTGAAAGGTAGAAGTGCATTAAAACAAATTCACTGTGGTAAATCCTATTGGAATGTGCTTGGATCTAATTCTTTAGCAGGATAGGGGTTTGGCATTACACAGGAGTTAGG
>JAWWLV010000001.1:36429354-36456310 GCA_035041135.1 Platyrinchus mystaceus
TGTGGTAAATCCTATTGGAATGTGCTTGGATCTAATTCTTTAGCAGGATAGGGGTTTGGCATTACACAGGAGTTAGGGGTACATAGACAGTTTCCACTATTTTAATTTGCTTTACTGTCATGTCTTGCAAACTTATCACTACTGTCATGCTATCTGGTGCATTTAATAAATGGATATTGTTAAATTAAATCGTAGTGAAGGGAAGATGAAAAAATAAAGGAAAGGAGCTCAAACACTAAATGAAAGAAGAAATCCAAATGTTCTTAGGTTTGGGTTGGGATTTTTTTGGTTTGAGTTATTTTTCCCTTTTAAAAGGGAAATTTTTAAAATTATTTAAAAATTATCTACCTTAATCTAGCACTGTAGTAGGCAGTTCGCATCTGGCCTTATGAGAAGACATCCCTCTAAAAAGGTAGAATAGGCAAATAAATACAAATAATGACTTGGATTCTCTAATTGTTTGGGATACTCAACTTGAGTGAAGCTAAGCCTGAATTTTTTTTTGGTTTTGTTTTTTTTTCTGAGCTGCACCAAACTCCTGCAGCTCACAGGATCTACCTGTTTACACCCTTCTTGAATGGGAATGTGTGTTCTTCCAAATGCCATTTTAAAACATTTCCAAGCTAGACTATGGTTCTTTCCTGAGAAAGAGTTTTTCTCCCCACATTTATAAGTATCTTTACAGACAAAAAGTACTGTAGCATTTTAAACCAGCTTTAAAGTTAATGGTTGAACATGATGATCTTAGAGGTCTTTTCCAACATAAACGATTCTGTGATTCTGTGTTCCAATTCTTTTGGGGGATTCAGTTTGATGGGGTTTCAGTGTGGTGTATAGGGTTTTGGAGGAGGAAAGTAGTAGCTGTCCCTGTGATGGAGAAGGAGAAGCAGCAAGAGTATCTCATGGGGTACCTCCTGGGTTCATCATGGAACAAATTACTGACCACGTCTGGTTGCTACAGTGGTGTTCCCATGATGCCTCATGGAAGAAGGGAGGTTATTACCATTGACAGTCCTCAGCGAGGAATTGTGCTCTCCTTGAATTCTCCTTGGCTCCAGTCATTCATCTGACTGCAAAGGGCTGTTGTGACAAGTTCCTCCATGTGCAAGGGCAACATGAAGCTGGCTGGATTTCAGCAAACACTGGTGCTGAGTAGTGCTGGTGTTGTATATATACAGTTGCAGAATGCTTTCAGAATGAATAGTCCACGGCAAAGCTGTTTTAATGAGCTGGAATGCCAGTTGTAGCGTATCCTACCCAATCTGGCTCTACTGAGCTGAAATACCTTCTTTGTTCTTAAAATACCCCCACTGATTCAGATTTTAATTGCAGATATTACAGCTGTCAAAGAAAAGGAGAGATGACCAGATGATTGTGCTGATAGTATAAATGGAAGCTGGGGATATGTCAAATTCCAGTCTTTAGATCTTCCTTCATTCAAGTGCTATTGCAGATGTGCCTGTGTGCTGCAGTGATTACAGGGGGCAGAGGCTCTCTCTAATGTTAAGATGACCCTGAAGTGCATTGTGCCTCATTATATCCACTGTGTTGACTAAACTAATCTGACAATAAGCATGTAGGGCTGCAGTGATTTCAGTGCTAGCAATGGTAACAAATAGGCATAGATATTAAATAATGTTGGTTAAAGCCTGAGGCTTGATAAATCGAGATGGAATTTACTAACGTCTGGAGAGATTGTGATTCAGGAGTTGAGTTAAAACAAAAAAATAACAAAGGAGGTGAATAAAATAAAATAATTTCAAAGTTTTGGCACCAGACTGCATGACTGCATTGCAAATCAGTCAGCATTGGGCAGAGGGTGAGAACTCCTCTGTAAGTGAACTGAACTTTTTAGCACAGATGTGTCAGGAGCAACCATCAACCAGGTGGGCTGCCATCATTGCTGTTTTACTTCATTACATATTGATCAGGTTCTCAAGTTTTATGAGTTCATGGATTGTCCTATGGAAAGAGGCACGGTAGACTGTCTTCAGTGTGTATTTCTACATTTCTGTTGTCCAGGAGGATGGATTTTTTGCTGGATTCAAGACGTGCCTGACAGATTGCTCAGGCTGCAGGAAAATACCATGAGCATAGCATGAGACCATCCACCTTAGCTGATAATGTACATGCAAAAGTGAGAAGAAATCAGTGAAAAGCCTCCAAACTGAGTCTGTAACTCAGGGCAATGCTAACTACACAAACTGGCACTGTAATTCTGTCTTTGAGCCTTTCACTGTTTTGGAGAAGGGTAGGAAATCATCTCTTACCAGAGTGAGGGAGCTTCTGCCAACCTTGGGAGATTTCTCCAGGGAGTATGAGAGGAGTATGCATAGATGGTAGAACACCTTGGTGATCTTTTCAGGTTCACCAGTGTCCCAGCATTGCTCTCATATAAAGATTTCCATAACATCACTTATGTTTAGTATAAAGCATCATTAGTTACACGTTCACACAATGGAAGATCAAATGAGGGGCTGATACATGTTACACTTAGCAGACCTGGTCCTTACAGAAGTATAGTACTTTCTTACCCATTCCTGTTGTGAAAGGTAATATCCTTCATGTTTGTTGAAGGTTTTGCAGTATTCTGATGTGCCTGAAGGGATTTTGCTGGAACGTAACAACCACAAAAGCCAGGAACAAGATGGAGAATGTGATTTTGTTTGTGTGTTTTGCTTGAAATGCTGAAGATAAGGGGCAGATTGTTGCTTGAGTGTAACTAAATTTTTTTTTTTTTCCTCTGGTGCATATCACTTTGTAAACACAGTAATAAAATTAATTTGATTTTTTTTCCCCCCTGTATGTGTGACAGGGACAGTCTGCTCTGAAGATACTGTTACTGGCTTATGTGCATAGCTACATTAATTAAATAAGCTAAATATAGTGTTGGTAATGGATGGTGTGATAGTATGAGGGGAGAGGCTGTGAGTCCTCTGGGTGCTCTGTGATGTCTGTCCTGGTGGCAGGATACTTAAGTCCCACTTCATTTTGTTCCTTTACACTTGGTTGAAGGGAAAGGAGAAAAAAGATGAACTTTCTTTTCTGTAATATTGCTTGTCTTATTAAGAGCCCGTTAAAAGTGGAAAGCAGAATTGTTTTAAGGTTACAGGAGCCATTTGAGTTATGTTGCAGCCTCACCCAGGAGTGGAGAACAGCAGAAGGTGCTGGTACACTGCTAGCATACTACTATCAATAATTATCTTGAACTGTCCTTTCTTACTGAAATTTGCAGAGTGAATGTGAATGCTTTCTACCTGTGTTGGGTGTTGGTGGCTTTTTTTTTTCTTAAGAAGTTTCACAGTAAGTTTTAAAACATTGCAGCAAAGCCTTATTCTGATCATTGGTTCAGGAAAATCTTTCAGGTGAGGTATCAGAGGTTTCACTTCTCTGAAGACCTATACAAAGCCAGCATTTTATTAATGGTGAGTAGCAGACATTACTCCATATCCTTCTGATTACTGTGCATGTTCCACTCACCTTTGTTGCTTGGAAAATGGGAGGAGGGTCTCGACATCTCATATCATTTGCACCATTTATGAACAAGTACTCTGAAAACAAAAGCTTTGGGGGAGGCAAAGTGAATGGAAATCGGGAGTTTACGGAAATTTCACCTAATGACCAAACCCTGTAATTTTGCAAGCAAGAAAGTAGGTGTTGTTTTTCAGACAAACAAAAAAAAACAAACAAACAACCCCACATACCACTCTCAGATGGAAGTGAAAGTAATAATGAAAATGTATTTGTTCATGGTCTGTTTGTAACTGCATAGGGAGAAGATTACTGAGACTAGGTGGTACTTCAGTCTATCAGGTGGAGGTGTAACATGACCCAGTGTTGTGGAAAGCAGAACTGAAGGAAATGAGGCACACTTGAATTTTTCTTTTCACAGTAGGTGCAATTAATGATTGGGAAGAACTCATCCAGAAATGTGATGCATGACTGTCAGCTGCTTTCACCACTGGGTGCCTCTCTGTGAGGTGGTGTAGCTCAGCTGAAAATGGTGCACTTGATCAGGAGCCATTTGGCCTGAACTGATGAGTCAAGCAGTGTGCTCTTGACCTTAAATTCTGTGAGACACTCAAATCACTCTTATGTGTGTATTTTCAATATAATCCTTTAAAGTTGTTTTTTTTTAGTTATAAAATAGGAATTGTCTCATCCTGAGAAGGTGGTAAGTATTAAGAGATGAGTATCGTGGTTTTTGCTTTGTATTTTTTCAATACCTGCTTGTCCCTGGTGTGCTCAGCAGTACTGTTTCCTTTCCTTCTTGGCCACCAGTTGGACTGCTGGTGGTATCCCTTGCATTAATGTGCTGGATAAACACTTGAGGTGCACTCTCTTGGAGGAAAAAACAGTCTGCATCCAGGTGCTTGTTTAATGCTAAGTGAGGCTGAAAGATTAATCAGATAATTACGTTAATAGCATAGTGTTCTCTTTAAGAAGGGGATTGTGCAGTACTAAGATAGTATCGCACAAGTCCCTTTGCAGCAAAAGGAGGAGGAGTTCTCCAGGGGACTTTGCTACCCTCAATAGGTATCCAACTATCAGAATACTAAAATAGCTTTCAGTGCATTTGGACCAGGATAGTTAGGTGCAGTGTTTGGCTGGAGTTATGGCTATTTCTCATTCTGTAGTCATAGGAGGGAAAAGAAAAACATCTAAAGATCCGTGTATTTTTGTAAGACTGGGAGGAGACTTCCTTTCTTATTCCTCTTCCATTTAGGTTAATATTATATGGAGGCACTGGATGAGGCTTGCCTTGGAGGAGTTAGCATAACAGACCCCCATTTGAACTGGTTTTTAACCAGTATGGACTTGAAGGTTTCCCTCAGGCTGCAAGGGTAAGTGGTAAATGGTAATGCAGGGAAACACTGTCATCAGCCCTCAGGAAAGACTGCTTGGCCAGCTCATCCTTCTCATAGATGAATGAGATTTGGAATCTGAAATGGCCAGGTCTCCGTGAGCCTGGGTTCAAACCTGCCCAGACAAAGGAGAGGCATTTTTGCTATGCAGAAACTGCTGACACTGGTTGCAACAGGAGCACGTCTGTGCAACTGAGCTGAGCTCACCCTCTTCAGTCTGTGGACTGATTCTGGTCTGGAGTATTTGTCACTGGGATAGCACTGTTCAATAACTGCCTGAAAATGCCCTGCTTGGAGCTGATGTGGGCACAGCAGACAGGGGAGCCCCTGTGCAGGACCAGCTTCCTGCATGCCTGGAGGAAGCTCAGCTGTCTGGTGTGAGCTCTCGTGCGGTGCAGATACTGCACAGCTGATTTTGAGATCCATACAAGGACCCTCTGCCGACCTTGTCAAATTTGTGTGCTTGAAGTTAGACTGTTGAAGCCACACTTGGGCACCCATTAGGTCACTTCAGAGCTGTGCTAAGCTCCAGTGTTTCCTACTTAAACTATTCAAATAGTTGTCTGTATCTGAGTTTGTCTAGCTGTAAGGCTGGCTTCGGTGGGACCCCTATAAGCAGCACATACCAGTGGTCATAGGTGGCCCACAATGCTTTGCCTGGTTCAGAATGGTTTGGATTTGGAAGGGGCCTTAAAGATAATCTTATTCTGACCCCCCTGCCATAGGCAGGGATGCTTTCCACCAGACGAGGTTGTGCAAGACCCCATCCAACCTGGCCTCAAATACTTCTGGGAATGGCGTGCCCACAGTTTCTCTGGACAACCTGTTCCAGTGCCTCACTGCCCTCTGGATAAAATAATTTCTTCCTAACATCCAATGCAAAGCTCTCCTCTTTTAGTTTAAAACCATTCCCCCTTGTCTGATCATGATCTGTCCAGGTAAAAAGCTGCTCTCCCTCTTTTTTTATAAGCCCTCTTTAGGTGCTGGAAGGCTGCAGTGAGGTCTTGCCTGAGCATTCTCTTTTCCAGGCTGAACAAACCAGACTCTCTCAGCCTGTCTTCACAGGAGAGCTGCTCCAGACCTCTGATCACCTTTGTGGCCTTCCTCTGCACTCACTCCCAACAGTTTCACATCCTTCTAGTGCTGAAGATCCCAGGTGGGGTCTCACAGGGACAGAGTAAAAGGGTAGAATCACCTCCTTCAACCTGCTGGTCACACTTCTTTTGATGCAGCCCAGGATAAATTGGCCTTTAGGGCTGGCAGTGGCATTAATGTGATGACACAGTCATCTCCAAGGCAGACAGCAGGGAGGCAGCATAAAGATCTTCAAAGGCACAGAGGGTATGCAGGCAACTTCAGTGCCGTCACTTAGGAATAGTTTTCCAGGCAGTTCATGAAGGAAAGGAAGAAGGAAACAATAGTTCTGGGGAGGTGGGTGGGTTGCTGTGTGAGCCTGCTGCCATGCTGTTCCAGAGGGCTGTACCTCTCCCCACTGTGGCAGCTGGAGCCCAGCATGGTGGAGGCTTCCTGGCAGAAGACATGGGTGCCAGGGCAGCGGCTGCTGTCTCACCATTAGCCACACACTGTGTGGCTGCTTGAAATCCCTCTTGTCATAATTGTGAAGCTGAAATTCAGTGGCAGTTTCACAATAGCACAGTTCCTCGCACAAGGGAGGGAAAGTAGGTCACAGACTGCCCTTCTGGCATTTTTTTGTACGGCTGTAAGGCTGTGATGAGACCTGAAGGCCCTGAGGATCCAACCAGTCAGAATTTGTTTCTTGCCCCTTTCCTTTGTGTCTCTGTTTCTGGCATACAAGTTGACTGGGGAAGAGATGGTGGAACCAAACAGTTGACTTCCCTGCTACTGTTATTACTATTTCAGTAGGGCCTAAAGGTTTTTGGTATGGCTGGGCACCAAGCATTGTGCAGACTGGTCAGACTGCCCATGTGCCAAAGAGTAAACACTTCAGGTGGATGAGTCAAAGCATAGGTGGAAGCACAAAGGGCATTTAAAGTTTCGGCTGCTTAAGTGTGTGCTTAGGATACCAATGTAAGACCTTCCAGCCCAGGAAGGCACTGACAGCATAGCAGCACCTGCATTTCAGCAGTGATACTGCACGGTGTGTGGAAAGCCCCTGCTCTTCCTTTTAAAGCAGTGGTAGCCAGCAGTTTGAGGGTTGGCAGGGAAGCAAACAAAGTAGGGACCCAATCCCATAACACGAAGTTGCAAAGCTTGAGGCTTTAATATGCCCAAAGTCCCTCAAAGACTAGGTTAATGCAGTTACTATCTAGATAATCAGAGAATGTTTGGCAAACCCTTCAATGTGCATCTGGAACTGAGATCTGCATTCATGCATCAGCAACTGGAGCTCAGCAGAGGATCTCCAGCCACACTGACATGTGCTCCATGGTGTGGAAGGGTTTGGGGCTGTTGCCCCTGGACACTCCTCCACCTGTGCAGTGTGAGAATTGGATAGACCAGGGGCGCTCAGACTTTTTAAACAGGGGGCCGGTTCACTGTCCCTTAGACACTGTCGAGGGCTGGACTATAGTTTGGAAAAAAAAGAATTTTATTCCTTGAACACAGACACTGAATTCTGGCATATCAGACAAACAGCTTTTTCTTTGTACTCCGTGAAAAAATAATCAGAAGTCCACTTTTCTTGGAATACCCTGCACTCGGAATCAATTTTTCTTTTTTTCTGACATGATGGTGCACGTGCTTCCCACTGGTGCTGGCTTGCTTTTCCTGCCTGGGACCTGGAAGGGAGGGAGGGAGAGACAGGGGAGGCACCCACCTCGTTGATGTCGCCGCCCCCCTCCTCAGCCCGGCCGCCCAGTCCGGAAGGGGTGGCCAGAAGGGACTGAAGGAACTTTGCTGCGCCGGGGCTCTGGCGATTTGCCCGAGTTGGTGGGGGGGCGGGGGGTTCTGTGCGGGTCGTATCTGGCCCGCGGGCTGTAGTTTGAGGACCCCGGGATAGACTCTGTTTTTCCTTGCCCTGGCTGGAGCAGATGGGGACTGCAAAGTGGTGCAAAATGGAGCACAGATCAGGTTCTCCTCTGAGCGAGAGCACTGGCCTTCCAGTATTTTCTTGTGGAAGTTGGAATTTTTGGCGTAATATGACCAGGGAGAAATTCAAGTAGATCTTTTATGTTTATTCAGTATTTTTTCAGATTAGTTCCTAGCTTCATTTGGCTCAAATATGCAAACTACTTAAGAAATAAAAAGAAATCACCTTAACAGGCTTCCTGTGAGGAATGTCACTGGCTGTTCTGAGGACTCTCCATCACTTCTTAAAAAGTTAACTTAAACAAAACAAGACATTGTGGTTCTTTGTGTTTGCCACAACTCTTCAGGTGTTGCTTAGCTACCACTTGGCAATGACCTTTCCCACCAGAAGTGGTGTTGTGAGCCTGCAGGACAAAAGGAGAAGGCATAGAACACCCAAGATCTCTGCTCTGAAGTCGGTGATTTCTTTTCCTGCCAGGAGCTCCTGCATTTTATGTATGATTTCATAGAATCATTAAGGTTGGAAAAGACCTCTGAGATCACTGAGTCCAACCATGGACCCAGCACTGCCAGGTCCACCACTAAAACATGTCTCTAAGCACCACATCTACATGTCTATTAAGTCCCACCAGGTTTGGTGACTCCACCACTGCTCTGAACAGCCTGTTCCACCTTCTCAGCAAAGAAATTTTTTCTGGCTGTGAACCAGAGAAGGCAGGAGGCAACCCTAATTTTGCAGAATTGGCATATGAACAGGGACTTCCATTATCTAAATATGACACTGGACAGCTTCGTTTTGAAGCCCAATGTCAGAAATCTCAACCTGTGTCAAAACCAGGGAAAGGAAAAGACAGAGGCTTCATTCCAGCTTCCTGTAAGCTGTCAAAATGGATGACAATATGGATACCACAGCCTACAGTATGTTTTTTTTTTTTGATAGGTTATGTAGAATCTGATGGCCTCCTATTCTGAAATGATAAAGATCAACAGATTGCAGTGAAATCATTAAGGAATTGAATTTGGGTATCTTTGAAAATAGAGTTATGAGTTTATAAACTGTTTGTTGATTAAACATCATCCCTAAGTAAATCTAAAATAAAAATTGTCTTTCCCGCCATTCCTGGTGGTCCTTGCTTCACTTATTTTACATCTTTGCTGGCTCAGGCAGTATCAACCTTGCTGCTTTAGATTGACTGTAATAAGTGCCATGACTGATCTGGCAAAAATAAATAATGAGATAACTTATGTGATGATCAGGTTTTTTTTAATGGAAGCTTGAGTGATGAAACCTAAGAAATTCTTTGGGATTCATTAGGTTTTGTGCCACTGTGAAAAATGCTAAACAATATTAGTAAAGAGTTATCTTACTTCAGTTTTGTGGATGGGTACTAGACAGTTTGAATAGAGGGAGAAAAGCAGTCTTATTATCTTAGGGTAGTGCACTACTAGAGTGTTACAGAAAAGGGAGAGTCAGTGGACCAGAAGTTGTATCATTTTTCATATCCTCAAACTTTGACGCTGTACTTTTGCACTTCAGTATTATCCCAATAAATCACAAGGTGGAATCCCTAGAGGTTTTTCTGAAGGATCATATATTTGAAGGGAGGTAGGGTTGAAAAGGAAGCAAAAAATTAAATACATTGAAAAGTTCCCACTTGTTAAGCTGCTTTGGAAAATAGCTTTAGGAGAAGAGAGCTGTGATGTTCAAGTTCAGACTCTAGCCTCAAAGTGCTTAGGTGCTGCGGTGTTTGATTTCTCATCTTCTGCAGTACAGGTGCCTGGGACAGGGAATGAGTCAGAGCTTTAGCTGAAATAGAATATGTAAGATCTTGGTCCTGTGAAATTAAGAAAAAAACGTTCATAGTATTGAATGGTTGCCTGGTCACTTCCATTTATAAATGATAACAATAACACCATTACATTAGAGGAAAACAGCATTTCAGACTATTTAAGGCTTGTGATGGCAGGCTGCTGCAAGCTCCCTGCTAGCAGTATGCCAAACCAGAGGGAAAAGACATCTGATCAGAAGCATGGCCTGTAGCCCTGATCAAAATGCCCCATCTCTCCACAGGACCTGAGAGCAGCATCTCTGTTTGGCACTTGATGAAAAGCTTTCTCCTGACCTGCTGCCTGGGGGTGCAGTCTCATTTCTCCCTGCAGATCTGGTGTGGAGATGTCCCTTGAGTTGCACTTAAATTTGTGTCTGGGCACTATTACTGGTTGTGGTAGTCATGCCACGCTCAGAGGAAAGGGAGGCATTCTCTTCCTGGCTGGAGGCGTTTCCGGTTAAAAAAGAGTAGAAGTCTGTGTAAGTGAGGCTGTTGAACGGCAAAGGAGGATGCAGTAGAAGGGCGCACAGGGCTAGAAAAAGTGTGTGTTGCAGTTTCTAAGCGCCAGGTAAATTTTCAGGCTTTCAGAGGGTAAATCAAGGTGGTGACTGGTTTCCCAGCTGTAACTTGCTCTGTGTGATTGCCTTAGTAAATACATATCCCTCTCTCTGAGAACTGGCAGGCAAGTGACCTGCCCTTTAATCGCAGTGTAGCAAAATACATAAGAGCAGTGAGAAACACACTGTAATTTCCCACCTTTCTGTACTTCACATGCTTGCATAGGTATGCTTTTAATTAGGTCCATTTTTTTGAAAACATTTAGCTACCCCTTGGTGACCCAGGGATTAATTTTTCTGATATGAATCAATACTAGGTATATGGAGAGTACTGCTGTCCTGTGGTGCTTGTGGAGTGAGTGGGTCATCCAGCAGGCTGGGCTTCCTCTGGCTGGACATCAGTATTCACAAGATGGCGGTGTAGCATGATGCTCCTCCCTTATGTAGCTTGTGGAGAGGAAAGACTGGTACCCAGCAGGATTTTGTCCATTCTTTTCAGGCATCTTTTTTGAGATGGGGTGCATTGCCTAGCTAAGGTGTTGGTTGCTTTTGCAGCATAGGAGAGGAGTTCCCATCTTCTGATCATCTTCATGGCCCTCCTCTGGACTAACTCCAACAGGTCAACATCTTTCGTGTCTTTCGCTGAGGATCACAGAGATGGAAGCAGTAGTCCAGGTGGGATCTCATGTGAGCAGAATAGAGGGGCAGAATTACCTTCCTCAACTGCTGGCCATGCTGCTTTTTGTGCAGTCCAGGATATGGTTGGTTTTCTGGGCTGCCAGCACACATTTCTAGCCTAAATTCAGTTTTTCATCCACCAACACCCCCAAGTTCTCCTCAGGGCTGCTCTCAGTCAATTCTTGGCTCAGTCTGTGTGTGCTTGGGATTGCTCTGAATTATGTGCAGGACCTTGCACTTGGTCTTGTTGAACTTCATGATGCTTGCACAGGCCACCTCTCAAGCCTGTCCCAGTCCTTCTGGATGACATCCCTTCCCTCCAGTGTGTCAACCACACCGCAAAGTTGCTGAGGGTGCCCTCAATCCCACTGTACATGTCACTGACAAAGATGATAAAAAAGTGCTGCTCCCAATATTAATCCCTGAGGAGGACCACTTGTCACTGCTCTCCATTAGGACATCAAGCTGTTAACTGGAACTCTTGAAAGCAACCATCCAGAAAATTCCTTCTCTACCAAGTGGTCAAATCAATGTCTCCCCAACTTAGAGATAAGGATGTCGTAGGGAACAGTGTTGAACATTTTGCACACGTCCATGTAGATGATATCTGTAGTTTTTTTTCTCATCCATCAGCGCTGTATCCCCAGTGTAGAAGGCCACCAAATTTATCTCAGACCTGATCTTATCCTTCAGTGGGTGGTTCTTCATTCTCCTAGCCCCTGCTTTTGCCATCTGTGATTTGGACAGTGTCATTGGAGCACTTGATGTTGAAAAGTGAGGCAAAAAATTCAGTGAGTACCTCAGCCTTCTCCATGTCCCAGGTAACCAGGTCTTCTGTTTTCTTCTGGAAAAGACCCACATTTTCCCTGGTCCTTTTTTTTAATCACTGATGTACCTATAGGAGCCTTTCTTGTTGGCCTTAAAGTCCCTGTCCAGATTTAATTCTATTATGGCTTCAGCTTTCCTAACCAGATCCCTGACTGCTTGGAACAGTCTCTCTATATGTCTCTCAGGGTACCGGTCCTTGCTTCCATTCTCTGTAGGTTTCCTTTTTGTGTTTGAGTTTGTCTAGGATTTCCTTGTTCATTCACGCAGGACTCACGTTTTTGCCTGACTTCCCTTTGTTGGGATGCATCATTCCTGATCTTGAAGGGGGTGATCCTCAAACATTAACCAGCTTTCTTGGGTGTCTCTTCTCTCCAGGGCTTTATCCCATGGTACTCTACTGAGCAGGTCCCTGAAGAGGCCAAAGTCTGCCCTCCTGAAGTCCAGGGTAGTGAGCTTGCTGTGCAACCTCCTCACTGCCGTAAGGATCTTGAACTCCACCATTTCATGGTTAATGCAGCCCAAGCTGCCCTTGAGCTTCATATTCCCCACCAGCCTCTCTCTGGTGGTGAGGATGAGGTCCAGCATAGCACCTCTCCTCATTGGCTCCACTATCACTTGGAGAAGGAAGTTATCATTAATGAATTCCAGGTACCTCCTGGATTGCTTATGTCCTAATGTGTTGTCCCTTCAGCAGATATTGGAATAGTTGAAGCCCCCATGAGGACCAGGGCCTGTGAACATAAGGCTGCTTCTGTCTGACCACAGAGGGCCTCATCCACTCAGTTTTCCTGGTTGAGTGGCCTGTAGCAGACCCCCACTATAATGTCACCTGTCCCTACCCTCCCTTTAACCCTGACCCATAAACTCTCAGTTGGCTCCCCATCTACTCCCAGGCAGAGCTCCATGCATTCCAGCTGGTTATTGACATAGAGGATGACATCTCCCCTGCCTGTCCCTTCTTGAAAGGCCTGTATCCTTTCATTCCAACTCTCCAGTCATAGGAGCCATCCCACCACATCTCTGTAAAGCCAGTAAGATTGGAGCCATTCAGGTCTGCCCATGTCTCCAACTCCTCTTTTTTATTTCCCATGTTATGTGTATTTGCATAGAGGCATTTAAGTTGGACTAGTGGCTGGAGTAGCTGGAGTTACTTTGAGCTGCTCTTCAGACTGGAAACTGAAGTCTGCCATATATTAGGAAGTTTGCTAGGGTCCATTAGGATGGTACCATGTATAACTTTTTAACATACACTCTGTTTTCAGCATCTTTGAGGGGTTTCTTTTGTTAAGTTTTTGCTGTCCGTGCTCTGTCCTCATCATGTACATTTTTGGTGTCAGGAGAGATGGAAATGCACAGCATCTCTTAGCGCCAGGCTTCGTGATAAAATCTCTTGTGGGCACTGAGTCTTGGAAAATGTGCTTTTGTGTCCCCAGGATGGATGAAATGGTTTTGAATGGAGAACGGCTGGATAGTTTTTTACAGAGCTCTGCGATTAGCACATGCCTGAAAGTTTTGTTTCTTTACTGGATGACCTCATAGGTATGACTGCAGCAGTCCCCAATGATACACTGCAGTGTAGAAACACCTCAGCGAGCTTTAAATGATATGTTGAGTACTAGCTGCAATCAAGCAATGGCAGCATGGAGCTCAGCACAGACTGATTTTCCCTGCTGCTTGTGTTCACTAAACATCTTGGAAAATAGTATAGACATACTTTTAACTTTTATATTTCTGAAATATAAATAGTAGTTTTCCTTTTTGCTTTAGAGGTTGGCCTAAATAGGAGGCCTGATTTCATATGAAAAGTTTGTCATGAGAGTGAGTAGGATGGAAAACTGTTTTCTTCTTGGAGTACACTGCAATGAGGATAACTCATACTTCTGCAGTTCAAGAAATCGGATTTTATTTATATTGATTTAAGGGAAAGCTTAGGGGTTTACATTTGCATATTTAATGTAGTTAGGGTTTCAGTTATTTGCATTAGCAATTGCTCCCACTACAGTATTAATAAAGCAGGTGCTTTTGTATAAATAAAATAGAAAAGAGAAAAAAAGTAAAAAAATTAGTGCCATAGGTTAATTTTTGTATAGATGTAATGACGTGCAGCCACCACAGTAACACTTAATATTCCCTAGTGATACCTTGAGTCAGGAAAGAAATTAACTCCTGTATATTAAGTTAGCAGTTGGCAAACAAAGTTGAAGATGAAAAGAAAATGAAGGGGCAAGGAAAAAGGCTCAGTTCCTCAGCACAGCCACAAGGGACACCCATTTCTAATTTCAAGATTTGGTTATTTCCTTTAGTGCCCACCATATGTGAAAAATGCTATGGCAGCACTGGGACATGTGGAAATCACTTTGAAACTTGTGGGATTTATGCTAGGCCTACCTTTTATTAGTTATTTATATTTTTTTAGGGTATGAGTGCTTCCCCCCTTCCCCCTGCCCCAGAAACAAAGAGGCAAGATAGGCCTCCTAAAGGGGTGTTGTTGCAGAAGATTGGAATCTTCATGCTTATGAAGATCTGCATAACTTAATACATCCTTTTGATATAATGGGGTTTCACTGGGTGATGTATGTTGAGGCTACCTCTCTGTGGAACTAGCTGAAGTCTTTTGGCTTCATGCAGTGTCAAGTGCCCACTTACCAGGAAAGTCTGCAGGTGTTTCATTTTGCACCTCTGTGTGTACAGTGTGTTTGTGTAGCAGCCAGAAGAAGGTGAGTACTGGATATGTTCCCCCAGCAGTGCCCTGAAGCTTTCCTCCCATGGAGCTAAAATGAACTTGAGAAAACTATCTGATCTCCAATAATGCAATGGCTGCTTTGCCTTCTTTGGAAACAGAGCAATTCTCTTAGGGCACAGGAAGGAAGCCAAAAAGTCAAATTGGCTGAGAACAAATAATGAAATTAGCTGGTGCTGCTTCCCTAACAAGAGCTAATAAATGGGGCAGAAAATCTAACAAAAACCACAAATTAAGCTAGTCTAAAATTTTTTTCAATATGTGTGTGTGTATATATATATATATATATATAACCTTAAAATGTCATTTGAAGCAGTCGTGTGCTTTTAGTGTTTCTGGTTCTTGCCACTGAGACTTCTTTCCTAAATTGTTAAGAGACCTGCATAAATATAAGGGGCTTGGCACTGCTCTGTAAATGGTCAGGATCTTGGAAAGAGTTCATTTCTCTTGTAATGCAGTTCTATTTCTGTCATGTACAAATCCTCTATGACCAAGAATATTGAATTAGAACTGGCTGTGGGTGTTAAGTATCTCCGCAGTTATCTTTGCTTGTGTTGAACAAATGAAAGAAGGCTTAAGGGTGGACGGTCCTTTCTGTGTTTCTGTTTCCTGGAGTGGAACTGCCCTGCACCCAGCTAGCTGAAGAGGACCTGGCACAGATAGTTAAGCAAGGTGCTTGTGCTTGTCAGGAGCATTTTGCTACACAAAAACCTGTTCCCACTTGTGTACTGTGGCTTAGAAAAAAGAAAACATGAAACAGTCCAGAGGAATGGATACTTCTCGGGCAGCTAACCACAAAGGATGAAAGTCCTAATTTGAGACAACCAAAAGCTGGTGGCTGTGATTAGGCGTGTAAAGGCTGAGGGCAGAAGGTGCAAGGGAAAGCAGGTGTTGTATTTACTTGGGTTTCTTCAGGTCAAAAACATCTGTTGCTGCTGAGCACATGGTGTACTTCATGTGAATTGTGCTACTATATGCTTGGCCCTTGGGACCGATTGCTATGTAAATGCAAATTATTTAATTAACATTATTGTTTCCGTCTGCCATTATATGATTTTTATGAGCATTTCTAGATTAAAGTTCACTTTAGAAACATAGCAATTGCTTCCCAAATTGCTTGGCTGTGCACTGCATTTTAAACCTCTTTAATGCAGTAAGGAATCCCTATCATTCCTTAAACATCAGAGAAGCAGCCAGAAAAAAAATATGACCAAAACATGTAAATATAACACTTCAGAAAGCATAACGAAAGTCCTGTTTGTTTTGACATAGCGGATCCAGTAATCCTTGACTGGTAATGGGACAAAAAATATTCAGAGAGTAAACCTGTGTCTTCTGGTCTTTAAATCATAAGCTCAGTTTTAGTCAATTTTTTTTTTCCCTCCTTTTTTTCCCTCCCCCATCAGCAGGTATGGTGCTTTGTCAGCAGAAGTTCCGTATTTGCCAACAGTTCCTATAGTTTTCCTTCTACGTGGAAAATATGAATGGAAGATAGATGTGCTGTCGGAGCCCTGGTGTGTGGCACTGGTCAGTGGTGTGATGTTGGCTTGTGTGCAGGATCCTGCCAATAACTCAGCAAGGATGGTGCAGGCAGTGAGCATGCATTGCATGCCTGGAGCTTTGCCAGGACCTGCCTGTATTAACATACAGCTTCTTGCTCAGTGCTTTCTTGTTCATTTCCATGATTTAGACGATAACTCAAAGATCAGTTGTAATACCTTTTATTGTTCTGCACTGAGGTTTGTCTAGTTAAGTTGTTCATGGTGGGAAATTTAAGAGCAATCCCCTTCAATATTAATGTGAAGATGGAGAAGTGTTGGAGAATGTCACCTTGCTTTGCCCTTTCGTAGAATTTTCCCAAAGTTTTCAGCTTTTACCAAAAGTTGCTATTTAAGTTTTTGCAATCTTAAAACTAACCAAATTACATGTCAGTGTGTGGAATTTCAAATAAAGGAATGTTTCCGTAGCCAAATTTTTGTATCCTTTTTCTGCTGTGAAATTTTAACCTGTGTTACTTTAACAAGGGATTGGAAAATCTCTGTAATATTTACCCTCTTCTGCTGTTTTGTGTTTGGGGCTTGTTTGTTTTGAGGTTTTTAAATGGTAACAGAGCACAAATGTGTTGGGTGGCTCACATTAAAAGCTGAAAAGAAGACAGAAGTACTCCATACTTCCCCTGAATGTAAAGAAATACATGTACAGAGGAATATTTGATTTTTGCTTTGAAAGGGCGAAAAGGTGTCTTATTACTTCAGCCTGGCTTTGTGTTGCTTGGTTTGAGCAGACGGTCTGCAGCTGCTAACACTTCCCTGCATACCTCTGATGATACTACAGCTGTTGATATCCACAGAAGCTGGAACTTTGCTCCTTGGTTTGGGTCTCACCCCGGATGCCTGTGGCAATGTGTGAGCAGTTGCATGGGGCTCATGACAGTCACTGGCTATGCTTTTGTTTCTCTGAGAAAGAACATGGAGGAAATAAATTGTTCCTTTTACATAATCTAAGGTTTCGCTGGTAACAACAGCAGGTGAGAATTTGCCAGTCAGAAATGGTGGTACTAGGTGACAGCATACCTTTAATTTGTGTCTGCAAGTTTGGCAGGTTTTTTACCCTTCCATCAGTTGACATATGCAGTGGTTTATGTTCCTGATTAATGGTTTACCTGTGCCTCCAATTGCCAACAAAAATCTACATTGAAGAAGGTTCCCAAATACTTCTGAGTGTCGGTGAGGAAATCTAGATAAAATTCAGTCTCTTGTACAGGGCACATTGCTGACCTGTGACTTCTTTCTGGTTTTGGAGAGAGGGAGTGGGGGGTGCTTACAAGAGCAGGCTTCAGTACAGTAAACAGAAAAGACTGGGTTTAAAGTGATTGTATTATTTTTCAGTCTCTCTTAATCCTGCTTAGGGAAGGGAAATGTGGAATGCAACATTTGATTATGGCACTGGTTAGACGGGTGACTGGAATGTGATGTAATGCTGCAGTCTTTCCCTTGTCCCTGTGGCAGGGATTGCCATACCTGCAGCAGCCCTGGGTCAGAGCATATCAGCTGAACATTTCAGTTTTAAACTGGGTGAATTAGAAGGTTCCTGTTAGGTTGGGGTGAGACCTGAGGTTGAGTTTTCTTGCAGCTGTGATACCATGTAGTATATTGAGAGAGACAGAGTAAGGACACAAGAGCGAGAGAAAGCATGTTTTTAAATGGACTGGAAATGCAGAGGTAGGTCCTTGCTCCCCAGCCTGCGCTGGGCATTGCCCTGAAGTCAAACTCTCTATGCAGGGAAGCCATTAACCTGCACACACAAGCACCAGGGGGGGAAAAATGCTGCTCTCTTTCCTTCCTCCCCCTCCTCAGAGAAATTTCATTCATAGCTAGGTGTCCAATCAGTTGCTTTATGGGTATTTTTAATTTTTTTTTCTTCTCTCAGCTTCTCCCACAGCAGGAGGAACATCTTGTGTCAGTTTGACTGATCTGTGAATAACTCTGATGTTTCATGGCATAATGTTAATAGAGTTGGTGGCATAAAGTCATATGAAGAAAATCTAAAAATAAAGAGCAGCTTGATTAACGTCCGCCGCCTAAAAGGAGCGCTGCTTGTACAGCGGCCAGAGACCGGCAGTATTTGGAGAGGAGTTTTCTAAAGTGGGGAGTTGAAAATTACTGTGCCTAGAACTGGGACTGAATTGTCTTCAAAATAGTTTCTTTTAATTGAAACCAAACTGGAGGGTTTTCTTTCTGGGAAAGTGCCTGTCAGCCATGGGGCCGGCGCTACATTGTTGGCAGTGCCTGGGCTTGGCAAGGGACATCTCGGAGGAGAGGGCAGGAGGGCTCCAGACCTGCTCCCCACCCCTTGAGGCCCCCATGGACACTCCCAGACAAAGTAACCTCAATATTTGCATGTTACAAGGCACTTTACTGATACCACTGGATTTTTTTGGTGGTGTTTCTGTTGCAATTAGGCAACAGCACATAATGGTCATAGAATCATTAAGGTTGTAAAAGACCTCTAAGATCACCGAGTTCAATAATTAACCCAGGCCAGGTCCACCACTAAACCACAAGCACAATATCTACACATTTTTGAACGCTTCCAGAGAAGGTGTTTCCATCACTTTCCTGAGCAGTGTGTTCCAGTGCCTGACCACCCTTTCAGTGAATATCCTCATATCTAAACCTCCCTCTGGTAGAACTTGAGGCCATTTCCTCTTGTCCTTGTTCCTTGGGAAGAAAGACTGACTTCCATCTGTCCTGTTCCTTCTTCCTGATAGTTGTAGACACAACTGGAGCGGTGAATCTTGGTCAGAGAGAAACCCTGCCACCTTGGGGAGCAGGATCAAGACCAGGATCAAGATCTAATTCCTGAAGTTGTGTGAGAACCCTCTCTTTTTCACTCCTCTGTCTCTGGAATCCATGGGAAGCATGCGCAGCTGTGCCAGGGCAGACTGCAGCCATGGTTGGGGCAGGTCACAGCTATAGCCGGCCGTGAGCGCCCAGCCTGACGCGCAGCCTGAGGAGACCTGTCACCTGATGGACTCTCCTGGGAGAAAGGGGTTGCATAATACATTGAATTAATGCAGAATAGTGATATTTTTCTGAGAACAAGCCAAGGTTTTTCTCTTGTGCCCAGAGCTGGGAAACTGGGAGGAGCTCCCTGCTGTGTGTGAAGCCCTGCCTCTGTGAGGAGGTACAGGCATGGCAGAGATGCTGGGTCTCATCTAGGTGATTTACACCCATCCAGTGGAGACCAGAAACCTCTTCTTCTACTTTCCTCCTCCCTCCACATCTACTGCTGTTAGTGGCAGGACCCCACACAGTTTTCTGCAGGCTGAGGGAGCAATCCAATCCATTCCAGCTTGTTAGTAATACTGCCGATGTGGCTGACGCTTGTCCTCTTTCCATGCTTGGAAGTTTTTGATGGGTGACCCTCTCCAGCACAGCTGTGGGTCCACCCATTGGTTGCTCATGAGAGGAGAATAGGTTCCATGTGCCACGGCTGTGCTGGCAACAGTGAGGGCCAACTGGAAGCTTCAGTCCATGAACATTTTCCTCTGAATGGCTCTAGCTGAAAGCTATCAGGAAGAGGAAGGCCTTTTCTTGGTGGTTGTTTTTTTTTTGTTTTGTTTTGGGGTTTTTGTTTGTTTGTTTGTTTGTTTTTGCCATCTGCTTTAAGTCCATAGTCCCATTCTCTTAAAACTCATTTCATAATTTTATTCAAACCAAGTGGGTTGGATTTTGATTTGTTGGTTTGTTTTTAATTTTTGGATATAAGCTCTTTAGCAGTAGTCGTCCTGTGTTGTTGATAGGGAAGCTATGAAGGTTTTCTAAAGACATGTTAAGACTATGCTTTGCTGAGACCATGTGGTGGAAAGGTTGGTGACCTGATGACTTGGGCAGTCACTTTGTGTCCTTCCTTGTTGACCTTTCCCTGTGTTTATATAGTTTTGTGAATAGCTGGGCAAAAAGCAAGGAAAAACAAACAAAAAGGCAGCCAGGACTGGAAAAACTTTTAAGATTAGGGAGAAATACAAGTGCTCGGAAACCAGATGGGGTTTTATTTGAAACAAAACAACCACAGTTTATCTGGAGGATTTCTTTTTTTTTTTTTTTAACAAGTGAAACAGATTTGATATATTAGCTTGCAATATTGATAAGGAATCATACCTTTTAACCACTGTTTTCAATTTTTGTGATACTTGTAATAGTATTATGATAGGAAAGGCTCCTTTACAAAGGAGCCCCATTCTCCAAGTTAGTTGTATATAAAATAAGGTCTGTTACTGATGTGCATCCCCAAACAGTTTATGATTTCATGTTAATGATACCGTCTGGGTAGGGCAGCTCAGTCCTTCGAGGCCACTTCAAGTTTGACTTGGGAAAGCACTGGATCAAGCTTGCTACCATGGGATAGCAGTTCCTGACACACATGAGATGGGTGGAGCACAAAAACTGTTTTAGATCCTTTTCCTAAAGGAAAGATGAAAATTTTGTTCTCATTGGCCTTGTTATCAGAGATTCTGTGGTATGTCAGCTGGAACAGAGGATGGTTCCCCACTGAGCACTAGATGTTTGATTGCTCTTGTACCAAAACTAAGACAGATGGATTTGAAGAAGTTTGTATGACTGCTGCTTGCTGTTTCTCCTGTCTCTGAATTTATTGTTCACCAGAGTTAAATTCATCCAAATGAATTTAAATGGGGAAGTGATAGAGGAAATGCATCATTCTACTATGTGCAAGTGACTTCTGGGAAAAAAGCTTTTAAGTGAGAAAGATACTAAAGTTTCAAGAGTTTTGTGGGAGAGAAGATCCTTAGGTACCAAGGCCAGGTTGGATGAGGCTTTGAACATCCTGGTCTAGTGCCCTGTCCATGGTGACTGGGTTGGAACTAGATGATCTTTAATATTCCTTCAAAGCCAAACCATTCTGTGATTCTAGGAGGTATTTCACTATTTGAGTGTTAAGGACGGGAAGATTTGTGGCTGGCTGAGCAGCCATTTAATAGCAGATTGAGATATTGATCTAGTATTATATCATGTTTTCTTATGATATAGGATAATGGTCCATTATCTTTCACTTCAGAAAATAATGACTTAAAAGGTATTTGAGCAAAGAGGCTGTTGACTGTAGAAATAAAATGAAATGGAAGTTAGATGAAACTGGCTGGAAGAGATCCTGGAATTTTAAAAGGCTATTGTAAAGCAGGTGTTGGCACTTTCTCAGTGAGGGTGTGCCACCCTGTAGCCTTTTTTTCCTAAATTAGAGGTTGTGAGTGCCAATAGAAATGGAGTGGAAGCTGAGAGCTGCTGCCTTTTCCAGAGTTCATAGAATGCTACAAGGTTCAGCTTTGGGCATATCTGTTGAGCTGTTTAGGTTCCGTCTTGGGAGGTTTGTGCTGCACACTGCCAGCACCAGTTGTGCAGAACTCCATCGTGCACAAAACTGATTGACTATGAAACAACTTACTGTCTCTCAACAAATTAGTCATCATAAAGTAGATGTCCCATGTGTCATGTCTTTGTCTGTTTCTAACATGATCCAAGTTTTATGCCTGTCCTATTTCAGATAAGGCATTACCAAGGATGACAGTGAAAGGGTTGTGCGTTGACTCCATGGTAGTTTGAGAGCCTCTCAGAGTAGCATAATTTGTCCACCATGATGGCATTAATCTGAATGTATTTCTGGTGTGGTAAACAAGTTAGGGGAGAAGTGTTATTAGCACCTTGTAAATCCCAAGGACAGTTGAACACAGCCTTTTATAGTCTATCATAAAATAGTCTTCTATTCACAAAAATATGAAAATTATGGTTTTGCATGTAGAGTTCCTTATTAAAAACTAGTTTCTGGTTTGGTAAATGTCATTAATAATCAGATTAAGCTTTCTTTACAGTTTTTGCAGTCTGCTTTTAAGAAAGTCACCGTTATTAAGCATTCTTTCCTAATACTTTCTTAATCTTCATGGCCCCAGAGCACAGTTGGGGTGGAACAAGAGATGAGAGTTAAAAGTAGATACTTTCTCCTAACTACTCCGCTTTTCTTTTTAAAAACTTTTAATGAGAAGCCTTCAATTTTCAATAGCAAACTGGGTCTTTCATTTTCCTGCATTCGTTTCTCTTGGCCAAGGTGTGCCATTAAAGAATAATGATGTTCGTGGCATTCTGTGTATTTTTAAATGCAAAGAAATGGTTGGAGTCAAGAATAGCGTGACTGTAAAGCTTTGTCTCTCTTTGTAGGTGCACATGCATTCGAAAAATACAAAGTCTGAACTACACATACAGCTTTCGTGTTTCAGCTGGAAGTCCCTTTGAAGGGACACTTGTAATTTTTCTTTTATTTGTTTGCCTCTGCCTGGAGACAGCATATATTAAAAATAAGAAATACTTCTACTAATGCCTGATGGGACAGCTTACTAGTTTAGTCATCAGATTTAGAAATACCTGGCATTTTCAAAAATTAGAACTCCAACAGCTCTCAGAATCTGTCTCCTTCTCAGTAATGCTGTTACTGTTTCAATAGGTTGGGTTTCTCCTGCAGGATATGAGCCCTGGTCAGTCTACAATCTTTCAACGCTGGGTTTCAAAGCATTTTTAAGTCTTGTGGAAATGTTGGCCAGGCTGGAAAGAACATACCATTTCTGCACTTCATAGCTTAGTATTTGGTAAAGAAGATTCCTACACAGGAGCACTCGGCTTCCTGCTGTCTAATTTTATAGCAGCTTGAAAAGCAAACATTTAGTAGAAACAAATGAATTGAACTCAGCCAGCTGGGGAATTGGCTACCAAAAAAAGAAAAAAAAAAAAAAGACAGATCTTGGTATTAGTCCTGTGTCAATAAATAACGTCATATTAAGTTTCAGATATTGATGATTATTTTCTTTTGAAAACTGGACATCTCTTGATGTCCAGTTGGTGAAGCTGAGACAGAGAAAAAAGAGTAGAACTTCCAAGAATTTCTTTTTTATCTTTTTTTTTTTTTTCCCTCTACTGAGGAAGCTGATTGAATCTCTTTCTGAACCACTTAATTCACTGCCTGTCATGATCTTCTCTCGGCGTAAACTTCCTTGGGGCTATCGCCACAGTCCCAGCAGAGGAGGAAATTAGGGTCTCTAACAGAAATAACCTACAGCTTACATAGTGTAAACAAATCTTGGAAAGCAAACACTGACAGGTTGGGTAAAAATGTTGGTGTTTTTTTTTTTAAAGGAAAGTAATAAAAAAGAAAAGATTAAATGCAAACATAGTGCCCTGCAGTGTTTAAAACACTTCCTTATAGTCTGTCAGGCTACATGTTCAGGACCTTTGATCAGGATGGAGATTGTTTATTTCCTGTACAAACCAACTTGTACATTGATCAATGCATTGTTGGTATAGTGAAGGTATTTCCTTTATTGGTCTCTTTGAGAGGCCTTGGACTTGACAACAATATCATGAGGACTAACATGGGTGTCTGAGTTGTGGAGAAAATGCAGAGCGAAACAAGACGACAGAATTGGTAATAACTTGATCACCTATTTAAAGGAAGAATGCTTGGAGGGGTTTCTGTGGAAAGAAGTGCTGTGGGGTGAATGTTGTACACACTTCAGAAGAGACCATTTGGGAGCCATTGGCTTAAATAATCGAATACTTTCCTCATTGTACTAGGAGGACTTGCTGCAGGATTCGTCCTGTAACAGGAGTTTTTTCTGACTGGTCATGCCCTGTGAAAGGGGGAAAACATTAATACTTACACAAAGAAACAAACAAAACAACAACAACAAAAACATTTAAAACTTACCATTTGCCTTAAAACTTTGCTGCATTTTGCTGCAAAACTTTAGCAGTTTCCGCAGGGTGGATCTGAATGCGAAGTTATGCAAAGAATAACCTTAACTTTGTATGCACAGTAATGAGATCTAAAATAACTATTATTAGAAAGGAAAACTTGCTTAGCTAGAAAATGAAGGATTATTTACTTTTTGTCCCAGCTGTTTTAAGTCTGAGGCATCAGGCTTAAAGTGACCTGGTGGAGATCTGTAATGAAGCTATGTAGTTTGCTGCCACTGGATCTTGTGAATGCCAGAACTTTTTGTGCCAACAGACAGCATCTGTACAAATTCATGAAAGAGAAATCCATCAGATACTCTTAAAAAGAGAGAGATCCCCTCCAATTCCTGAAATGTGGGAGCTGCAAACCATTATGTTGTTGTGTATAGTTATTAAAATGTATTTTGGCTGTTTTCACTCCACCATACACATTTTGTTTCAGGCCACTACTGGGTAGTATTTGGGTTAGGGAAACCTTTGGCCTGACCTCTGTCAGTCATTCCTGTGACTCATGGAGCAAAGGTTAACTGCGAACCACACTTTGGGAGCCTCCGATTCCCCCTCATTTTAAGCAGAGTGCTAATTCAATAATATTGTGGTTATTTGGACTACAGCTGGGTGGAATGAATTCAGTTTTCCATCTCAGCCCACACGTTTCCTTTGTCACATAGAGTTTTTTTCTGTCTCTGTGAAGCACTCTGTAAAATAGGAATAATGGCTCTTTCTGTACGCGTGTGTTGTTTCACCTGAAAACCACCCCCCCGGAACGTATTTGAGCACTGCTTTGGGGTTGGTGAGCATTAAGTATCAATACTATTATCCCACCAACAGGAGCAGGAGGTGAGAAACTCCTTCATCGATCATCTTCCTCGAAAGGACTGATGCAGAGTAGGAGCCTCCTGTTTGAAGAGAAGGCAAGCTGTTATCTGTTAATATAGCAGCATTTCGCCAATGATTAGACTGTCAGAATTACAGCAATTTGAACACGCTGAGCAAGCTTTTATGTACACAGGAACAAGATGCCGGCATTAGATTACTGAAGAGGAGTAACATGCACTGGAGATTGACAAGTGCTTGGCAAGCCCACATTCCTGGGACTCGTCAGACATTCATGGCTCTTATGCGATGCTGGTGAAGAGCATACTCAAGTGGCTGCATCATAGCCTGGGTGACATCTGGTGACACACAGTTAGGCCTGTTGTCTTTTTTAGGGATGAATTCATTTTCACAACATTTGAATGGAATCATTTATGCAGAGTGGAAATATTCTGGCATGCAAGTGACTTACAAGACAGTAATATTTTTAGTGCATCTTGTATTTGGTGACAAAAGTGTAATTAGCTGCACTTAGCTACGTGCTATTTTATGAAGTAGTTTTCTGGATTTCTGAGCTTCCTGCTGGCTCTGATCCTCCTCTGTTCCCTCCTGATGCAGGTAGCTACAACTGTTGGGATGAGGAGGAGGGAGCACAGGTACACTTGGCAGTTCCCTGTGGTCATCATGAGGGCTCCTACACAAATGTGCCTGCTGGCAAAAGCTGCTCCTTTATTCTGTGTAGCAGCTGGAGGGTTTACACTGCACTAAACAGAAGCTTGGACACTAAGTGGTTTTTGGTCCTCTGATATGCCTCTGCTTCAGTAGTGCAGTATATTATTGTTTCTATATATATATTGGTGGTTTAGGTTTTTATTTTCCTTGACCTCCGTGAAGATGACTGTGGACTTGGTTCCGCATTGTGTCTAAGCTGAAGTCAGGTTTGGAATGGGTTAGAAGTCTATTAGGAGTTCAGCTGTAGCTTATTCTTCAGCTGTCTGTGACAGAGGTGTGCAGAAAGTAAGATTTCATTGTACAGGAAAAGCTTCTATGTTAGGAATCAAACAGCATATTTTGATTTTCAAGCACTGCTCTTCCTGGCAGGCATCAGAGTTTCTGTGGCGAGTGAATGCAGGAAAATGTGCATTTGGTATAACAATCCATTTTTCCTGAAATGGTGGTTTTGAAGGAAAATTCTTTTCTAGGTCTGTTGAAAACTCATCTTTCTGAAACTTTGCTGCAGTGGAAGCACTGCCAGCCCCCTGGTGCACCAAGGCCTAGTGCAGGACTGGGCAGGGGGGACCAGCATGAGTTCATGAGATGTTCTTGTGTCAGGGAATAGCTTAAAGCGGGATCCTTACTGCAATACCTCATAAATAAGGAGGACAAACTTGAAGACGTGTTAGCTGACTGCCTGGCCTGCAGCAGCTAGTGCTGTCCTGCATCCCATGGGCCATTCCCCAAAGGCAGTGGGGCAACAGCATCAAGCCCAGTTCCCTGATGATGGCTTTGCACCATGGGGCTCTCCTGCAGCCTCCACCAGGACATGAAGGAGCTTCTGCCAAGTGATAGCAATAAAACTCAGGTAATTTCAGACCTTTGATTTGAAACCCAACCGCCAGATAGTAGTTGTGCCCTAGCACTTCATATGGGGCTGAGGTATTATGTAGCTGGAAATGGGCAGGTTGTTCCACACAACGTGAAGCAGGATGGATGGTTTGTGGTGCTGTTTTACTGATTAGTAGTGTGTAACCTGTATGCCTCTAATAAGTCTAATGGAGAAAACCATATGGAGTAAACCAATGCAAAGTGTGTGGTCCTTGGAGTGGGTGAGTTGTAGCAGGAGTACAGAAAGGCAAATCCACTTCAACATTCTGTCCTGCTCCTGGTAGGAGCATCCTGAGAGCCGCTGATGTGAAACACACATTTAGCAGCTTGGGTGGGGGTAAATCTGCTTTCTGTAGTCCTAGTCACACACAAGTGCTAATGATTGATTTGCTGAGAGGGGTCTTTGTGTGTCCAGCAGGATGAACAAGGGGAAAAACGTTAAAATATGGTTTCCAAATGTCTTCTGCAGCTTGTGCGTCTGAGTTTTAACGCATGCTCTGGCTTAGGCTACATTTAGGAATTGCCCCTTGGAGACAGGTTGGCAGGGCTGGGGTGTACTGTGGAGACCCAGGGCAAACTCATTTCAGGTTAGCCTAATGCAGCCTGCCAGGTGCCGAAATGTTGTGAAACTCTGTTTCTGCTATTGCTTCTGTGTCTTTGGGAGAAGATGATCATGGATGTAAACCCCTTTTTTTTTTTTTTTTTTTTTTTGGTGTTACCGTACTGTTAT
>JAWWLV010000001.1:36456410-36475354 GCA_035041135.1 Platyrinchus mystaceus
TAAAAAAAAAAAAAAAAAAAAAAAAGGTAATTTTTCAAGTTCTTCAAAACTGAGCTTTGAATTTTCTTAACTTTAGGATATTCACCTTGCAAAGCGATTTTATGACATGGCAGCTGAAGCAAGCCCAGATGCTCAGGTTCCAGTCTTCCTAGCACTTTGCAAACTTGGAGTGATTTATTCCTTGCAGTATGTACGAGAAATCAATGTAAGTAATGCAGAATTAAAAGAAAACATCAAATGTGTTTTCCGTTTTTGAAAAAAGCTTCAGTTGTAATCTTACTTAAGTAAAAGTCTTACTTGAGCCTTCTGTTAACTTCAGATAGATGTGTTTTGTGTTGTCGCATATTAAGTTACTGAAGCTGATGTTCCTATTTCTTATTTGTGTAATTTTGTGAAACTGAAACATGCACAGAAGTTTTATTCTGTGCTGCTCTCTCCTTGAAGAGAATTTCCCAAACCTGTTTGACTTTTCTTACTCACGACCATCTACTAATCAAAGTTAAGCAGATTTAACTGACATAATTGCTGTTCAGGAAAACAGAAATATTTTCTTGTACCCCTAATTCTCTTGCTGTTTTATATTCAGCTATTTTATATTCAACAACCCCATAAGACTTGTGTTTGATCTCTGTAAGAGAAAAAATGTTATTTGTATTAGATAGTTTACCTGTTGTGCAGAGTTTTCTACTAAGTGATGGCCCTGGAAAAATATACTTGCCTTTGATGAAGGCATTCATCAAATTCTTTCCATATAGTGTCTGAAATATTTCTCAGTAGTCTGCCATCTTACTGCCTTTTTGGATTACTTAATAAATTCAAATATTATGGAAGTTATTGCCACTTAGAATAAATGCAGTTTCAGGCAATTCAGCTAAGTTTGACAAAATGTAGTCTTGAGACCCATGTAGCACTTACAAAAGCTAGTATGCAGAACACAGCTTTTCCAAGTTTTAAGTCTGCTGATGCAGATTTAAACTGGTAGTGACTTTGTAGTATAATCAGATATAGTAGTGAAACATAAAGTGTGTGTGTTGGCTAATGCTTATGCAAATGGGGTCTGATAAAGAGGCACTTCAGTCAAAACTGGCAATAAGTCACTTTAATGTCCCTGTACCTTACCTCCACAAATCTCAGCATTGTACCACACAAGTGTCCTGGGGCTTAATGGTGTGTCATTCACGTCAAAGCCACTAAGCTACATACTGAAAACTTTCATCTCTAGAACAGAAAATAGAATAACTCATCCTGTATATCATGGCTCTTAGTCTTATTGGTGTTTGAGTTCCTGGAAGTTAAGAATGTCACTGATGTGATATTATTGTTTCAGAGAGGAAAAGAGCTTCTGAAGTTTTAAAACTGGTACTTGTACCTGAAAAATGTTGCAAGTCAAATTTAATTGCTTCCCATTTGTGTTCTTTGACATGATGATGTGGACTTCTTCTTTCTTAGATGAGGGAGGTATTCTCACATATTGATATGGACCAGCTGCTGGGGCCTGAGTGGGACCTCTACCTTATGACTATCATCGCTTTGCTTCTGGGAACAATTATAGCTTACAGACAAAGGCAGCACCAAGCGATTCCCAGACCAGCAGGACTGCGGCCAGCTGTGCCTCAACAAGAACCACCACCAGAGCATCAACCACCGCAATAGCAACAAGAGCCTCAGTGAAAGAACTGGATTTTTCCAAAAGGAACAATTTTCATTGTGATTTAGGACTTTGGATCAACAGTCCCTCCCCCAAAAGAGGCGCAAAAAAGTTTAAACAAAAAAAGTTTGAAAGCTGCTTAGAGTGATGCCTTTTTTCAGGGATAAGAAAATTATTTTGAAACTGATTTGAATGTTATTTCAGTGCCAATGGAATAACACTATGGCTTTTTTCGTGGAAACACAAGAGTGCTACTACAAAAATGTTGCCTGCTGTATCTAGTTCCTCTTTATTCAGAGTCCTTTTCATCTCCTAAGAGACAGAAGGCTAGCAGTGGAAGATTTTTGCCTGCTTGATAGCAGTTGCCCTTTATAAAAGTAATAACAATAAATAATTTTATGGCAAATTTAAGTCCAAGAAGCTGAACTATATTCAAACTCTAAAAAGACTGGAGCTGTCATGAACTTAGATTCTGATCTGCATCCCAAGTATTTCTATAGTCCTTATTTCATTACTTTTTAGTATTTCTTACAGTTTGGTCTCTTATGCTGTCTTGGATGGTTTAACATAGTTTTACAGAGTTTATCAATAATCTAAGCCAGCAAACATGCCACTCTCCATTTGTGCTTTTTTGTTTTGAGTATTTTCCTCCTTTCCCCTTAGACTAGACAGTTCTCAGCAGACAGTATGTAGCCCTTGAGGTGGATTGGGACAGATTGGGATCTGTAAAGCTTGTTAGTTGAAAACTGTCCTCACAGTGCCCAGATCTCACATACTTCTAAGACTTTTCAGGAGCCTGTGTACTTTGCAGTATTTTATAAAACCAAATTGATAGTGTTCCTAAATTATATAAATTTGCCCTTACAAAGAGGCTGAGTCTAGATTACAGAAAGTACCAGTATTATTACCGGCAGTGAAGGACAGAGTGAGAAATCTCAGTGAGTTAGCTGACCCTTTTTTTTTTTTTTTTTTTTTTTTGGTGTTACCGTACTGTTATGATTAAATAAAACAAACAGAAAAACCAAACCCATATAAACTTCCAAAGCGCCTATCACAAGGTACAGATAAAAAAAGTTCCTCGTTGTTAAAATGGGCATTTTGGAGAATAGAGGTGTTTCATTTTTAATGAGAAGAACTAAAGAATAAAAAGTGGTAGCCTTGGAGAATTGCAGATCAAAGGTTTCTTCATTGTAAAACAAATGAAAGGTTTCAGTCCTAGAAGTGATGAATAAATTGATAAATTTTTAATAGGAAGAATAGACTATAAATGGTAATTTAATTCTTTGGGGGAGAGAATCATTTAAGCAGTGTTTAAAAAGTCCAGATTTTTTTTTTCTGTGAAGATTTTAATGATAACTGAGGGGATGACTGGGAGAGTGCATGGTTTGGCCAAGCCTGTTGTGCTCAGCACTGCTTGCACAGACTGCAGTGCTCGTGTTCTTCCCAGCATGCATCCCAGCATGGACGTGGACACCCGCCTGCTTCTTGCAGAAGCCTGGTTGTGCCCTTTTCTTTTTCCCAGATGCATCTGGGGACTTCAACCTTTGAGGGAAAAACTGAATGCTTAAAAAAGAGTTCAGACTTATCAATGTGCCTGTGCTTGCAGCACACCATCCCTTGCCTTTGCAAGAGACAAAGCCCAGGGCAGGAGTGGTGGGGACCAAACCAGCCCATCTCTGTGTCCCCTGTCCCAAACCACCCCTGTGCTCAGTGCCAGGGATGTCTGGGGATGTGGGATTGAAAATGGACCCTGATGGAAGGAGTAGATCACCCAGGAGTGCTGGTGCAGGGGGGGGCTCAGTCCAGGGCAGCACAGGGCAGGCAGAAGGCTGGGCAGAAAGGGCAGAGCTGGGAGAGGAAGACCATGGCCTTTGTGGGGTAAAGTGAGCATTAGGGACTGTAGGCTGAGGAAGGGGCTTTTAATGGCATTCACCTAGGGCAGCTCGCTGCTACCAGACTGACAGGCTGATGGGTGCTGCCAAATTTGCATAATAACACTACTCATAAAGGCCTTGAGGTCCCTGCTCATTGCTTCTCCATCACCCACTGAGCACAGCCATTGCATTGGGCTCATCCTTCTCTCTGTAGCTGTGACCCGCTTTTCACACTCTAAACCCGATTTTATTTGTCATTTGTGGGGTAGCCTGGCCCATCTCTGGAAGGAAACCTTGTCAGCTCCTATATGGTGTTCCTGCATGGCCAGTGGCTTAGACCACAACCCACTGCTGTGTCCCTGCCTGGGCTGTGCCCTGGCACGTCTGAGCTGCCAGTTTCCCAGTCTGTGTCTTCCTGTGATGCTGTCACGTTCATTAACTTTTCCCTCTTCCTTTCTCTTGGCAGTGTTTTGAAAGTTAAAAAAAATAGAGGAAAAAAGAAAATATTTGCCTCTTGCTTGATATTAATTCCCTGATACTAATCTTTATTCATTGTTCCATTCCCCATCAGTTTTCTCCCCTTGCTTTCATGAGATACCTCTCATAAGCCAGGTGGATGGAGATGCTCCACTACAGCCCTTGTGCATGGACATGTACTCACTTCACAGACCCAGGTGGCTGAGCCATTCCTCATGCCCCTGGGTAACAGCTATTTTGGAGAGAAAAATGTGCTGCCACTTGCACTAGTGATTGAATTCTGACTTCTTGCTGACCTTAGAGCAATGCAGAGATATTTGCAAGGTTCAGAGTAGAATCAAGTTGTTTGTGTCTCTATCACAGATTAATATCTTTAATATTTTCAACAAAATAAAAAGAATAAAAAGCCCACTTTGACTTAAGCAAAATAATTTTGTAAGAAAAGGTAATGTTTTTGACCACTATTGCATTCTCAAATCAGTTTACACTGAAGAGGTGTAAAGGCATGATGGGACCTGTTAGGTCACGGGCATAATTTTTTGGTCAGCTTTCTGCTTACTGGGAATCAGAAATGTATGTCTGCATTCAGTCCTTTGCTGTGTCACTGGATTCCTGATGATATGCCCAAGCTCTAACAGCTGGTCACAGTGGCAGAAAGCTCCAAACTTCAAAGCAGGGTTGAGCTTTCTGACTTTAACCCTTGTGGGGACTGCAGATAGGCAGTGATAATACTGCAGAAATTTTAAGAGTTTTATTTGTAGCTTAAATAGCAGCACAGACATCCCAGATAATGAAAGGTGCACCTGTAAGTTTTCATCAATTAATTTCTTAGCTTGTATCAACTTTAGGTGGTAAGTGGATAATTCAGTATTATCAGTAAGGGTGTAACTGAAGTTGATTCCACCTTGCTAACAGGAATTTTATTTTTCAGCTCTGTGGGGGTTTGGCCAAATGTTTGTTTCAGGTGGATTCTCCCATTCCTTTTCCGTACTCTTCAGCTCTACTTTGATGGCTGCTCCAAATGGCTGGTGTTAGCCTGAAATCAAAACTAAATCCTGAAGAAGGTTAAACAATAATGTCTGGAGGTTGCCTTTGTACAAAAGGGGTTCACCTTGGGAAATTCATATCTATATCTAGCTCACTGTTCTCTTTAAAAGCTTATGGGTCTGATTCAGCTTTGTGTTTATTTTGCAGCATTGCTTTGGGTAGAGCTGCTGCTGGTTTTTCACTGATGTGTGAGATCAGAGCAATGCCTTGAGGTGTTTAACTCTTTGCACTCACAGCAATAAGCTTCTGAAAGCTCTGTGAGCCCATTTGCAGCAAAGGGATATTTGCTGCTCCCGTTTCTCCACTGCCTCTCTGGCACGGAGCAGAGGGGACTTGAACACCTGGGGAGATGGAAGTGAATGCTCAGAAGGCACCCAGGCTTCTCAGTGTAGACTTTTTATCAACCAGGCTTGTATGAATCCACACTTATGGACATTTTATTCAGTTTTAACCCAGTGAGAGGTTTTGCTTCAGTGCATAAATAAAGCGTCTAAATCTTGTCAGCTTGGATGTTGTTAACAGTGCTAATGCAAGCAAACGGGAAAGTTGTGTTGAGTCTGGCCACCTTTCCCCCCTCTCCCAGAAGCCTGGCTGAGAGAAATGTGCAGAGTAAACCAGCATAGTGAGAGCTGAAAGAGTCTGTACAATGTATGTGAGGATGTTATTATCTTGAATATATTTTAACTTGTGCCTTCCCCACCCCTGCTCACCATTTTTTACTGTTTTTAACGTATGCATTTTAAAGGCATGCTGAAATGTTTCTTTGTCTGGCACTGTCGAGATACAGATGATTATGAATTTAATTTGCTGGCCCTCAAATACTTGCCTTCGCTAACACTGCGCTCTAGTGACTTGCACCATTATGTCTGCTGTGTTCACTCTTATCTTCTGATTTTTGTACCTCTAGATATTGCTTGTTCAGCTGTTACTGTTCAGTTTAGCTTTCAAATTCTTGTTGCCTGTCCATGCTCCAGCCCTGTGCTCAGAGGCTGAGCTCTTGTAGTTTTTCCTGTACCTCTTAGACCTGTCCAAGAAAGCTTTGAAGCTGCCTGTGCTGAATGTGTGGCATTAATTGCAAAACTGCTAATGCCACTTAATGACAACTCCCTTCTTCATTAGCAGTGATGACCAAGTAATAACTGTAGAATGGCACAGTCAGTGCTGGACCGAGCATAATTTATATAATGTGAAATGCATTTCCAACTTAGCTGGAAGTGGAAGAGGCTTCCATAGCTACAAGCTCTCCTACACTTGCAAAGGGCTGCATGGTTTCTTTGCTTTATTGTAGTATTGGTTTTGAAAAACTTTACATGAGTTTAAAGCTTGGGAAATGGAGAAAATATAAAGGGAAATATAGGAAGTGTGAAAGTCAATCAGTTGGCATATGGAAATAAAGATTGACGGGAAAAGAGGTCATAGCCATCAACACTATTATAGCAGTATGCAGAGAGAAATCCAGAATCCATGTTGCAAAATTGTTTCTTTAATTGGAAAATGGAGAATTTCTTGGCACAGCACTTCATGTGTTGGAAATAGATGGTATGTAAAAAGAAACAGTGTTTTTCTTTTGGAAATACTCTTCTATTGGCTAGCAGATATGGAATATGATTACTTAAGGCTTCTGTTTATTTAAAAGGACAGTTTATTAACAGTTTTATGACCAAATTTTCCAAAACTAAATCTTTCATTTGTATAGCTGAGATTAGCTTAAATTTGATATCTAGCCTTAACACAGCTGGTAAATTTGTTTTTAGTAATCAGAGAATCATGGACTGACTGAAGTGGGAAGGCACCTCTGAAGGTCATCTAGTCCAAACCTCTGCTTTGGTGAGGGTGAGCAGGTTGCTCACAGCCACAAGCAGTTAGACTCTGAATATTTGCAAGGATGGAGACTCCATAATCTCTCTGGGTAACCTGTGCCAGTGCCTGACCACCCTCATGGTGGGAAAGTGATTGTGGATTTTTATTACATTTAAAAAGGGTTTCCTGTATCTCAATTTGTGCCCATTGCGTCTTGGCCATAATAATATTCCTCATATAAATAATTTTTATTCAATGTTTTGTTAATTTATATTGGCTCAGTTGTGCTTGAGAATTCCTGAAAAATTAAGATTTTTTTTTTTAATAGGAAATGTGGCAGAAATAATTTTGTTTCCAGAAATTAAAATGTGAAGTTATGTCTTTAAAAACTAGTGTATATCATTGAATAAGAACTCTTACCACCTTTTTTCCACGTTGTTTTTTGTATGTGAGCGGCTAATCGGTTGCCACCCCATTAAGGGTTATATTTATGACTAAATAATATTTTATCAGATCTTTTTTGTAAGTTGCCTCTTCAGTGAATGTATTATGTCATAAAATTTAGTAGATACAAGATCAGATTTCTGATTTTTTAAGACTGTCATAAAATAACTTTAGTGGGGAAAAAAACCAGTAACAGCAATACGACCCGAAGCCTCTTTCCCCACTTTCCGCATTCCTAATTAACTTGAAATCGCACTGGACAATCCTCAAGTAATGTGCAAAAGTGACATCTAATAGATGGAAATTGTTAAGAAACTTTCAGCTGTCCTCTGGGAATATGCCTTAGTGCTTCTGTGTGCTTAAGGCTGCCAAAAATATCCCCAGTAATTCTCAAACTCTTTTGGCAGATGAAGGCAGAATGACTGGTTTTACAACAATCAAGATCAGATGGTGGCAGATCTATCATACACTTTTCTATATTAAGAAATATGTACACTGGGAAATAAGCCGTGATCATATGTTCCTTCTCTTTCCATCGATTTGTTGCTAGTGAGTTACTGTTAGCATTAGCGTCTGTAAAAGATGGAAGACAGTAAGAGTTCAAATCAGTCGTGCTCTACGTGCTTTTTATTTCAAATATTCTTAGTGCAGTTTCATTGCTGTCTTGGGAAAAAAAAAAAAAAAGTTCAGTTTTCTCTTTCACCTGCCTAATAATGAGCAACTGTCAGACACACTTTGATACTTCTGTGGCTTGAAGCAGCGGTGACCGTGAAGAAAAATACACCTTTTTCTGCTAAGTCTTTGTGTTTTTTCAGCAAGAGATGAGCTTATACTCTTGGCAGGAGATACTGTCTTTGTTCTGCTAAGATGTATCATTTGAGCTGTGGATGATTCTTGGAAAACAAAAGCATTTAATTTTTAATCCCAACCAAGCGATCTGTGTGAAAACCCATGGCTAACCCCACAGAGCATTTCTGCTGCATTTGCAGAAACAACCTGGGCTCTTTTTGTATTTGCCTGTTTCTTTTGAGGAATTCCTACACCTTTCTTTGTTATTTTTGTTTTCCTAGGGGTTTTGTTCTTAGAAACTACTCTTACATTTTTCTTACAGTTCCCTTTATCTTTTCTTATAGTTACCTTTATCTTCAAGTGGTTTCCCAGTCTACCAGAAGCAATTGCAAAGTTGCTTCTGCATAAACTTCAAGTAAGCCTGATATATGCCTGTAAAATTGTAACTCCACTCATGCTGGAAATTCAAAATCTCCTCTTTTCAGGGTGTGCACTCAGTCTTGCTGATATTTGGTACCAACACAGTGATGTGAGTCATCTCCTATTTGGAGATGTAATTTCACTGGTTGAAATGGACAGTAGTATCAGCATCCAACCCTAATTCAAGATGACCTTTATTTTCCTTTGCTGTCTTGAGTCAGAGTCTATTTCCATTCAGGTGTCCTCTAGCCAAAGATAAATGAATTGGTTCAGATCTGAAAACTGTGTGTGAGGAGTCGTCCTAGTCTCAGTTCCTTTAGGTAGTTTGTTCCACAGCTACAGTTCAAAGCATATCAGTTTTGTTTACAAGTCTACATGCAAGTGAACAAAAGGATTCAAAAATTCCTTTTCCTTTAGGATAGAGCTGTGTAATAGAAGCTATAATTACTTTCCTCTGAGATAAAGAACACGGGTCTGAATTCAGGAAACAGAGATGCTGTGAGAGCCCAGAAGGTTGATGGTTTGTTATAATTATTCAAGAGTCTGTTGATGGGAATGCCTGCCCCAACATTCCCAGCAAATGGCCTCTGTCAGGCTGAGAGGGAAGCTCTATCCTTTTTTTTTCCTTTTCTTTTTTTTTTTTTTTTTTCCTGATCCAGAGGATACCCGCAGGAGGATACCTCCCTGGCTCCCAGCCAAACCCCAGAGTGGTGCCACTTTCCTCTTGGTTCCCCCACGCGGTTTGCACCTTCGCTCTGCCATCTCCTTAGCAACTCGGAGCACACCAGCAGCACACAGCCACACAGCCCCCGGGAGCTGCAGCTCTATTTATAGGCAGCTGAGCCTGGATGAAAATTTCCAGAATGCTCTGGTAAGGCCTCTACAGGCACAAAAAAACTTATGGGTCCTGCTAGAGGATCTGGCTTGGTGCCGTATCTCAAAGTCCTGGCCTTCGCAGGATGTTCAACCTTTTCAGTAAAACACACACACTCTGAGACATAGCAAGGATTTGCTGTTTACATACCTGATAATTAACCTTTCAGGAATCATGTTCTCTGTAACCCAGGTTAGGAAGTGAAATGCAGATGCAAAAACAACAGCCTGGGGTAATATCATGTCGTAACAGGAAAAGTCTGAAGAATGATGCCATGTCTGTGGTGGTTTTTTTGGTGTGTTTTTTGTTTGTTTGTTTGTTTTTTGGGAAGGTTTTTTTTTATTTCAGGGGTATAGCTTAGTGAAATCGTAGAAAACAGCAGAGGAAAATATTTTTTCTGAGCTTTGTGGTTAGGGGGTTTTTTTAATTATATTTCTTCAGGCTGAATTCTACATTGAAAACAAGATTTAATCACTGATTATATTGCTTAGTGATGCTCTGCAAAGAGTTATTGATTCAGCATTTCCCTTAGTCATGTGGCTGAGAAATAAAGAATGTGTGGTGGTACTAAGAATGACTTGAAGTATTAAAGAAATAAATGATAATCCATTAAAATGGGTTGGTTGATGAGACCTGATGATACACTTTTCCTGTATACTGATCTAAAACTATAAGACACCCATGAAGGGATTTAGTATTTCTTGGGAGATAATATCTTTTAAGTCAATCTGAGGGGCTTTTTGGAGATCCTAAAGTTACCATATCTAGTTGTATGACAACTTTGTACTTTTTAAGCTCAGCAAAATCATAATTAATGACTTCCATAATGCAGTATATCCGGATCTTGTATACTAGTGTAGGAGAATTTTGTGTCCTGATCCTAGGGCATCCCTCCCAGATTTCCCTCATACCCTGCATTCCCTGTCAATGACTGCTAATGGGAAAAACTTTGGAAGAAATATCACTCTGCTTTTGAAATACTCTTTGATGTCTCAAAGTCATGACTGCAATTGTTTTCCTGGATGACATGTTGAGAAATAATACCTAAGACTGGAGGAGCAAGGGAAGTCCAAAACAACAATTAACCTACTCCAGTTGATAGGAATGTGGGAATTACATGCTTTTGTGTATGCTGTTGAGGGGATAAGGAGCCTCTACATGCAAGGAGAACATGAGGAGGTGAAGACATGCACTGTATAGGGAGGCTGATTGACAGTCCAGGTGGTGCAGATCAGTAATTGGAAATTCATTGCACATTAATCTTCTAGTATTTATTGTGAGATATAGGAAGGAGAATAACTGACCTCTGAAGCAGCTAACTCTTTCAAGGCCATCTGAGAAGATGTTCAGCTTTCAAAATAGCAAGACTGTTGAAGTATTTCTCTTTAAAACCTTCATTTTTTTGTTGGAGCAGGAAGAATGCTGGTGGAGGAAAAAGCCACCACCATGTGCTTCAAGTGATAGAATTTAGGTGAACAGCCTTAAATATTTAATGTTTATTTCTTTTACAGTGCAGCTTCAGATTGCCTTGGAAAAATCATTTTTTTATTTGGTGGTGAACACATTTTTGCCTTTACAAAATGCATCTTGCACATGTTGCCTGCCAATTTCATGTCTGATTTACCTGATTTGTGTCTCCACATTGGTGGGCTTATTGTATGTTTGTCCATGTGCCAGCAGACTCTGCAACTGTATTTTAAGAGGTCTGTTCATGTCTAAATATTTATATTCTTTTCATGAGGCTGAGACTGATTGTATGTGCTAGCAACTTTGTCCCTGCACCCCCCTTCCTCCCCCAGACCAAGTGTGGTTTTGGTACGTTTTCCTCCTCACATGATTTCAAAAATCCGGTGCTTTCCACAATACAGTTTTGGATGTATAATTGGTTTCTGGTGACCACATTTTTTCTCATTTCTTTTGGACTGCCTCTGTTCTGTTACACGCACATTTGTCTCTCCATTAACGTCAATGTGAATTACAGATGAGAAGCTAAGTGTGGATAAATTAGTAACTGCACAAAACGGAAGGTGGCATTTAAGTTTCTGAATTATTTGTGTGGGCACAGGACAGCTAATGAATACCTGAGGATCTGAACAAACAAGCAGCACCAGTGTGCAGGGCTCTGCTGTCGACGCGGTTCACAGTGCTGTGGCTGGGGAAGGTGGGAGTATATAGGGGGCAGTGCAACTCTGCTAAGTTTTAACACTCACTCTTCTGGCAAGTGCTGTGAGTTGATGGAAGTGCTGGTTGTGGTTTTGGAGCCAGAAATCATGCTTGCCTCTAAGAAAGCAGTTGTCTATGTACCATAAATAGAAGACTAAATAGTCTGCATCTCAGTCCATAATGTACTGAGACTTCTCTCAACCCTTGAAATGGTGTAAAACAGTCCAGAATGGTGTTTCTTGCAGTAAAAATTCAGTTCTTGGATGAAAGCCTTTGTTGAAGATGGGCCATATTCTCTGCTTCACTGCCTGTGGTAACACTTTATTCATTTATGTTAGGAGAAAACCTTTTGTCTTCAGCTGAACAACTTCTGCTTTGCTTGCGGTGCCCTGCAGAAGCATTACAAGAGGTTTCCTTGAAGGGAAGCACTTAACTATTTTCTAAGCTCACTTTCAAAGTACTTTGAATTAATTATAAATGAGTAAAGCCGTCTGGCTCTTGATTACACAATTGCCTATCCTGGATTCCCTGTAATGAAATGTAAGCTGGCCCAGTCATAGTAAAACAGGAGGTGCTTTCTCTCCTATCTTATGATCTGTGCTATTCTCAGATCTACTGTTCTGATTTCTTTTAGGCTGCAGTTCTGCCAGCCTTCTCTTTCCTCCCCTCTCTCCTTGCTAGCCTATTTTATTAGGCTTTTCTTTTGGCTGCACTTATGCTCGTATCCTGTTATAATTTCCATTGAAAGTAGTTAACATACATTGGTACAGTGCTTTTTTGCACTGACATAACGCAATGCATTTTATTTATTTAAAGGATTCTAAGTGCCTCTAGTGTCTAAGTGTTTGACAAACACATAAAAATACACAGAAGTCAAGCACTTAGCTGCCCTGAGAGGATGGGTTTCCCTCTGTCTCTGCCAGGAACATCCATAAACCCAATTACTCATGTACCACATAGTTTAGTAACAATTAAACTGAAGTCTTTGCTTTCTGTATGGTGAACCCTGACCTCTTGTCTCCATCGTTTGCCACAACTTGAACCTCACAGGATATGCTGCGTTTTATGCCATTACGCTGTCTTTTTCTGCCCTTGTTTTTGTGTAGTGCTGGATATTATGGTCTGCATTTCTTCTCACTTTCGTCACGTTTTTACTAAGTTTACTGCCTTCAGACGGGATGGGAGGTGGCTCAGTGCAAGTGACATGGATGTCTCTTGCTCTGACGTTTTTATTCTATGCAAAATATCAGGAAGAATTTAAGGAGCGGTAAAGTGCAGGTTTGGACTGTAATAACAGTGTATAAGCTGAAGATCCCAGCCTCAGTTTTGGAGTAGAGGTCATTGAGCCCTAACACACTTGGATCATGGCACATGTGGTGGAGATGGGGCTGCTCCTTGCTCTGTCCATTGGGTCTGTCCTGTAATGGGTGTCCAGCACTGCTCTTGACCTTTCCACTTGCTGAGGAAGGATGGGTTCAGAATGACTTAGGAAAATGGTAACCATCTTCCCCAAGATGCAAGAAGGGCAACGTAAATTTATTCACCCCTGCTCCTTTCCCTTCCTCCATGTGTTGGTTTAGGGAGTTGAAGACATGCTAGGAAAATGGATGAAGCTATAAATTTTCATTTCTTCTTAATATATTGATAATCTGGAAACTAAGTACAATGGATTCTTCTGGGCTTTGTTTTTTCATATTTGTTGGAGACAGTAAAGCAACAGTATGGAGGTCCTTCACGTACCTTCCTTCACAAACCTTCACATACCAAGCTTGTTGGCTGAGTATTGCCTTGAGAGGCAGTACCTGCTGATTTACCATCCACCCTGCCTTTGGGATTTGAAGCCTATGTTGATGAATGCTGTTTAATCTCAGAATTACCAGAGAGCTGATGCATATCTATTACTGTGCCAGACTTGGAGTCATCTACATTGGAAATTATTTGAAAGGGGAGACCTGATTCTTTATTATTTTCCCCTTTTACTTATATGTTGCTCTCTTCTACCAGTCCACCAAGATTAGACCATACAAGTTGCCTTTTTCTAACAAGGTGCTGAATTTTTTCATCTGCTCGCTTCCAGCTCCCTTTGCCAAAACCTCTAGCCCTGAAGCTGCTTTTGTGGAGCATCCTGATCTTCAGGACTCATTCCCACAGCTGGCACTTGGGTTTGATAAAGACATGAGCCCCGTGAGTTTTAACCTTCAGCAACCATGGAAACCAGCCTTGCGCCCTTTGAAGAAGTAGTCCTGAGCACAAGTCACTTTAAAGACCCATGCACTTTGCTTCATGAGTCCTTCACAAAATGGATAGAAATTGTCACTCGATAGCATTTAGCAAATAAGGCAGAACTCATAGAACATATGTTCTAAGGATGACAGAAACTGTCAAAACTGTAAGGCAATTACACTAATTCACCCTCTCCTAATAACAGGCACATTAGTCTGGCCTTGCTGGAAACCTGTTGGAAATAGATGGTCTTTCAGAGTGGTTTCTCTATTTATTTTCTCTTCCTTCCTCTCTAAGTGGTAACTGGAACCTGTATAGGCAAACAATGAAATATGAAGTATTTTCAGGGGAGGCAGCAGAGAAGAGCTTTGGTGAGAAAAAAAATAAACCAGTGGAAAACAAGGCTTCAGAGGAGAAAATTGTCATTTTGAGATTGGCTCAGATGGTTAGAGCATGGTGCTAATAATACAAAGGTTGTGGGTTTGATCCCCATATGGGCCATTCACTTAAGAGTTGGACTCAGTGATCCCTTCCAACTCAGAATATTCTGTGATTATGTCTATTTAGTCTAGGACTAACTAACTTGCGCTACAACTTGATCTTTAGGGATGCCCTTCAAATGGGAAGGTAAGCTCAGCAATCGCCCCCTCCAGGTGTGCCTGAAGACCCCCTCCAAGTTGTATCTTCCCAGAATCTTACCAGAAAGAGACTCTCAGAGGAGGCATCCACATATAACAGAGTGTTTTTGGCTACTCTGATGCAATGCATATTATGAAAATACTTTGATGGGGGTTTTGACTGCTTGACCATAGTAACAGGGTTGTGGTGGTAGGATGTGTCAGCACACTTCGTGTTGGCTTGAGCTGACTTGCAAAAGGTCTAAGAAAAGTTGCTGCTAAAATAAAACTGAAGAAGGAGTAAAGTAGGTAACCTTGCAGTGAGCGTGAGAAAAATCCTAAATTTGCAGTCTCTTGCCAAATTTATCCATCTCTTTTCCCACATTCTCTACTTCTGAGGAACGATGCTTAGCAGTTACTTTCTGTCTTCAGAGGTAATAGATGTGAGCATCTGTGATGTGGCAGGGCTTTTCATTTGAATTGTTATTAGCATGTGTTGGAGGTACATATCAAGCAAAGTGACATTTAAAATATATTGCATGTTGTACGCCAATATCCCGTAGAAAAGTGTGATGTATCAGTAACCAAAATTAGTGATGGAGACGTACCATCATATAATCTGGGTCTCTCTCTGTGAAATCACAGACCACTACATAGCAATTTACCTAGGTACTTGTAATGCTTTTATGCATGCTTATTTTCCCTCCCTACTATCTGAGCCCATGTTCTTGCTTCTTCAGTAGGCTTTTGCTGGTATGTTCTGACCAACACCACAGGCTCTTTTGGCTGTGTTATGATACAAGTCTCTCTTTGCCTTTGAGCCAGCTCCATCCCGGAGCTGCCAAGCCAGAGCAATGGGGGAAGGTTTCTTTGTTGTAGAGGAGGAACCAAAATATGGTAACTCAGTCTCTACTGGGAGAAGCGATCGGAGGTGTTGTATAGAAAAACTACTTGAGAAGAGTGGTCCTGTGTTCATGCTCAGTGTGAGCAGGATCGGGGTAGGGAATGAGACATACATCATGCAGCCCTAAACACGTGGTAGGACAAGTTGTGTCAAGCTGGCAGCAGCATCATCCCAGGCTGACCATGTACTTAGCAGGGCCAGGCAGATGCCCTAGAAGCTGCACTGCACTACCTGCAGTTACCTGGGAAACCACAACAAAGCAATTACATTTGAGTAGTATGAATTACTTTCAACTTTTATTTTATTTTAATAAAATTTTAGTTTAATTTCAGTTCATTCTTGAAAGAGCTCTTTCCTCCCCAGTAAATTACAGGTATTTCTAATGCTGCAGTCAGAAGCTTGAAAAGTGTCCCAGCTAGCTGCCATTAAGCCACGGTAACAGGTGCTTTATTGTGATATGGTCAGTGATCAGAGCCTCCTGTATTCTGATTAGATTTATGTGGCCTGTGCTGGTATTTGTAGCTTCACTGGTGTGAACACCAATGCTGTTCAGTTTAGTTTAAAATTAGTTCAGGTTTGCTTATCTGTCCTGCAGTCAGCTTTTGGGTATAGCATGCCAGCCTTGCTAGTACAGAGCAAGGGCATCTCTGTTGGGAATGGTAAGAAACAGCTATTGCTTTTTTAATTTTTGTTATATTTTGTAGCACCTTTCTCAGGAGGGTCTGTTTTGCACCCACTGAATAAAGACTTAAAAATGTGAAAATTAGATCCAACAAGATTGTTTGGTCATTTGAAATAAAGTGTCTTTAGAGTTTGTTGCCATCATGAGGATTTAAATGAGACTTTCCAAATCTCAGTTCACCAAAGCATGGCTGCTTTGGCATAGAGTACAGTGAGCCCCCCATGCTTAGCTGGGAGGTATGGGCACCTTCTGAAGAGCTTGGGCATGGAAGGGGGTGGAGTGGATGCTGCAGCTCCATTTGGGTTTTGCTGGACCTCCGTGATGGATACTGCCGGGTTGGTAATCACCCAGCCCCCCAGAATGGTGGCTGCACATTGCTGAAACCCAATTTTCAAATAGGAAATTGGCCTTTTATCTTTGGTACTTGCTACATAATGGTGCAGAGCATTAGTCAGCTGAACCTCACCATTGGTTTACTGCTTGGTTGTAAATTGTAATTGGCTGACTAACCTTCTCTGATGTTAAGTGCCTTAAAAGGTTGTTTTTCCTTTATTTTAGTTTAGATTTAGTTTCTGGCTTTATGTGTTCTTTTTGTTTATTCTTCTAGTAAAATGTAATTAGAAATTAAAAAGAACAAAGCAAACCTCCAACCCTACTGATGTACATTAACATGAATCATCATCTCTTGAAAGTATGTGTAATCCAGAGCTCTGCAACCTGATATACATCCCCTTCATTTGGTAAATATTTAAAATAACTGCAGGCATTTTTTCACATTCTTGAGCAAAGACCACATTGGTGTGTGTTCACCCTTGTTTCTAAGTATTGATGTTTTGAAGCCAAAGTATATTTAATTAAATGTCTTTTTCTTTTTAATTTCTAGAATTTATTGTACTGTACAAAAATGAATATAAAGGAAGAGAGAAAAACCTACCAATTTATTTGCCTTTTAATAATAAAAAGGAGTATATTAGAAAGAAAGTGTAAGCAACTTTAAATAGTGCCAAAGGCTGTAGTCTTTGAGAACAGTTGAATTGGGAGATTTATATAATGAACAGAGCTGATGATGTCTGTAATAAAGTGGATTAGCTTTTACAAATTCTGTTACACCATGTATTTTTACACAGCTAATCTCCCATGTTTGCAGTTTCAGTCATAGGTTGTTGGGGAGCACCCAGATAGATTAGAGTTCTCCAAAGTGTGTTGTAAATGCTGGCACTTCCCAATATAGTTTCTGAAGGAGAAAAGAAACATTTTCCTACCTTTTCCTCTGGGTCATATGGTACTGCCCAATTAGCAATTATTTGTTCCTGCCCTCAAATAGAAAAATACTGACTTCTTTCTCTTTTGGTAGAAACTCTTTATCTCTGATACATCTTCTGTTAGGTACTCCTTACAGCTTCTGTAGAGTTGTCTTTCATGAGAATAAAGCAAATTCTGAGAACAATGCTTCTTCCTGCAAATTGTTTTAAGCTAAATATGTCCTGTTCTGTGGATTATATTTTGGGAATCATCAAGGCACCAGCTCTGATGGTGGTGGAAATGTTGGGCCCCTGTGTTGGGTGATGCTGATCTCCAAGGACCATTTCTTTCAGGTAGGGTGTCATGGGAGAGCAGGGTGTTCAGGCAGCACTGGCAGCCCACCAGGGTGTCTGTGCATGGGAGACTGTAAGAGCCTCTCGCCCAGATCAGGGCAGCAGCCCATCCCTCTTTCTCTGCCTCCAGCAACAGCAGGGATTGTTCTCTTGGCAGTTAGGGACTGGGACTTTCACTGTGGCATTCAAGGTTTTTATTTTAAGTAGATATTAACCAATAACGTGGTCTGATATTGGCACACTTGCTTATTTTGAGAAATGTTTTCTGTCCCTTTTTCTTCACACTTAGGAGGTGTCCTTCCATGGAATTCCCCACTGGCTTGAAATGTCCTGCCAAACTGGGACTTTAATTCTAATTGTCAAATGATCTTCAAATTATTTTTTAGTAAAATGATGTAATTTTTTTTTGTATAGTATATTAGTGTATACTCATGCAGATTTCTTAATCAGAACAGATTATTTTTAAATCCCATGAACGGTGCTTTGATTCATACTTAAGAGTAGACTAGAATGGTGCTGATATTTTTTTAAGGAACAAAGCTTGACTTAAAAAAATGTGTCAAATTCTGTTGATCATGTTTGAAACAGTCTTTGCAAGCAAGGGACTTGAAAAGCCTGGGATCAGTTTCCTGCTATTCTCCAACACTTCTTGCATCTCCTTGGGGAGGCAGTTTAGGCTTTCAGTGCTCAAATCATCATCTCCAAAATGGGGATAATAAAGACTTTCCTAGTGCCTAGGAGTGTTGAGATGACAGATCAACTGATGGATCATTTACGGATTCCAAGAGCGTTTATGTTCCCCTCTGCGGCAGTAAACCTCAACCTTTCCCAAAATGTAGCTACCCACTGGGCTTCCATAGCCAGGATAGATTCAGTGGATTATGTTTTTATTATAGTGGTTTTCTATGTAAACAATTTGATTTCCAGGGCAAGTGGTGTATGTATGTGTTCATTCACTCCGTTGAGATCCCAAAACACTTGCCAAGTGCTTTGATCCTCTTGCCAAGAGAAGAGTTCTGTACAAGGTTGGGGCCACTTTCGGGGGCACTTTAGCCAATTAGCATTGCGCCCTAATTTAGAGTAGGAGACTGAAAAGGGAATATAATTTTGCCAACTCTGGACCATTAGGTTGGTGTTATAAGGAATCTCTGCATCTTATTTCAAATCCAGTATGTTTGCCATCCTGTGGTGCTGGATCAGTAACAACTGTGAAGCATGACAATATGCATAATTTTCTGTAATCTCCAGTGAAGGTTTTTTAATTTTCCTCTCATTCAAATTGTCACCTAGCATTGCCTGCTTAGTGCCATGTTAATTGGGGTACTTCTTCCCTGACTCTTTTTGCACAAAAAAACCATGCCATCTAGATGATATTTGTCAAGTCAAT
>JAWWLV010000001.1:36475454-36518127 GCA_035041135.1 Platyrinchus mystaceus
CACATTTAGCTAACTGTGAAGGATGTTACTAGGCTTCATATAGAATTTGTGACAAACAGTGTGGTATTTGGATTTACTGCTTGTAGTCACTAATAGGAATTTGGCCTGCTGCTGTTTTTTTTTCCCTCTGCCAGCTAGAGGGAGAATCCTAACCTTAACATTATTTATTTGGAGGCTTTTTGAGTTAATTAATTTAACTCTTCACTGCCTTTGGTCGCATGGTTTTATGAGTATTTTTAATTGATCTTATTTGTATGTAAATGCAATCTAATATTAATTTAACAAGATGGATTCAAGTCAGTGGTCAACCCTGCTGTTCATTCAAGGATATTACTCAGTGCTGTTTATTGAGTATAATTTGAAGGTTATGGCCACCCCAGAAACAAAAAAGGGAAAGCAGCTACTGGTGGTAAAATCCTGTATTTGTAGGCAGTTTCACTGATGGATATTGTTAGCTTGGAGTTGTACTGGCCACAGCAAATAAATAGGGCTTTCTTTTCCTTCCACTGACTTTTACAAATACAAAGGGAAATGTGGAAAGGGAAAAGGGAGCTCTTAACCTGAGAATTTTAGACCATTTGGATTTAAGCAAACCACCCATTTATTCTTAGATTAATGGCTTGCAGGCAGACTCTATCAGTTGTGAACTGTATTGTATTAATTTGCAATAGCAAGAGTTAATGCTAGTAATTGCTTTTCCTCTATAGAGAGAGCCTGTAGTAGATTGTTTTTACATGGCAATCTGTGATTGATAGATCAGGGAAAACAGGACCAAAGAAGGTTACTGCCTCCCAACCACTTCCCCCTTCAAATTAAAATAATTTGCAATTTGTAGGATGCCTTGTAACACGTGCTTCAGGAATGAGGCAGTAAACACACTAGGCTGCATTCCCTTAAAGCAATGAACCTCTTATTGCCTTTCTTTAACCAAACCAAACAAGTCCTGTTATTGGGAGTCCATTGAAAACAAGTGTGCTGGCGAAACAGCTCCCAGACCCCTTCAGCAAACTTCCTTTACGGTCAGGCAGCGGACCTGATGAAAGAGCCTGTTTGTGAACATTTGGATTCCTTCCATTGATTTGTAAATCCACTTTAATAAAGTACTGCCGAAGCTAGTGAAATGAGCAATCGAGGGCTTCCATTAAGTTTCTAACAAATATCTGATGCAGCTTGTATCACTGGTACTGGCACATGCTTTTGAAATTGTTTTTTTCCTGCTGCATCGGATCGTTTTGAGATTGGGGGAGTAGGGGAAGTAGGGGGAAAAATGCAGTCTCCATCAGCCACACGTTACATGGCTGCTTTATTTTTCAGTGCTGCTAAAACTCCTCTTATTTAACATCGATCATACCAAGGAGCTAGCAAAGTATAGTGTTAATTGGGTCCACTGGAATTCCTGTCCCCTGGGAGAGAAAGCTTCCTAGGCAGGGAGGGCGGAGGGAAGGAGGGAGGGAGGGAAGGAGAGAGGCAGGCAGGGAGGAGGGGACCCACTGTGCGCCGCATAAAATGTAAGTGCATTAGACATCAAGACTTCTGCTTGCATCTCTGGGAAGCAGCCACGGCGGTTCCCACCCGCCCCCCCTTTCAGAAATTAGCCAACTCTATTTTATTTTTTTCTTTTTTTTTTTTTAAGTCTGGCAGTTCTTCTTGAATTTACAGCTCCTTTCTTTTCTTTTTCCTTCTTTTTTCTTTTTTTTTCCCCTTTGAGGACAGCTTTTTTTTTATTATTTGAATTGTTTTCCTCTCCTTTCTGCAAAGCTGCAAAAGCTCTGCTTTGAAAACTGCTGCCCCAGAGTGCAGTTGCTTAGCTGTCCTGTCAGCATTGTTCTAATGCTCATTCCATATGTATGTCACATAGGAGCAGTACCCTCCTCCTCTCCCTTCCCCCATCCACGCATTTGATTTTTTTTTCCCTAAAGATTGAATTTTTTTTCTTATTTTTCCCAAGGAGCTTGCAGACAGGGAAATTCAAACTGAATGCTTCTCTGTTGTGGTTACTTCTACAGCCAAGACCACAATTCTCTTAGAAAAAGTGTTTGCTCTGTTCCTTCTTTTCCCCACTCTCTCTTTTTCTTCCCTGTAAGCACAAAGGCTTTAAAAACTAAGATCTATAGTTCTTTTTGCCTTTTTTTTTTTGCGTTACCGTGACAGCATGTATCTCTGTTGCTGAAGAATGAAGCAGGCAGGCTGGAGGTTTTTTATGTTCAGTGCTTTTGGGACCACTAAAAAGAAGTCCGCTGAGAAATACATACAGCAACTGTGCCAACTGAGTTTCTCATCACTGTTATCTGTCACTTATTCTGACTAAAAGGTAAGGGATTCTTTAATATTTTTTTAAAGTCTTTGTGCATTGTTTGTGCATTGTCATTTGACATGTGCAACTCACTGGCTCAGGAGGGAGGTGGGTTGTGAAGATTTTTTTGTTAAGGTAGTATAGGTCACCCAAGCTCTTTGCATCCAGAGGAGAAAAAAATCTTGTTTCTTGGAATTGTTTCCCTCTTCATCTCAAATGGTTCCTCCAGCTTAGCTCGCTACTGATTGAGACATAAAGCTGGGGCATTATCGCTGCTGCTTATCTTTTCTGGTGCTCTTTCTTTACCTAGGAAGCACACGCACCCAGTTTGGGTGTGCGTGCGCAAATGTGGGGTAAAGCATATCCCCTCTGCATAGGAAATACTTGGCAACATGCACATTCTCCTCTTTTACTGTGACTAAATGTCTTCAAGCACTCTTCACAAGGTAAGAATGCCTTAGTTCAGCACACTGCAGCTTATGCCTGTTTAAAATTATTACTTGGATTACAGTGCATACTGTGGAAAGTTATTAGTTTCCACAGAGACCAGTTTAATTGGGGGGTATGTGTGCAGCGGTTCTGTTTTGTGCTTTCCATACACTGCTTATGGGGGAGTATGAAATGTTATTTTCTTCTTAATTCTTGGGATGAGTGAAGTTTACACTGTCTGTTAGGCATAGCAAATGAAGTTATAGCTGAAATTGATTAAAGCTGTGGAGAAGCATAGCCTTACAAGGCTCTTCAACTTAGCCTGAGAGTCAGAAGATAGTTTATTAAAATATTTTTTGTACTCTATTGTAATATCCAGAATTGTAAGCAGGAAGGCATCTTCACCAAGCAGAAGTAGCAGCAAATAGATGCCTGGGCTGGATCATTACATTATTTATGTGTTAGAAACCTGTTTAATCCACAGCCTTGTTCCATTCTGCTTTTTTTGTGCGTGTGCTGGATACATCTTTCAACAGCCTCTTAGTTCAAGAGGGCATTGTTTTATGAAATGTGTTAATGTGTTTCTGCTTTGCAGGCAGGAGAAGTGCTCTCTGTGACTGTCCTTTAGCTGTGACACAATCTATTACTTGCTATTTTGGACAAAGCTGTTTTTTAGAGCTTGCTTTGCTTTCTTTTGCAGGTATTTGTGTTCTTCTTAGCTGTTCTCTGCGTAGAAAATGCATCTTAAGGGTGCTTATTTCTCATGGTTTGCAATGATCAGTAGCTGAGATAGTTCAGCAACCTCATTTAATGATATTGCTTTACCTGGAGGGTTGCACTGCTTATTTGAATAACCAGGAATACCACCAAATATGTAATTACTTTTAAAACAGTCTAAAAATACAAAGTGTGAAGAAAGAGAGAAAAGTCCTGTCTGCAGGCATTAATTTCTTTCTTTACTGTAGCTGTTTATAATGTCATTTCAAAATCAGATATTTCCTAACCCATGTTCTGTGATTCTATTTTCCCATGATTGTTGCTTTCTATTAGCACTGAGAAAACAGTCATTTAGATAACAGGTTTTCATTGACATCCTTTTTATAATATAGAAAGGAAGAAGCAGTAATAAGTTAAATTGGCATCTGCTAATTATGCTGAATACAGATTGTGAGCTCTTCAAGTCGTCCTTTGCCTTAATGCTGTTAGCATATTTTAGCACTGGCAACCAAAGGAAGGAAACTGGAATGTTCCTGCTTAGTTTTTTTAGGAAAAAAAAAAAAAGACTTGTGAAGAAATGTGAAGTTTTGGCTTTTTTTAATGTTTGTATACTTGTTGTGAACAGAAGAGCATCACACACAGTTTGGTAGCACTTGGTGAAATCGAGATCCCTGAGAAACTGACCTGTCTAGAGTTTATTTTGAGCCTTGGAGATAAAACTGTTGTTGTCCAATATAAAACTTCGGGCAGAAAAAAGTTTGAGTGTTTTGTAGCCACCAGGTATCTGATTCTTTTGGATCACTGAGAAATAACTAAAAATACAACTGTGTTCTGTACTTAGCTGTGTTTCTTTGTACTCTATGGCAGTTTTGCTCACCTCATCTGAAAACTAGGAGTCTTGGGCTTCCAGGGAAGCAGAAAAGCTGTGCTTCTGCCCAGATGTGCTCAGTTTTCCCTTACACGTTTTCCCTGTTCAGCAGCATCCCTGCCTGGCCGTGGCACTGAGCCCGGGCTCGGAGAAAGAGCAGCTCAGGTTGGGATGGCTGTGCCAGGGGACACGCTCCATGCAGCCCTTGGCCGCTGGCGACGGCAGCAGGACACGGGAGCGGCGGCGGTGGGTGAGCCACTAGAGGGGAGGCGAGAGCTGCGTTATCCCAGTGTCGGACTTCACGGAGGGAGTACCTGGTTACGGGGTTGTCTACACATGGGTTTGCACTGAGCAGTGGATATAGCCAGCCTAATCTAGATCGTCAGGATGCTGGCGACATCCAGCAGTGCTCACACGGGGCACAGCGTGGGCTGATACAGGTGCTTTTCTCAAGGAACGTCCAGTTTCTGGGGTGAATTGTGTCCTGAGACAAGTTTAGATGCAGCAGGAACGTGGCCCATGCTTCATCTGTGCTGGGCAGGTCTGTGGTTTTCTGCATGTGGACCTGCCCAAGTGTCACTGCACAACCTTCCTCTCACCTGGCTTCAGCCTGGAGAAGAGGACACTGAGGGGAGACCCCGTAGAGTCTACAGCTTCCTCATGAGGGGAAGCAGAGGGGCGAGCACCAATCTCTCCTCTGTGATGACCAGTGACAGGACCCGAAGGAATGGCCTGAAGTTGTGTCAGGGGAAGTTTAGGTTGGAAATTGGGAAGAAGTACTTCACGCAGAGGGCGGTTGGGCACTGGAACAGGCTCCCCAGGGAAGTGGTCACAGCCTGACAGAGTTCAAGAAATGTCTCTCAGGCACATGGTGTGACTCTTGGGGCTGTCCTCTGCAGGGCCAAGAGCTGGACTCAGTGATCCTTATGAGTCCCTTCCAACTGAGAATATTCTGTGATCCTATGATTTTACCAGTAGTGATGATTTGGCCCATAGATTTACCATAAGTTGTTTCATTCTTCCGTAGAGAATAGGTATCTTAAAGCATTGCTCTGTGTGATGGGAGTTAGCACACTGGGAAATGGCCTGTGTGCAGAGGTGCAGGGCTGAGTGGAAATAGGAGAGCTCCCAGCCAGTGAGTCCTCCAGGTCAGGGTGAGGTTGCTTAAGGATGGATGGGCAGTGCAGGAACTGTGTGCTTTGCGTATTGCTGTGGTGTGTCACGGCAGTGCTGTAACCCTTGTCTTCATATGAGCCTAATCTTGCTAAAAGTGCTGTCAGAGTCTTTTTAATAAGATATTATGATTTTGGCTTTAATTTTGGGTTTTCTTGCTCTCTTACTCTCATGTGTGAAATGCAAAACATATTTAATGAGTGAATACTTCAAATGCTTCCAGATTAATTAAAAACAGTTCCACATCTGGAATAAATCCAGTACCTTTCATGGATGGCTTCAACTTCACGGTTTTTCCCTCTTGCAAGGGAAAAAGAGAATCCCTGTGAATAGTCCTGTGCAGATGCTTGTGAAAGCTGGAGTAGAAGAATCTGGGCTTATTTTACAAAAGAAAGATATCTAAAACCCACGGAGATCAATGGGATCCTGGCCTTTATTCCAGCAGACTTTGGATAAGACCTAATAATATATATAAGTATATAATATGATAGGCGTGTGCACAGTCAGGTATTTTCAGGGTACCTTGTCATGAAGGTAACTGTGCCAATCTTGTTTAAAATTTGTTGCTTCTTGTGGTTCAACTGCTGTTTAAATTCACGTGGGTTCAGTGGGGCTTGAATTAGGCACCACAAACAAAAAAAAGTGTTTTTTAATGAGGGGGGTTTTTTTCTGCCTTCTCTGTTCCCAGAAATAAAAAAAATGATCTGATTTTTTCACTATAGGAATGTTGTGATTTAAACTGACACAACTAAGTGACCTAAAGATAGGCTTATTGCTTAGATAAAAAATGCAGGGTTGGGTTGTTTGAACTGCATTAGCATCAGAATAAGAAATGGCAGGGCAAGTTGGCCGAGGTGGCCATGCAGAACTGGGGAGGGTTGTTCTTTGGAAAGCCTCCGAGCTGGGAATTCTTTTCTAAGCCATAAATAAATAAATCTGTGTCCTGAACACTTAATGAATACAGGAGTCTGGGCAACTTCAAGCTGTTTGGGATATTTTAAAAACCCACATGATGCTTTTTTTGTTAGTATTGTCAATTTCCATTTTCCCCCCTAATATTTCCATTTTAAGGTGGGGGTTTTCTACTTGCTTTATTTATTCTGAAGGTGCTGTGAATAATGTTTTTGCTAGCACTTTTCTGTAAAACCGCTGTTAACTCCCACATCAGTTTCACTGTGTGTTGCACCAAAATTCTGCCTCTGAAACTTTGGATCTTCGAGCTACAGATCAGGATTGCGGGCAGTTTACTACTTCGAGTACCTTGTCTTTGGAGTTGTCCTTCGGCTGCTTGGGCTGGATCGTCTGGGGATTCCAATCAAATTATCTTGCAGGGATCCTACTGTGAGTGCATATACAGCTTTTCTAGGGAATCTCAGTGTGTTTTACAGACCACAACTAATTGAACCTCATGACGTTCATGGCAGGCAGATAAGCATGAACCACAATAAGTAAGCTAAACCAGAAAGAGGTGAAGAGCTCAAGTTTCCCATGGTAGTGAACAGTGACATTCCTGTTGGATTGAGCTGTAGATGCCATGTACTTCTGAAAATGAGACTGCTGGTGACTTGACTGGAAGAGCTACTCTTTTGATAGTGAATTTTGTGAGGGAGTTAATATTTGCAGTTTTGCATCCAGTGCCAGGCAGTTAGAAATTGAATTAGTTCAAAACCCCCTCAACGTTTCCTTATGAGTCTGCATAAGCACCATCATCTTGGGAAGTTATTGAAATGTTCACTTGCCCTTCAAGATTGGACTTTTCTGAATTAAACTGCCTTAGTTGGAATTATAACTTTTTGAGTATCATTTTGCATTAAGCAGAAAATGCCTGACAAAGATGCACCAGCTCTTACAATGCTGACAGGTTTTGACCACTGCTGGGTTCTGATTTCATTGGTGTAGTGTTTCTAGTAATCTCTGTTACGGCTTTTGGGAGGGGAATGATACTCTTAAGATTACTGCTGTCATGGCTGTTGGTCATAGGCAAAATAAAAAACCTGTGCTAATGAAGTGAATGATGAGCTGGCCATACAGTAAAATGGAGTGGGAATGAGAACGTTGATTCACTTAACTGCTTTGAGTGCACAATTGCTTCAAGTGCAAGAGTACAAGACAATGCCTTTAGAAAATAAAGGTTTTAGCCAGTCTAGTAACTCATTTATGAAACTACAGAGGGTGTTTAGAGAAAGCAATCTAAAGAGAGATCTATGGGACCATCATATAATTATGGTGCTATAAGCCAGATTTGCAGGTATACCGATACATTGCAGATATTCCCATTAAGTCATGCTGTACAGCTGGGATATACTGAAAAGAGAGAGAAAAAAGGAGTAGTGAGAGAAAGCTATGGCCCTAATTTCTATGGCCTTCTAAGAAAACATTCTAGGCATAGAAGCAAGTTAAAAAGGTTAATTGGGCAGGATCAGTTATTGTGTTGTGTGAAAGTGAGCTTTGGAGCTTCAGAGAAAGCAGCAGACAAAGCAGTGAGGTGTTCCGGCAGATAAAGCTGTTTGTGGTGTTGAAAAATGAGAATCATCCCCACACAATCTGGAAGAGGGGAGGTGTAAGAAAAGTGATGGGATTTACTGAAAACGTGAATGTTTTTTCAATGATACAAGACCTCCCAAAGTAGTGTGGGTGGAAAGAGGAGGGCAGAGAAGTTGCCTTTAGATCTTACAGAAACAATAATGGAAAGGAGTAACGTTTGTGAAAACTGAAGAGACAAGGCACAAAAGAGGAGGCAGCATGAAGATGATGGAGCCTTTTTTACCAAATCAGCATACCTGAAAGCATTCAAGATAGCAACAGAGTTTTATGACTGTATGTGTCATCAGACAGGAGCTGGCAGTCAGGTTATTCTAGTACTTGGCTATCTTTGCCTGAGGCCACACTGGAAATACTGTGTGTAGCTCAGGCTATCTACTTATATGAAGGGTGTTACAGTCATGGAAAAGAATGAGCCAAAGGGAATGTAAAGGTCACAGAGAAAGATTACAGGGGCATCTGAAGAAGCAGGGATGTTGAGGTATGTGCTCCTATAAACTGTCACACGTACTGGAAGGGAGGAATACCAAAGTTCATCCTCAGCATGACAGAGTGGTTGAACCTGCTGGGACTGCTTTATATTCAGTTGGAGGGAACTAGCTGCCACAAAAATCAGGAGAATAATTGAATGCTTGCTGAAATTGAGCCTAAAACCCAGGGGTTTGGCACGATGATTTAAGTGCTAACACCAAAAAGCAGGAGTTAATTTTGCATTGGCTTCCTTGCTATAGACCTACTTGTCTTCCTAGGAAACATCCCTGAGTGTGAGCTGTTGATATTGAAGCACAGGTATTCATTTTTGAATTAATTTTAATAATGTGGACATGAGTTAGTATGCATTAGTGCTTTTAGTGCCAATGAAATGGATTTCAGACCAATAGGCTCTGGAGAAGAACGCAGTTTCAGTATTTCTCTTATTGCACATTTAAGTTTGCTGAGAAGCTGGAGCAAAGGACAGCATCTCTGCTTCATTTGTGGCTGGTTATGCAGTTTAATTAGTGCCCACTGTTACTGAACAACTCCCATGAAGGTGAATCCGGGCTCAGAGAAATCTCCAACTCTGCAGAGGAACTCTGTAACTAGATGCGGAGACGGGGCTGTTCATACACAGCAAACAAAAGGGCCCTTTATGTGAAAGTAGCTTGTTAGCTTTTTGTTTTTAAGCTGTAGCATGTCTAAGCGATCAGGGTGTCACACACTAATAAACTAGCCAGTCCCTCTGGAATAGACATTCTCGGTGGTGATTTAGAAGGTGCATTTATACAGTAGTCTCCAACTTCATTACTACGCTGTTTCCTTGGATACTGAACATTTTGCATATAATTACAAGAGGGACGTTAACAATGCTTCATGGTTCTAATGGTTTTAATAAAAGTTTTTCATATTACTCTTTTTCCTTTAATATTCTATAAAAGAGAGGAAGAACAAAAGGAAATGATTCTTGTCAGCTAATTTGCACAACTTCTTTTGAGCCAAGAACAGGTTTTATTTCTTAAAGTGTGGAAATCCTGCGTGCTATTTTGGGAATTATGTCACTGAATGGGTTGTAAATAGGAGTTGAAGTGCTGCTATTCATTGTAACATCAAATTCACACTGTTTGGGAACAATCTTACAATAGTAAAGAAAAAGCTGTTTGAATGCTGGGCAGTAAACAAAATTTGTTATGGGTGTGAAAGCATTTAAATACTTCATGTGCCTATTTAAGACTTGGGTATTTTGATAGTGTTCAGTATGTTTCTCTAAGGTACTTTCTGCTCTTTACACACCATCTTGGTTGCCTCAACTCCGGCTGTTGTTTAACAAACAGTTTGAGCTGCCATGGACATGGAAAGGATCCCTCCTGCCTGCCCCAGGCACCCGTTCCCATCTCCCTCCCTCCCTTTTGTTCACAGGCATATTTGCAATAGGGCAGCTCAATCCACACTGAGAACAAAATCAACAAAAAATTTAAAAAAAAAAAAAGAAAAGCCAAAAAAACCCCAACAAACAAAGACAGGAAAAAAAGGGAGGGTTGAGCCTGGGACAGCTGCCTTGGTGGTGGCCACGGTGGCTTATTGTGCCGTAAAGTGATCACCAAGCTGTGGTATGAAAGGATTATGCCTGAATATATTTCGGTTTAGTTGTGCAGGGTGTCTTTAACTCTTGGAAAGAAGCTGGTAGAAACATCAGTCTGTGGTGCCCAGGCTCACATGGTGATGCACTGTGTGCTGTGGCCCTTCGTTGATCCTGCATGTGAGCGTGAAGCTCTGTGTGTGTTACCTCCATGGCTTTCAGCACATCTGCTTGTTCCACTCTTTGCAGAGGATGCTTTTATATGCAGTTGAGGAATGTCTGTTTGGGAGCAATATTTTTGCATGTCAAAAAAAGAATTAATGCTTTCGTGTTCTTTCAGACCTCACTGGACCTTGGGATATCCCCTAGAAACACAGCAACAAGGATTTAAACTCTGAAATGTCTGTAACTGTCACAGGCTGTGTAGTTACATGATGTATGAGGGCAGCTGAGTGTGATTAAATGGACTGTACTGTGTGTGCACACCCCCACTCACACTACAGGTGTGCTCACTCACTGGAAGCTATTTCTAGGTTCAAAATGTAAGGTTTTTTAGTGCTAAAACAACTACTTTATATTCCTACTCATGCTTTTACTTCAGAGAAACAATATATTGTATAGTTCATTTCATAAAATAAAAGCATTTTTCCTAAAGCCACAGAATACAAAATTTAATACAGTAGCATTTGAAGATAAATTCTAGGGATGCATGTGAGATGGCTCTTTTACAATATACTCAGTTTTATTGCAGCCCTCACAGTGGCTTTCATGTGCCAAAAGCTATTGGCAGTCTTTTCTTATCAAAGCGGTATAGAACTGTATTATACACACAGACATTTTGTCCTTATCCATAATAGTTTCACAAGTGAGGCATGCTTCTTTTTCCCCCTTCTCTGTGGATTTGTAGTATTGCTACGTTCGCTTTAGTAAGCTGATGCATTGCTGTTCTGTAACTCTTACTGTTTTTTTTCACTGTATATTTTCATCTTAAAAGTATATAGGAAATAGGAGAAGTTTTTCCTGATGATTTCGATCTTTGGCATGATACTTCCTGAAACAACAATTTTTTTTTTTTTTTTTTGTTTTTACCTTTCTGGAGATTTACAGGGGTCAGGTTGAAATGGCAGCTGACTTTCAATCAGTGCATGGTGGAGTGTGAGGAAGAGCTATATGCAAATAATACCTTGCTATGTGAAATGTCATTTTCAACTGAGGTCAAATTCGGCAGCAATGAGCCTCCCTAGGCATGAGCTAAGAGTTGTTACTTAGGCTGGAGTCTTTTTTATTTCAGCTGAGCAGCTTTCCCTTTCTCTTATCAGAAAGAAAAGGGTAAGAAAATGGTGAGCATGTGGCTAGGAGCCATGCAGCATTAGTTTGCTTCTGCATGATGCTCTAAGAGGGAACAACCGTGTGCCTTTGCCTAGGGCAGCTCCTGGGAGCTGTGTGTCATCACAGCACATTTGGCACAAGGCAGAAGCGATGGAACACCTTGGCACAGCCACACCTGGGTTTTGAGAGATCTGGTGGGATGGTATGGGGTTGCCAGCACTGCTACTTCCCCTCCTGATGTACAAACAGAAGGTGTCGAGCCAGGGACTTGCTGTTTTTGGGGACAATTGATATGCTCCATTTATTGGCAAGTGTTAGGTTGGATGTTCGGCATCATGTGATGGGAGGTGGCCACCTTGCCAGCAACTTCTCTGCTAGTCAAAGTGTGTAAGGGACAGGGTGGCTCCATTAGGAAGATTTACCCACTGGGCCTGTAGGGAGACAGTGTGGCACCACCACAGTGTGGGCTCCCAGCAGGTGGGGAGAAGTACAGACCTAGGAGGCTGACAGCAAACTGATGTTAAGGAGAGAGACGTGATGGATGCATGGTCAGAGGGCTTGGGCCTGACCCTGTCTTGCATGTTTCAGTGATTTACTCAAACAAGTGTTTGATGTGCCTATGGTGTTTGTTTTCTGCCCAGGGTTTGAGAGTGCAGGCTTTGCAACTTGACCTTTTGCCGCAGATGATCCTGTCTTCAGGAGATGGAGAAGGATGAGGCATTGAGATGTGACTGTTCTTCCTAGTGGCTACCACTGTCAACAACATAATGGAGTCATAACACTGTTGTTGGTGTTGTCTTTGCTGTTGTTATTATTATTATTTTTATTATTATTATTACCCCTGCTTTACTGCTCTCCATTTCATGATTAGTGTCCAATTGACTTTCCAAGATCTAGTTGTAATTTTGAAGAACCCAAACTCCTGATGTGAATAAATGATTAATTTTAAATGGTAGCCACTACAGTGATGTTTAGAAACAGGATTGTATGACCCTCTGTTCTAGAAATTCAGGCCAATAATGCCGGTGAGTATTGCTTTGTAGGGAAATATACCCACCTTAGATTGTGTTGATACCAAGGGCAGCATAGCAAGGCAGTGAGAGCAGTCAGCTAGAGTGTGTGTGGGGTGTCTCCTATGTAACCTGGAGCAAGGGGCTTGAGATGCTGTACCTGCTTCCAAATCTGGACATGGGCTAAGTGTGTGCACTTACCTGACCTTCATGTATGCACGAAAATCAGGAGCCTTCAGGGCAGCAGTGTCAGGAAAGGTGGAGGCATATTGTTGTGGAAGCCTTTCTGACAGCCAGTGGGCGTGGGTGCTTTAAGAAGTCCAGTATCCATAAGGATTTCAGGAGGTGGATAGCAGTCTGCCATGGAGTTGTCCCTGCTTCCCAGTGTGGCTGGTGGTGAGGCTTTCCATGAAGCCTAGGATGCTGTGATTATTTAAAGTGCCTTTCATGGGGAAAGGGCGGACTGTAGCTCTGTAAGGTTGTTTCCCCTGGTTTTCCATGCAGGGCTCCTGTAGATATTTGAGGTACATGCTTCTCCTGCAGGAAACATTGGAGCTCTGTTAACAAAGAAACCTGAAAGAAAATCCAGCTTTTTTCTTCTTTTTTTTTTTTTAAGTTTTGTATGATTTTGACATATGAAACTGGCTCATAAATGAATGTATACTCTTTCTGAGGTTCTGCCTCTAATGCCAGAAAATTTAAAGGCACTTTTCCAAGGTGAATATCAAAACTCTGTATAAGGAGATACCTCATTTAATCTAGCATATGCTGATTGCCATGAAGATATTTTCAACAGATACTCTACCACAGTGTCTGTTATTCTTCAGGACATAAAATAACTGCTGTACTGTAGATGACTGTGCGCGTAACTGGCGGCTCATGGGTAACCTCTTTTCTGGCACAGAAATAATGGGTTGTTTGTTCCTCCAGTTGAAGTCCTGATGTGTTTTGATGTTTCTGATTTACATTTTTAGCACTGTTCCTGATACCATTCAGTGTTCTGGGAACGGTCTTTAAACTTGGTGTTTATTTTGGAGCATTGGTTTTCCAGCAAACAAATATGTGATTAGCAATTAATGGTTTGCTATAAATAAACAAAAGCGAAGAGTTCAGCTTTAAATAGCGATCTCTGCTCTGTGGAGCTTTTAATTGGGCTATGCCTGCAAAGTTGAACCTTTCCAAACACACAACAGGCTTTGAGGGACTCCCAGCTGCGGTGACTGAACTGGCAGAGTTGGAAAGCTGAAGCTGTGGTGGTTTGAGTTAATGTATGGGTAGCTAAAAAGTGGTTATCATCTCAAATATCTGTGCATGAGCCAAACGTTGGAGGGGGAAGAATTGTGGTTTCAGTATGGGTAGCGTGTTTGAATGTGGTGGGAGTTTCAGCATGCAGAAGATTTCCAGTGCTGTGCCTTTCCCCTGGCGGCTGCTTGCTGGGGTGCAGGTGAGTGGTGAGTGGCACCAGATGTGGTACCAGAGTTTCTTCCATGCAGCCAAGGCAGATCTGTCTCTCTGAGTGCCACAAGCACTCCCTTTGTGTGCACTGAAAATAGCATGTTGTTACATCTCCTTCAAAATAATTGGATTTAGCACCTTGTATGGATTTGGGTATTTCTAACGTGGATAGCAGTCCAAGACCAGCTTTGTTGGAGAGCTTTCCTTCTTGCAGTGATTGGGCCTTAACAGATGGGCTGAAAAGGAAATTTCTGGGTTTCTGTCAGAACTGCTAGGTTTAAAGCTGACTCCATCTACTTTTTTATTGCCCACATGATGTCTGCAGTGTGTATTCCACTTATCTCAGAGAACGTGAGATTTATTTGAACTGATGTAGCTGTGCGTTGCTTCTTAGTCACGTTAACCAACTACTATGGCCTGAGCTGGATGTAATTTTAAAAAGTAATGTCAATAGCCCTTTCTCTAAACACTGCCTGTTTGAACAAATGGCAACCTTTCTGACTTTTTTGCAGGAAAATTTGGAAAGCAGCCACTGTTTATCAGTGATCCTTTTGGGGTTTTGCTAGTTTCTTTTTTTTTTTTTTAATGAACACTTGTGGGCTTAGAGTTCATCCAAGTTTTCAGAAGCTTCTTCATCAGAGAGCCATTGGGAGGCAGTTTTTGGGGAGCTGGCTTTTAGAAAGGTGGTTTCTCTGCAGTGCCTAGAAGTCAAGCCCATGTAGATGTCTGTGATTGGTTGTGGATAAATCCGGTGTGTTGCTCCAGAAGCAGCTCCATGTTATGCCTGCAACACAGCAGCAAGTGCCAGCACCCTGCAGATTCCTGCCCTGTTGAAAGAAAAATGTTCACTGCTAAATCTAGGTTTTGTTCTCAAATCTCAAGCTTGTTGAGAATCTTAATCAAAATATTTGCTCCTTGCACTTCCATCATGATCGCTGTCTATTGCTGTATGTCACAGCTCTCTTGAAGAGAAATAGCATTGCAAAACCAATAATACAGTTCCTAGTCTCAAGAAAGATTTTTTTCTTTTTTTCTTCTCCTCTAGAATAATAAGATTTAGGTATTTCTCAAATGGTTGTTCTGTTTAATTGTGGGTTCTGGGTTGTTTGTTTTTTTTTTTTAATGGCATCTGGATGCATCCATATGTCTTTTTTGGCATGGAGTACAATGCTTTATCCCACAGTCCCTTTGTAAAGTCTTTACTGGACTGTCATTATTTTGATTTGGAATCTCATAATCATAGAATTATGGTTTGGATTGGAAGGGACCTTTAAATAGAATCTAGTCCAACCTGACAGTCTTTTCCCTTAATCTTCATTTTATGTTGTGTGTTTTACATGGAGCTGTCAACTGCAAAGAAGCTTTTCTATATGCATTCTTTTTTTCAATCACCCTCCACTTGCCCATATATAAAGGTCTGGACCATTTGAGCTGCCCTGCCTTCACACACTGAGTTCTGAGGGAGATATATAGTATTTTTTTCCTCTGAGAGTAACAGCTTACTGCAGTCCTTGTACCTACATACCTATTATGGCCCTGGAAACAGTAGTTGTAAATCTCATAGACTTCTTTCTTACTATAAACTATATCCGAATAGTTTATACAAGCCTATGCAAGCTGTCAGAAGGAGTATGTGCAGTATCCCAAACACAGAGCAGACTGGAGGCAGCAACTAGCAGAGGCTGGGACTAGCGGGAGTGAGTTTGCAGGAAAATAGCCATGGAAGAGAGTGCAGGGTGGGAACTGAGCCTTGTGTGGGAAATGTGGAAGATGCTTTTTTGGCTGCAGAGACATCACATTCACATTGGTACTGCACTGCAGCTCTTAAAGTGCTTATTTAATTACTGTATTTCAGCAGGTATTGTAAAAAGTAGAGATTCAGATTGCTCTAGGGTTTTGTTCAAAAGACTCTCTGATCTCAATTGTATTTATTACTTGCATTACAGTAAGGGCAAAGTTTGCAAAGAGCCCAGCTGAATCACTGCTCAAGTCCCACTGTATGCAGTTGTAAAGTACTCCATGGCAGGCTGTGGTCCTGTTCCTGGTCCTTAGCAGCCTCTGGACATGTGAGCAGAGATCTTGCCCCTGAGGATAAGAGGTGCAGCTTGGTAAAGAGCTGGCTGTTTGTGGGAGATTGAAATTGATGTGTGGTGAAGGGAGAGCTGGGGAAAGACCAGAAATGAGAGGAATGGGACTCACCAGTGCTGGATTTTTGATGTTGACATTGCACCTTGAAAGAACATTCAAACCAGGGCTCCTTGGATTTATGAGTGAAACATCAAGGAAAAAAAAGAAGGCCAAATAAGCAAGAAATAGTACCCTTAAGTATATCTCATAAGGAAGCCCCCATGAAAATAACTGGCTCATTTTGAAACTGCCCCAAAGCGTTCCCATTTTACAGTGATTAAAAAGCAGGAGCCAGGGGGGATTTGAGATATACAGAGCATGAAAACTGAATATCAGCCTTTGTTTCCCTGGGGGCAGACCACCAACGGACAAGCTCAAATGCCTTGTAAGGTGGCTCCCAGGAATTCACTTTTGACGGATCTCACATGGCGGCAAATTATTCCTCCCCTCTCCCCCCCTACTATTTCCCCAAGCCACATTTCATCCTCGAGGGGAAAAGGAGAGTTCAACAGACCCTTTGCACCTTATCCTGAGGAAGACAAATGATGCCTGGCTCCTGCATGCAAATGGAAGCATTTGCTGATGAACTGATACTTGGCAAAAATTGGTGTTGTATGGAAAAAATCCCCAGCACCTGCTAGCAAAACAAAGTTATTCATAACATACGGCTGGGTGACTAAATCTTCACTTCCTAGGGAGAGCCTGAATTACACTTGCTACATGCTGAGTGCCCTTTCTCCTGTGCGGAATGACATGCAGGCAGCGGGAGGATTTGCAGCTCTGAGAATGGTTAGGATTTATAGCACTGTCTCTTGCAAGGGCTTACTCTGCAGAAATTATCATTTTGTCTTCATCTACTCTTTTTGGGATAAACACATCATGATATAATCATATGTATGGAAAAGCAGATCTTTGTGCTCACTGGGGAACAGGTAGCTCCATGAATATATCCCCTCCTGTAAATCTGTCAGTGTCAGTAAGGTTTTTCCCCCTTCTGCGTCGACTTGAACGACACATCTTTAATTCATTTCTGTATGGCACAAATTCTAAATTCTTATTCTACATTCTGATATCTTGACCTGGCCAGTAAATTGTTAGCCTTTCTCAGAATTACAGAATCACAGAATATTCTGAATTGGAAGGGTCCCACAAGTATCATAGAGTCCAACTTCCAGCCCTGCACAGGACCATCCCCAGGAGTCATGCCATGTGCTTTCCTAGCTGTGTGAATTATTGTGGAGTGCGAAGAAGTTGTCTGGCAAGAGGAAGTGTTGTTTAAACTTGATTTTATCTCTTATGCATTTAACAACATGGTAGTGATATTGCTTGTGTAATTAGAGTATAAAATCCATGTCTGTCTCCAGTCTGTGCCTATGCTTTGCTGGTAGATCGACACCTTGGTCTTTAAATTGGTATCTTCCAAATATATTTGGTATCCCAAATTGGTATCTTCCATGTGCCTAAAGATAATTTTCATGAGTTTGGAAGAGTTTTCCATAGTTCTGTGCTATGGAAGAGATTGCTTTCGAGAGAGGGCACTGACGTGCGTCGGCTCTCCTGGTTGCAATGTTGACAACAGATTGTGAAAAAATTTTTTTTCTATCACTGAGGCATCTTGATGGAAGCCTTAAATAGGTAACAACTGCAAACCAGTCACAATGCTGTGCAATCTTCATTGCGCCCTTTTTGCAGGTCCTCATGGCCTGATCATGCAGAAGTTTTTGTGTAGTCAAATTGCTGTTGCTGATAGAAAAGAGCACTGAGAATACAAGGTTTCATGCAGCTGCATGGATTTGCCTGTGTGACAAGCTTATAGGTTTCGTGTTTTGATGATTAGACTGTAAGAGTAGATTGGCTGCTGTCAATGCTGAAAGTTGACATTTGAGTGAAAGGGAGGAGTTACTTGCATGATTGAGGTCACTTTCAAAGAAATCAAGCCCTGCTGCAGATGCATGACTTCACTACAGACTATTTAGACCTCACATGCATGTGATGTTGTTTTTCTGTCTCATAAAAAAGTACCTTTACATTTTCAAATATATCTCTTTTGCTGTAAAGCTGCTTATTTGATAGAATTTAAATACCTACATTTTGAAAGAGAATTGTGACTACTCTCCTGAGAAAGCAGTAGCAATTTCAAATTGTAGTATTTTTCCATATCATAAGGTTACCGCTCCTGTCCAGTGAGAGGAGGCACCCTCCCTTTCCCAGCTTCTCAAAGACAAATATTAATCAAGGTGAAAACATTTAAGTCAAGGTTTCTTGACCCTTTTTTTTCTCAAACACACAGATGCATAAATATTTGGACTTTCAGAAGTTTATAATTTGAAGTTGAGAAACTGTTTTCCCTCCTCACAGCCCAGAATACCCGCTACATAAGAGCTTCTTTGGGTTCTTCACCCTTCATTGGATGAAGCTGGAAGTTAAAGCACAGATTGGTTTCTTCACTCTTCTCTTTCAAAGGGCCTGTAGAAAGTCTTTAAGTAGTTGGTTTTTATTAGCTAGTCACATTGCCTGAATTAATTTACCTAATAGTCAACTGGAAAAATTCTTACCCGGTATAATTGGGCTTGGAGGGAAAGTAGGGAAAGAGGAGAAAGCTCTTTTGTTTTCCTATTCTGGCCTGCTAAAATCTTATTCCTCCTGCTTGCTGAAGAAGTTTGCCTGCTGTATTCCTTATATTCTATAAAAGACCTTATGGCTCTTGTTTATCCAAGAGTTATATGCATTGTCTTCTTTTTCAAATATTTTATGGTGTGGAGATTTTTGGAATTAGAAGAATTAGCCTAGGGAGGAGGAATCAAACAAAGGATCACATAGCACTTGTTTCATATCTGCGCACTGAGTTAGAGCCACGTTTTTGGTGTGCAGGAATCCTGGCAGTTGCTGGGACTTGAGTCTTCCTTCTCAGTCTCCTGGAGTGTTATGTTTGGATGCAGCCCAGACTGGAGATTGCCAGGGCCAAGATGAGAAAAAGGAGTGATGCTCATACCTCTCTCAATTCCTCTAAGGAGCACCAGCCACCTACAAGTCCCTGCAGCTATTCTGCAAGATTTGGGTAATGTAGTTAGTGTTTGTTCAAGGAGCAAAGGAAAATTACTTGAGTGGTGAACTAAATTTGAAATTATAGAGTTCTCCATGATGTTCAGATTTATTTTAAAGAGTATTAAAATGAAGACACACTGTTCTATTTTTCCATTTCTTCATTCCCACATCAAGGCCAGAATATTAATGAGGGCTAGAGTGGAAAGATTCTGAACTCCACAAGATAACTTGTGTTACCTTTTCACCTCCTTGCGTAGTTAGAAAGAGTTATTTCTCTTTAGTCTCTGCTCTTGCTATAGAGCAGTTTTCTTCTCTCCAAAACATTGTCCTTGTCCTTGTCCTTTTCCTTTCCTTATTTTTTTTCCTCTTTTTTTTTTTTTCTTCATACTAACCATGTTGAGCAGTACCAGGGGAATTTTTTTTTTTTTTTTTTTGGTAGCTCCTGCCCAAACGTTTTAAAATCAAGCAAAAGTAATCACAACCTTTCTCTTCACTTGAAACCATAACATTTTTTGACAAGAAGTGCCTTTAAAGAAATACCTCTTAATTTATGGCACGTTGCTTTGTACTTTGTTTCTGTAACCTATCTGGTTACATTTCCTGTGTGTTAAGTATGTATGTATTATGGGCTCTTAAAAACAAATATCCCAGAAGAAAGGAATTCAGTAAATGAATAAAACATTCTTGAGTAGCCCAAGTGGCAGTTTAATAGCTCATCCATCGGGACTTTCATAAAATATAATGATGATAGCCATATAAATATATGGATAGATGAATAAGTTCAATGAGGAGATTACTACAACTCTGCATACCACATCTGAAATGAAGTCAAACTCTTAAAGTACTGCCTGATGTGAAGGTCCAGTTTTTCCAGTGCCAACTATGAAATTCTACCTAAACATACAAAACTGTGTGTCTGTGTATGCATATGTATACATAACTAAAACATGCATACAATAGCACACATATACAAATGTTGTTTCTAGGTAGAATTTAGTGTTTCAGGACTGATTTTGATTGCACTGAACCTCTAAAACTTTGTAGACTATTGACATGACTGGATTTGGAGCAGTATGTTTGAGATTAGGTCCAAGTCCTGGCTTTCTCTAAAAATAAAAAGATAAATGGAATAGGAATGTATGGTTGTCATGTTATATTGCCTGGGATATGCACAACTTTTTCATTAGGTTCACCTAATCACAGACCTTTGTAAATATCTACTTTCATGCCTATCTTCCATGGCAGTCTAAAACGTTAGGTATGGCAAACCTGAAAGTAAAGTTTTAAGTAATTTCTTTTGTAGTGATGAATTTTACAGGAAAACTGATTTCCAGTTATGGTGGACTTGGAAACTGGATGTTGCTGACCATGAAAGATGGAGGGAAATCAGCTCAAGTTGAACTGTGGCATGGACAGGAGGAACTAGACCACCAAACGAGACATAAATGGGATAAGACAATTAAGTTCCTTACTCCAAAGAATAAGAAAATCAATTCATGTGAAGTTGCTGAACTGTCGTGACAGAAATCTAAGTGCTCATAGGAAACATAACATCAGTCTCTGTTGTAAGCCAGCAAAAATTCACTTGCTCTTAGCAGTGGGAAGAGGCTGGTATTGTAGTATAGATGAAGGATGCTGAAGTGCTCTTGGTGAAAGGCAGCAATACAGTGATTTGTCTGTTGAGTGTTTTGATAATGGCACATCACAGAAGACATCCAGCCCTTTTGTTTTTTCATGAGTTGTGTCTCCCTCATTAGAATTTCTCATTCCCCTTGGCTGGCTTTTCTTTGGCAGCATACTGTATATTGTACATATATATATGTATAAAATACAGCCAGCATCATCTTCCACAGTAGTCCGAAGCAACACCTTTTAGTGTCACTACTCAAAGTGATCACATAAAGCCCCATGAAAATAAGGGACTTTGATATTTTCACACTGGTAGATTAAATTGATGAATGTTTGTTGTGCTGAAAAATAAGATGCCACTGCTGATCTTTTAGCTGAATGAAAAGCTAGCAACAATAACATAATCTTTCCTGGCTGAAGTAGAAAAATTCCATCCTGGGTCTCCTGGGGGTCAGTCTGAGCACAGGGAGAGCATGGGGAAAACTGGTCCCTCATGTACCCAAAGCATACTGGAAAATTGTGCCTTTTTGATGCATAAACTGTATGGGACACGATGTTAATCACAGGACTCACATGATATGTACACAGTAATTGAGTGGGTATATTCAGAAAAGGAACTGCCACAGGGAGTTCTGTGGGGATTTGCCTGCTATTGGGGAATGCAAGTTGCTTAGGTGATACTCTTCTTAAAGAGTTTTTGTTTGTTTGTTTGGGTTTTTTGTTTGCTTTTTTAAATAGAAAAGAAAATGAAAAGGAAACAAAGCAGGGAGATAATGTGTAAGTGCATGTGAAAATAAGTGTATTGAAATACGAGTGCATTGACAAACACTTGGGAGAATTGATCAAACTGATCAATTTGTTAAGCAATGGGATATAGACTGTGGGATCATGAAGCTAAGTGTTGTGTGTGGACATTACAACATCAGTGCAATAAATTGATTGTTGTTAGTACTAAAACTGCAGTAATCATTCCATTATATTGGAGGTGACAACTAACATGAATTCATATTCTGGAACTTGCATGCGATTTGTAAGTCTCCTTGGGGAAGTTGAAATCATGTTGGAAGTTTAAATTAACCTCTGTCATTATCAGCAACTTTTCCTATCCTCTTTCACTCTGTATTCTAGCTTGGAGAAAACTACATTTTCAAGCAGCTTTTAAATGACAATGAGAACAAAGTGTGTCGGCAGTGGGTCTTTCAATAACTGCCTTTTAAAATTGATTTTTATGATTTTCACAAGCAGCAGTGTATGTACTCTGTAACAAAAAAAACTTATTCACACTGCCTCACTGTGAGCACCTGCCTAGTTTCCTCAGGCTGCTTTTCTCTCCTTTCAGTGGGAAGCGATAAGCAGGACCTGGCTCCCAGCTTCTGCAGCAGCCTCCAGCAACCTTCAGCCAGCGTCTGCACTTACTCTGTCTCCGTTTAACCTCGCAATTTAAATCCTTGAAGCAAGGCACTGGGGCTGTTCCACAACAGCAGTGTGTGGGGGAACTCCAAGTCTTCCCCAAATGCTGTTTATTAATTGTGTTTGAATATTTATGTTTATAATGAGCCTTTTGAAATCAGTAGGAAGGCGCTCAGTGCTTTGAAATGGCTTGAGTGGGGCAGACTGCGTTAAGACAGACCAATGGTGATGGAGATGTGTGCTTTATTGGTAGCCAAATTCTGCTTTGGGTTACCTCAGTGAGACATGGTGTAAGCTGGAATTCAATCCATCTAATTGAGGATCATTTACACCTTTGCTGGGCTGGGTGGCCCACTGGCAGCAGGACAGACAGTAGGTTGGGAAGGGCCTTCAGCTTTCTTCGGTTGGGATGGTAGTGCTATCCAGCATTTATTGGACTTACAGAAAAGAAATGCTCCTCTGTACCCCCGTTTAGGGTTTGTTAGCCAGTACATTCGGTGACATATGCAAGAGTGGAATTAAGTACGGGCTATCTCAGCTGTTCTGTTTTCATAACCTGAGTCTTCGCCTGGGAGCTTTGTTGAACAGTTTTATTATCTTCATTGTATTTTGCCTGTTTTCAATACCTGGATATGTATGTGCATATGTATATGCAATTGCACTTAATTAGCTATAACTCTTCCTTAATTTTGATTTTTCTGAAGGTATCTGTATTTAAAGTGATGACTGCGTAGTGACTTTTTTATTCTACTTGTTCTTGGTGACTCAGATTTCATCAAATGTTCTTAGCTGCCCGTAGAAAAAAAAAAGGGCAACATTTGACAGGCGACCTACATAGGAAAATCCTGTCTCCTTTCCAAACATTAGGACTGAAAATGAGTTTTCCAATATGCTCTGAAAACAAAACAAATAAATTTAGGCTTAATTGGAGCTTCTGATAAATAAAAACAATAATTTCTGTATGTGGTTCATTCTTTTCTGTAAACTTACTCAAATGTGTGTGTCTGATTTTAATTTTTTTTTTCACTGTGATCATTCTGAATTGTATGCATCTGTGTAGAGATATCATAGGGTCTTACAGAGGTTTTTTATGTTAAAGAAATGTACATACATACATACATATATTTATAGTTACATATATGTGCACATGCATACATACTGTGCACACACATGTAAAAATAACCAAAACTGGTATGGTTGTATATGTGTGTATAGTGTTCTCCCTTTCTGTTATGTTTTCCATAAATATGTAGTGAATAAATATTACATAGTTTTTATTTTAATTACAAATTTAATAAGTAATTTTGACATATCACTTCACAGTACAGGTTTTGTCTCTTGATCAACTAGTTCCTGTTTTCTCTCTCTGCCACAGGGTGAAAGAATGATGTGATGGAGGTGAATATGGGCCGCTGGTCAGGCTCACGGCTACCTCCGTCATGCCTTGCCCTTCTGGTTGTCAAGTTCCTGGCCTCCATTTGCCAGATAGCTCACGGGACTGCCCCGCTTGGCTTTCACTTCACACATTCCACTTACAATGCTACAGTGTACGAGAATTCTGCAGCCAGGACCTATGTCAACAGTCAGACGAGGATGGGCATTACCTTGGCTGACCTTTCATGGGATATCAAGTACAGGATAGTGTCTGGTGATGATGAGGGTTTTTTTAAAGCAGAGGAAGTCATCATTGCTGACTTTTGCTTCCTCAGAATAAGGACTAAAGGTGGGAATTCTGCTATATTGAACAGAGAAATCCAGGACAACTATTTATTGATGGTAAAAGGGTCTGTCAGAGGAGAGGACCTGGAAGCATGGACAAAAGTAAACATCCAGGTTTTGGATATGAATGACCTAAGACCTTTGTTTTCACCAACCACTTACTCCGTCACAATAGCAGAAAGCACTCCTTTAAGGACTAGCATTGCGCAGGTGACTGCAACAGATGCGGATATTGGGTCCAATGGTGAATTTTATTATTACTTCAAAAATAAAGTTGATCTCTTCTCAGTTCATCCTACGAGTGGTGTTATCTCCTTAAGTGGCCGGTTAAACTACGATGAGAAAAACAGGTACGATCTTGAGATTTTGGCAGTGGACCGTGGGATGAAGCTTTATGGAAACAATGGCGTAAGCAGCACTGCCAAGCTTTATGTTCACATTGAACGTATCAACGAACATGCCCCAACAATAAATGTAGTAACCCATATTCCCTTCCCATCGGACAAGGAGCCTACCTATGCAGTTGTTAACATTGATGACCTAGATGAAGGAGCCAATGGAGAAATAGAATCTGTTTCTATTGTGGCTGGAGATCCACTAGAACAGTTCTTTCTGAGTAAAGAAGGTAAATGGATGAATGAGTACAAAATCAAAGAAAGAAAGCCTATTGATTGGGACAGCTTCCCATACGGTTACAACCTGACTCTCCAAGCAAAGGACAAAGGATCTCCTCAGAAATTTTCAGCAGTCAAACTGGTCCACATTGCTAGTCCCAAGAAAGAAAGTATCCCCATGAAGTTCGAAAAGGAAGCTTATGATGTTCTGATCAGTGAATTTTCACCTCCTGGAGTGGTGGTTGCAGTAGTTAAGCTGGTGCCTGAGCCACAGAGTGTGGAATACACAATATTTCCAAATGAAGAAGATGAGTATTTTAAGATCAATCCCAAGACAGGCCTTATTACTACTGCTCGTCCTTTGAAAATCATTGAGAAGGACCTCTATGAATTAGAAGTATATACAAACAAAGGTGATGATTTAAAAGCACGGGTTACTGTCAGATTAGAAGATGCCAACGATCACACTCCGGAGTTCCAGCAGCTCTCGTACAGCTCATTTGTCAATGAAAGTGTCCCTGTGGGAACTAGTGTTTTGGCAGTTTCAGCAGTTGATAAAGACAGGGGAGAAAATGGATACATAACATACAGTATTGCCAGTCTAAACTCACTACCTTTTACAATAAACCAGTTTACAGGTGTCATCAGCACATCTGAAGAACTGGATTTTGAGTCTTCACCAGAAAGCTACAGGTTCATTGTGAGAGCTTCCGACTGGGGTTCTCCCTACCGCCATGAAAGTGAGGTGAATGTCACCATATACATAGGCAATGTCAATGATAACAAACCCCTCTTTGAAAAAGTGGCCTGTCAGGGAGTGATTTCTTCTGATTTTCCTGTTGGTGGTCACATCACTGCTGTTTCTGCAATAGACATAGATGAGTTAGAGCTGGTGAAGTACAAAATAATCTCTGGAAATGAACTTGGCATTTTTTATTTAAATCCTGACTCTGGTGTCCTGCAGCTTAAAAAATCTCTAATTAATTCTGGTATAAAGAACAGCAATTTTGGTCTTAAGATAACGGCAACTGATGGAGAGAACTTTGCTGATGCTATGTTTGTTAATATTTCAGTGGTTCATGGCAAAGTGTCTTCAAAGACCTTTAGCTGTAGAGAAACTAGAGTTGCTCAGAAGCTAGCAGAAAAATTACTCAAAAAGGCAAAAGCAAATGTGAAGCTGAATTTGGAGGATGGTTTTCTCGATTTTTATTCGGTAAACAGGCAGGCACCACATTTCGACAAATCCTTCCCTACTGATGTAAAGGTTTCAGAGGATCTGCCAGTTGGTGCCACCATCCTGAGGATAAAAGCCTACGATGCAGACTCAGGCTTTAATGGAAGAGTACTTTATACAATTTCTGGAGGTAATGTGGATAGTTGTTTCAACATTGACATGGAGATGGGAATACTTAATGTTCTCATGCCCTTGGACCGTGAAAAAACAGAGCTCTATCATCTTAATATTACAATTTATGATTTAGGTAATCCACAGAAATCTGCATGGAGACTGTTGACTGTCACCGTTGAGGATGCAAATGATAACAAGCCTGTTTTTTTACAGGACAGTTACTCAGTTAATATTTTAGAAAGTACAAGTCTTGGTACAGAGATTATCCAGGTAGAAGCCAGGGATAAAGACCTAGGATCTAATGGTGAAGTAACTTACTCAGTACTGACAGACACCCAGCAATTTGCTATCAACAGTTCCACAGGAGTGGTGTATGTGGCAGATCAGCTAGACCGGGAAGCAAAGGCAAACTACACACTGAAGATTGAGGCTAGGGACAAAGCAGAGAGTGGCCATCAGCAGTTTTCCGTTGTGCCTCTGAAGGTTTTTTTGGATGACGTTAACGATTGCTCTCCAGCCTTTATACCATCCAGCTACAACGTGAAGGTCCTGGAGGACCTGCCGGTTGGCACTGTCATAGCTTGGTTGGAAACTCACGATCCAGATCTGGGCTTGGGAGGCCAGGTCCGTTACTCGCTGGTGAACGATTACAATGGGAGGTTTGAAATAGACAAAGCGAGCGGCGCCATCCGCTTGAACAAAGAGCTCGATTATGAGAAGCAGCAGTTCTACAACCTGACCGTCCGTGCAAAGGACAAGGGGCGCCCGGTTTCTCTCTCTTCTGTTTCTTTTGTGGAAGTTGAAGTGGTGGATGTTAACGAAAATCTTTATACCCCATATTTTCCTGAATTTGCTGTCGTCGGATCTGTAAAGGAAAACTCCCGCATCGGTACAAGTGTTTTGCAAGTTGTTGCTCGAGATGAGGACTCTGGAAGAGATGGAGAGATCCAGTATTCCATCAGGGATGGCAGTGGCCTGGGGAGATTCAGCATAGATGAAGAAACTGGTGAGTTTTGTTGGTAATTTTCTTTTTTCTTCATAGAGAATTTTTGCAAAAGCGAAGCTTAGTCAGAATTGTTTTCAACCCTTAACAAAAAATTCAGTTCTTCTTACAGGCAAGACAAAATTATAAATAAGCATTTTTCAGGTACAGCGATGACATGCTTTAATTACATGGATACATTTATCATTCTGTGGGTGTGAAATAATGCACATTTCTTTTCAGTATCTGTGTGATGTCTCCATTTAGGAAACAGTGATAGTTGCAGAATAACTCACTTTCAGTGACTGTGTTACCTGTTGATCATTATGAATTGCTCAGGTCACCTCCACAGAGTCACAACACTTGTGACCTTGAATCCAGTGTTAAACCCAATGAAAGGAAATAAGGAACATGAAACAAGAATTGTTTTGTCCTAAAACCTCTCTGTGGTCTTGGTTTTGTTTTTGGGAGTCATTTTTTTCATAAGAGTTAGTCTGGAATGATATGTCATTCTTTGTAGCATGGTGTTCATCAGCACTGGTGTGCTTCTGTAAAGATAGAAATCAAGGGAAAGATTCATAATTGTAAATGAACTGTGGTAGCTTTCCTTTGGTGTTGGTAGTATTAAGAACCCTACTGGAAAATGTTGAAAATACTAAATATAAATGAATATGGTATTTAGTAAAAAACAAACTGGCTGTTTAAAAGTCAAATGGTTGTTGGGAGTAATGGTGCAGCTGTGCACCACAAGAAGTAGTGAGGGAATTAGAAAATATTAGTCAACAGTTTCAAAAAATATATTAAATATGTTAGGTCTGTGGGCTTACTGTGGTTTAAGCAGACTTTGAATGTCTTTTTCTAAAGCTTTTAATTGAGAATGTGGTATTAAACATAAGATTAAAATGTATGTTTTGGCAAATTCAAACTGTTTAATCAAATGTCAACTTTCTAAACTGAACATTATGAAAAACAGACGACATTACAAATGCTGTGGCTCACATCTAAGCATAAGCAGAGAAAAATATTTTTATTCAATTTGTGCTATAGTCTCTCTGCTGCAGCTGTGCACAGATGAAGCAGTCAAAACCTTATGTCCAGAAACATCAAACTTGAGTGTCAGAAGCCAAGACGACACCTACCCCTAATTTCCAGAATTGTTAATAACTCACATGTCCTACAGTGGTAATAGCAAGTGAAGGCATTAGGGCAACACTATTTAGGCAATTGAATATGGATTTCAATTTTAAGTTTGCCCTACCTGCTTATTGAGTAACATCAACTTGATCTAAATGGGTTCTTTATCAAGCAATGGGAGATTGGTCCAAATGCTGCAGTATTGATTTGGAAATCTCAGGATTCAAGATTTATTGAACTTACAGGAACTGGTAGGGAGAGTAACAGTGCATGTCATTCATTAGTAAAATAATCAGATTTTTTATCCTGTGCCTAGACTAGTAGAGGTGATAGCCGAGAATAAGTTAGGGCCCTCGTTCAGTAAAGCAAAAATCATGTTTTGAAATGCATGGGAATTGTACTCAATATTCCACATTAAATATACTTATTTTTTTTCTCCAAAATTTAAATCCATTTTGTGAAGGGAAAAGAGTCAAAAACCTCCCAAGATGCAAATATTTGTCTGCCTTTCACTCTTTCATAAGTGTCACATGAAAATGAACCAACCTGTGCTCTTTCACTAAATTGTTCCAGAAGAGACTTCATAATCCAGCAGGTCAAAATGTTTCGAATTATTCTTCTGTTTTTCCTAAATGTTCAATACAATGGAAGCCTTAGTGAAAGCAACTTAAACACTTTGAGTGCAGCTGCAGGCAGGGTAATGTGGAGAGCAAGACTTGGGGGCTCTGGAGTTACTCTGGGTCATGCTGTTGTAAGCTGAATGCAGAATTTGACCTTCTGTGTCAAATAGAACGCAACATTAATACTCTGCTATTGAACTGGTGGCAACTTAAATGCTGCTGAATGATGAATCAGCTTTCTAGCTGTAGAAAAGGGCTCAAGTCACATATTGAATTAATTTATAAAGAGATAGCCGTTTATTTACTTTCAGCACAGTTCATTTGTCACTTTTAAACTGACTGACTCTATTTGCTTATGTACTGTCTCTCCTGAAATTTGTAAAGGTAAGCGGGAGCATGAAGTACAACAAATCAATATTTTTGGCTGCTACCTTAATGAAAAGACGACTGCTGCATCCATTATAATCATTAGGATATCAACTGGGCCAAATTCATCCTGATATGTGAGCAGGCTGGACTGCAAGGAAGTCTGTGCTTTCAGGAAAATTCTGCTCAAGCGCTGAGTGAGATGTGCCTGTGCTCCCTGAGGCGCATTGATCCCAAAGAGGGGAAGTGACACAGAAATACCTGAGCAGAAGCAGGCCTGCATGGTGAATCCACACTGCACCATGCTGCCACACATTTGATTTCATGATAGCTTCTTCTTGTTCCACTATGGATGGAGGGGCATGTAGGTGCATCTGGAAGAGGTGGCTCAGGGGAGGTCTTCTCACTCCCTACAGCTGACTGAAAGGTAGTGACAAGTGGGAGGTCAAGAGGAAATGTCCAGGGGAGGTATAGATTGGGTATTAGGGAAAAATTATTTACAGAAAGAGTTGTCAGGCATTGGAACAGGCTGTCTGGGGATGTGGTGGAATCATGATCCCTGGAAGTGGTCAAAAAAAGTGTGGATGTTGCACTTGGGGACGTGGCTTAGTGATGGACTTGGCAGTGCTGGGTTAACGGTAGGACTCGATGGTCTTAGAGGTCTTTTCCAAATTAAATGATTCTGTGATACTACAATCTAGCTCCACCAAGCTTGATCTGACCTTTGATGGAGGTTACACAACAGGCTATTCTCCATTCAGGTCATGACAGTGGTTCATGGTCAGCAAGCTTGGGAATCTCCTCCATACTGATCAATGTGGATCCCTCTGCATAGTGTATATGTGCAAATCTATGTGCTGTTGCAGTTTGATAAGAGATGTGCCATGGGAGTGAGCCTGGGATTCCCTTCCTACAGTGCTGCTCGTTGCCTCATGTAATATAGAATCGATTTGGAAGATTCAGCATTCACTGCTGAATACTCCAGTTCATATGTGTTGGTAACCAGAAGCATAGCAAGTGTTTGCCACCTAGAAGTGCAAATCACTTCCAAATTTGTCTCAGTGGATTTACTTTCCATTTGCAGGAGGCAGAGCCAGTACAAGTTCGTAAATAGATAAAAACTCTCCTGAAGTAGATGGCTGCAGTGGTTTCCCTGGTTTCCCACTAGCACCTTAGCCAGAAGATTAAATTTTTCATGGGTTTAGAAGTCAGTTCATGATTCATAGCTAAAAATCTGGTTTAAGAGTTTTCTAGAGGCTAAAAGCAAAAAAAAAAAAAAAAAGGTGGAGCTTTTTTATTAAAAGAGCTCTTATTTGTTGATTCCTGCCTCAATAGATATTGAGTTTGTCACCAGCCTAGATCTGTGGTTCAAAATCATTGATTTTCTATCTTCATTGGCCTGTTTATTGACTGTTGATGTAAATGTCACAACCCTGCACCCAGGAACACGTAATGCGATCCTGCCATTTATGGTTTCTCATTTTCCTGCTGTCTCCTGTTCAGAACCATTTTCTTCTTCCTTTTTTTTTTTTTTTTTGCATCACTTTCATTCTTTTGGACTCCAGAGATGTAATCTGTTATGAAATGTGGTCATCTACAATGAGAACTAGTCACTTCAGGGTTTTTCTAGTCAACGGAAAGAAATGGACAACTGAGAAACATGGTTCATTTTACCCTAATGTAAAAATATGAAATAAGTTGGATGAATCATACTCTAAAAATGTACAAAGGCCCTCGTGTGACTAGCTTAGGTAGAGGTCTCCCTGAGGGCCTTGCTTTGGCGAGACATAACCCTTCCCTGTTAACTGTAAACCAACTGTAAACAAGAATATATACTGTCACGTTTACATGCTAATCTCTAAAAGATTCGTGTTTTTAGTCCAATTTAAGGGAATTATCTTTCAATATGAAACCCATTCATAAGTGCATTTCTAGAAATAAAAAGTTGAAGAAAAGTTTTTAATAGTATAGGGGATGAGACTTATGTAAATATTACTTTATGATTTTTCATTTTCTGAGAACACAGTGTTAAAGCATCTCACCCTCCTTTCTCTCTATGGAAATTCATCAATATCTGCTGTTTTGATCTTACTTGGGGAGTGGTAACCTTCCCATTGGGCAGCTCTGGGACTACAGAGAAACTGAAGCCTTTTCTTCATCTTTAGTACTGCTTCTCACCTGAAGTGCACCTCCACTCTCTTCGCCAGTCTGCTGATTGTAGTTCCTTAGAAGAAAATTGTGTAAAATGCCCTCTATATCTCCGAATTGTTGTAACACAAAATGAGCAGAGATCTTTTAAAAATTGTTGTGGAATGACAGTGTGCTCAAGTTTCCATCATAGGGTTAACTCTAATAGTTATGACTACTCTTTTGGAAATGGTCTATGTCAAATGTCCTACTCTGCTTTATTAAAAACCTGGATTTTCTCAGCTCTGGTGTGTACACCCTCACAGTGCTGATACCACAGCAAAGTGGTGGATTTTTTGTTGTCTCAGGAGCTGGTGGTGAGTTTAACAAATGCATATGGGTTTATGATACCACCTGCCTTGGGGACTTAGTACCATCTGTCAGAACCTCTTTTCTGGCTGCAGTGGAGATTTGGACAATTATTGAGACTTCCTGGCTTCTTGAAAGGTTGATCTAGATGAGATAGGTCCTAGCCTAAATGCTGGGATCTTCCTTCTCATTTTTTATTGATTTGTAGTTCAGCTAAACAGTGTTTTTTACTCTAGCTCCTCTTCTTAGTCTGGCATGTTGATGTAACAGCCTGGCACTCAGAGAGTTTCTGTATTTACCCCTACGCTACCCATGGGTGTATTAGTAATAGCAAATGAACAAAATGAGTTCTAGAGAAGCAGAGAGATTAGACGTACTCAGCATCTTCTGCTGCAGAGGCTTATGTAGTCTTTGTCAGAGTTGGTGTGGCAGTGCCCTGGTATGCGAGGAATGAGTAACTCCACTGGGGACTTACTCAGTGGGAAAACTGAAGCAATGTCTTTTGCTGCTTCTCGGGAAAGCATTGAAACGTTCTAAGTCCCATTGAAATTGAACATGAAGCGAAAATAGTATTAACAAAATTCTTACGGGATCTTTAATGTTCTTGCAAAGCCCATAAACAGGGACTTAAGTAATGCTTTCAAAACTTACTAGCCTCATTTCCTAAGGTTGTTCAGGAATCTGAATCCCCTGATTTGCATTAGAACTTAAATTTAGACATTATCTGGCACTAATTTCTAACCCTGTAGAGGACCTCTGATAAGAACACGGGCTGTAAGTGACCCTGTTAACTTGTTATCTTTAGGTGCTTTCAGCCCTGAAATTCACATTAATAAGCCAGTCTTTCACAGTGCTTCAAGCTTGAAGATACTGTTAAATGGAGGTAAGAGTTCAAATTATTACAGACTCCATGGGTTTATTTATGGTGCTAAGGATAGTGGTCTGATCTTCTCTTTGGATACCTTTTAAGGTACCTCAAGAGTGGAAGAAATTCCTGACAGACTGTGGCTAGAGAAGCCAGTTGGTGTTGGAAAACCCTAATCGTGGCTTCAAACAACTAATAATGGAAACTAGAAACACCAGATGATATAGTTTACAATTAACCAGACCTGCCTGTATGTTACATCTGTCTGGCAGAAGGGAATGAATTTATTGCTTCAGACTCCTTGTATCTTGTGACTCTCTTCTGAAATAGTTTTCAGTTATTGTATATGAAAGTTAAAGGATACTTTCATTTACTACAATTTGAGTGGTCTGATAAATATTTATGTGGGACCATTGTTAACATTTCCTTGAAACAAAATCAAGTGAAAATGGTTTGTGATAAATGGTTTTTTTCCTCTTGCTTCTTTAATCTTATGAAGGCATGTAGGAGCTAGTGGGTAAATCCATGTGGACTCACTGTTAGAATTGAATTCACTGTAGTTTTGAGGCATTAGTATTACAGATGTTCTTCATCTTCCTGAGAGTGTAGGCAAATTTCATTACACAGAACCAGTATTTTGGAGCAACTTTATTATCCCAGGCTTTTAAACCCAGTTTTTGAAGTAACTTCAGGCCATACCACAAGAGAAGTGCCAGTGGGTGTTGCTAGTGAGTGGGTGGGGAAAGGGGGATGTTCACAGGGGGCGCACTTGCAGCAGCCACTCATGACAAGATTGTTGGTCCTCAGCCCACCCATGATGGCTCTCCTGAGCAGCCTCTTTGGGAAGGAGTGTGCCAGATGGATCACAGAGCACAGTCCAGGCCAAAGTTTGGTCTGTTAGCCCGTAGCTGTGTCAGGCATGAATAAAGCGTTCCTGGGAGCAGCGATTTCTGAGCCTGTGGAACTGCGTTATTGTTGTTCTGTGAGTTATTTCTTGCAGCTTTTAATAGTGAAAGCGTTCCTTCATTTAAGATTTCCAGTTTTAGGAAAGCAATTTGTTAACATTTTTCTTTTTCTTTAAAATCAGTTGTGGTAAATTCCAAATCTGTGTGCTTATAAGTTTCCTGTCATTTCTAGATGTAAATTAGTAAAGGAACAAGGCTTGTCTTAGTTTCACTGGAGCAAATTTATTTAACTTTTTTTTTAATAATACGAACCCTAAAACAATGCATCAGCTTATGAAAATATTTACTTTAAAGGGCTCTTAGAATCATTCTGACATACTTGCAAAGTCTCCTAAGTGAGGCCAGTCATGCAGAATTGTTCCATTCAAGCTGTTCAGCTCTCTAGGCTTTATACCCCATAAAACACCTCATGACATACAATTTTTATAGCTAGCTGTAATTTGCATGCTTTCCCTTCTTTGGAAAATGTTTAGAGAATCTCCTTTATTATTCAGGATGCTCCTGGTGATAGGACATTTTGTCTCAAGTAATTTATTTATTAATAAAGAAATGCTCAGTCTGTATTTCGTCCTGTCACCTTTATTACCCTTGAGAGATACTTCCAAGAGCATTTTGTATTATCATGTGTTTTATTATTCTCTCCCTTAGTATATAAGCCCAAAAGTGACCCCTATATTATCTTGTACATCATCATCCATTAAATTATAACCAGGTGATCCTGCAGAAAGCTCATCCCCAAGGTGCCAGCACAGGGACCAAGACACAAGGTAGTCAGTTTTATGACCTTAGAGGAAAATTCACTTGCAGTGTCTGGTGTTCAGTCTGAGCATGTGAGCACCAGCTTTATCCTGGCATCACTTCAAACCATGGTCAGTACTTCATAATAGTTCAGAGGAAACTGGAGAAAAATCCATTTTAGCTGTTCCAAAGTACCAATAGAAGCCAAGGGGTATTGGGAAGCAATGTTGTTAATACGAAACCACAAGTTTATGAGCATATGGAAGGCAATACAAGCAGTCCTCTCTTCCTGGGATGTACAGAGGAGGATGGTTGGACACTGTCTAAGATTACATGGAGCCACTACGGTGCACTGCCTAATCCCTTCTTGTACCATGTCCAAGAGAGAGGAATTTTCACTGGCCAGTAACATTGAGGACACATTCTGCTGTCTGACCTTGAGACAGGCTTTGTGGCTTTTTATGGAGCAGTAGAACTGGACAGAGTTAATCAGGAATTTGTGGGGCTGGTTTGAGCAGGTATATCTTCCTCTGCTTGAGTACATAGGCAGGCTCCAGGATTTACCTTGGAAGCTGAATTGAAGGGTACTCTTTATAAAGGTACTGTTTGCAGTTCAAGGATATAAGTAATGATGAATCAGGCACTTGCTTGGAAAGCTCTTCCAAGCTTTTATTGCTCTCATTGCTAAAAAATTGTGTCATATTTTAAGGCTGTTTAGCTAATTTCAGTGTTCAAGTCTTGGAACATGTTAGGTCTTTGCCAACAAAGTAAAGATAAAATAAAATTAAAAAGTCTTTCCACTATCAGATTTCTTTCTATTCACGTATACATGTTTACCTGAAAATAGATGTTCGGAGATGAGCTTGTATAGCTCATGGAACAGATTCTTTTAATCTGTAGTCTGCTGTTTAATGTAAACATCTTTATTACATTTTATACACTTATGGTGTCTTATTAGCACTGAAGTGTTGCCAATAAGAAATAACTGAGAGAAAGCCAAACAGAGTGCATGTGGGGAGGTGGTTTTCATTGCAGTTGGTTCGCATTAGGTGTTTGTACTAATACATTGTTGTGTTTCTCAGAGTTAAGTTGTCCGCTGGCACTGACCTGGTCATTTTGTCTGCAGTTAAAAAAAAGGGGTAGATCCATTCAGCAGTGGCTAGAAGTTTGTCACAAGCGTTGCTGCAATGTACCATCAGAGCGGGAAGTGTGTGAAGGTGTAGGACTGTGCTTTGTTTCCTCCATGCTCCTTGTATTGGGAGTATGAGAAAGAAAATGGGGAGTGTGGGTCTGCGGGGAACTGTGGTACCCTCCAGCACATCCCCCATCTAAATGACTGGGGGCATCAGAACATGCTGTGCAGCTTACCTGCCCCTCCATTGAGATACACGTTTTGATTTTTTGCTCTTAGATATCTTTGCAGCCAGCTACATCTCAACTTTGCAGCTGTTATCCACTGGAGACAACCTGGTTACCACAACCACCCTCAAGAGGGAGGCAGCCTGAAGTTACTTCTCTTAGGAAATACTTTTCAGTTACTTTGGTGATATTTTCATCTTGAAGTTGAGCAAAATGTGCTCACTGTATGCGTATGAGTGACAGTTCTTCCAGGTGGTGGACAGGAAAGGCCTGCAGCTCTGAGGCTAAGGAGATACTAAAGTCTGTGTCTGGCTCAAGCTAGGGGGCTGCTTTTGCCAGTGGAAATCAGTCCTTCGTTATAAACCTGAGCTCACTGATAAATAATCATCCTAGTGACTATAAGGCGTGAAATTAAACTTTCCTGGTTTAATTTATATCACACCTAATTATGAGGAAGTTTTTACATTGACCTGAGAATAATCTGATTGTAAGTGGTTTCAACAGCTCTCTGCTTCCACAGTGTGATGGCAAGTTCTGTCCATCTTTCACAATTGAAGCCTTCAGTTTTTCAGTTTTACTAAAATATGCATAACAAATTAATTTCTGATTTTAAATCATTGCAGCCCATAAAGAATTATATGCGTCTTTACTTTGGGATTTTTCATCTTCATTTGAAAATTCTGATGAGAATTTGTATTCTGGAAATGTAACTTTACACATAGGTCATTAAAATAGTTTTGCTTCTCACCACTGGTTCAGTTTATAAAGTAAAGATTTTGCAAAAAGAAAAAAAACAAAGTTACTGTGAATCAGTTAAATTTTTAATAACTTTTTTCCAAAAAGCTTTATTTTTATAGGAGAATAACTATGGGATTTAATTAAATTTGCCAGAATACTTCACAGTCCCAAAACACCTTTCATCTAAAGTACACAGATTATTTTCCACATTTTAATGAAGGAAGCTCTTTGATGTACAATGTTTATGTAGTTTCCCATTTTACTGAAAGGGTGTGAGAGGTGCAGATAAGTTAATAGTTTGAGGGTTTTTCCTTCTTTTTTGGAGTGGGGGGTATGACAATACATATTTTCATTAGAAACAGTGGGAACTTCAGGTGTTCAGCATCTCTGAGATGCAGCTGTACTTGGCCATAGCATATAGTGGCTGATGGGACAGATTTTTCCAACTGCCAGCATGTCCTTGCACTTGATACCACCCTTCTTACTTACTGTACAAGGTCGTGGAGCTGGTTTTAAAAGGACTGGATTTTATTGTTTCCTCTTGAGATGGTCTGTAAGAATGAACTGGTTCACGCAGCTCTGCTTTTACTGGCCGTTAGTTGTTAGGGCACAAGCACCATCAGTGTGTCTTAAACCGGGGATGGCCAGAGCCCCTGTGCTACTCACAGCTTTCAGGGCTGCTGGCAGCTGGAGAGGGATTGGAGAAAAACCTCAATGGGTCTTTGGGGCTGATTCTTTTGAATGGCACTTTTGAGTGCTCTGAGCAGCTGCGGGGACCTTCCTGGCATGGAGCGGCCTCTCTTGCTTTAACCTTTCCCAGCCCTGCTCTTCAGAGACATTCACCTCATCCTTCTCTTTAAGGAAATCCTGAATACAGCAGATTAGCCCACATAAGCTACTGATACAGCTTCCATTGGAAACTCAACAAATGTTTAATGTGCTGTTTGCACTCCCACAGTACCTGGCTAGGGCAGTGTGTTCTGTGCCTCCTGTACCTACAAATTAATGTTGTGTCTTCATTTCCACGATGAGCGGTTACACCAGCCATTTGCTAAATGAGATGAGATGCTTTTTGCGAGTGTCTGGCTCCTTTGCATCCCAGTGTGGTTCTGCCTTTAATGAGGTGTGTTCCTTTTCAGAATGTGTAGTTCAGTGTGGGCAGCAAGCTGCTTATGAGGTACAGAGCGTCCTTCTGGAGAAAGGCAAGATAATCAGAAAGGAATTTTGTGGTGACATTTGGAGAGGAGATGGTGACTGTTTATGAGGCAGGGACGGGACTGGCATTTAGCTGTCATGGCTAAAGGATCAATAGCAAAATTTGTTTAATAAATGTGACCTAGTGAATTTAGGACTGCTGACTCTAAAGTTTTGCCCCAATCAGTCAATTGTCAAAGCCTTTTGTAGCTTCTCTCCAAAAATGGAGGGTAATACCTAAATTATGTCAGAAGTAACTCAACTATAAAGCTTGAATTTGTTGATGCTGGAAGTGGAAAAAAAAACATTTGGCTGGTGGATGTTGTTGCTGGGTGTTTGCTGCATTGCAAAGTGCTGTACTCCTATATAGTTAGGAGCACAGAAGGGTTCCCGTTGTCTTTGTGTAAACATACCAGTATTAAAAACTTTTTACATATGTTTCAGTTCTTTCATGGAGATTTCCTTTAATTGCTTAATCTCTCATAATGAACATTAATCTGTCACTGGCAAAGATAAAATCCAGCTAATTCTCAGAAAATCTGTTTCACTTTCTCTGTTCCCACAAATTAAAACTCCTCTGATAACAGCTGGAAGCTCTATCTAGACATTGAACATGGCCAGAAATAACCATGTGGTCACTTGGTCACATGTCAGTTGTAATCCAGTCCACTTTGTCAAGAGGTTTTAGACTGTCCTGGAAAGTCCCTAGAGGGGATGGGAACCTCTGGTAAAGGAACCATGGATCCCTTTTGCCTGGACTCCTGGATCCAGGAGATACAATATTCCCAATGGGGTTCCTGAAGGGCGATCTATAAAAAAAACCCACCACAAAACAAAAAACCAAAACAACAAACAACTGAACAAGCTTTTGCTGTATTAACTTAAATTGCTTCTGAAGAATCCCATCTTTTCAATAAAATAAGGCTGCAATTGCCATCTCCCTTTACACCTGGCATATATCTGTTCTGACCACAACAGAGGCAGCACACTGCTGGTCTTGACTGCTGTTTCCTACCACCTCCCCGCAGTGACTCCTTTTTCCCATAGCCACTTGGTGAAGCAGTTCTAGCAAGCAATGAGCGAGTAACTCTGCTTTGAGAAAAAGAGTGGGAGGATCAGTTCCCTGTTTGGGTTTATAGACCCTGCAAACACTAGGCATTTTATTGGAGTTAGAGAAGGGGATCAGGTACAAGGCAAAGTGTTGAGTTGCCTTTTTGATGCTTATGGTCCTCTGGGTTAGAGAGCACCCATGCACAGAGCTACAGTGGTATAATTCATGTCATTGAAATTCATATTGAAACATGTAGACGTTTACTTGTTGATACAGGAAATTTGTAATTCCCTGTTTTGTAGAAATTGCTTGATAGAGAGTTGTCACCGAAAATAATTTTAGCAGGGTGGAGGAATGGCTTGGCAATAACACATGGCTAGAGCTACTGCTTTGTCTGGGCTTGGGTGTTGAAGAGGCAGCTGTGATGGAGCGAGCAAGATGTGTGTTAACATGGGGTTTTGGTGCATTAGCTGATTAGGATGCTTATTTGCTATGTGGTGTTTATGATGTGGGTCCCTGAGCCTCGAGCTGAAGTCACAAGTCGGAACAACTATCAGATGGATAAAGCTGCTCACTACATGACACAGAGAGAGACAGAATCCCTCTGGCAATATGACTAACCCTTTCATGCCTCACTTTACCTGTCTGTACAATAAGTCTAATGATCATCACATTGTCAAAGGCAGTTTTGTGCCCGTTGTGATGCTCTTGTGATTAATGGATTTAAAATGCTATGAGTGATTTTGACGGAAAGACGTATCCAAATGCATTGCAGCAACTATGTGTAATGCAGTCACTTGGTATGTGGAGTTGAAAGGTGTTAAAGAAGAAGTCCCTTCAGGAGTCACTTCTTCCCAGTCCAATCCCCAAGGAGAACTGTAGAATTGCAGTGACCTATTTAAGCTAGTACATTTATTCCAAATAATTAACTACAGAAATTTTACATTGACTGCATTGGACATACCCAACAGCCATGTACTCAGGTTGCCCGATCATTCCTTTCAGCCTTTCAGGGGTAAGTGATGCTTCAAATCCTGGCTTAGTGCAGTGCTGAGTGGAAACAAAATGATAAATAAATTTCAGCATCAAGTGAGACGAATCCTTACTGCTGTTCCCTGCATGCCATAATTTCTGTGTCTCCATCTGAACTGGCCAAGGGGCTGGCTGTAGCTCCATGCTGCAAAAAGTCCTATAATGCATAATTTTAAAGGAGTAAAAAATGCAGCTATAGAAATTTTGTAGCCATTCTTGCCAGTTGTGGTGCTGATGGCCATAGATGGAAAGGGCTGTTGGACACTTGCCTTGAGAAAGCATTCCTTTAAAGACTTAGTGGGAGACCGTTTTGGTGGACTCGGGAGTTTTTTGGAGTTGTGCTTCTGCCTTTCAGGCACCATAGGAAAAAGATGCTTGGGTGTTCCTAAGACAGGTAATACTTTCTGTGATACTGTAAATAATTCATTGAGGGCACAGGTTGAGATGGGGTTCTACTGTTAACTAGAACCAGAGTTTTTATGCTGGATTCTCCCCTGGAAAGCATGAGCACCTCCAGCCCAGCATGCCCACCAGCACACCTGTCTGCGGGACAGTAGACAGCAGGTGCATGTCAGCAAGGTGCAGCTTCTGCGTCCATGCCATGGTTTGATGCATGCAGCGTGAGTGTAGCAAGGTAGGAAAGCTGTAGGTAAGGGCTGAGCACAGCAGGATGAGGAGCTCGTTTGAAGATTCTCTCTTCATTTACCTAAATAAATAGTTCCGGCAGCTGCTAGCTAACTTGCCTGCTTAGAATATTTTCCATGTCAATAAGGAGCACTGCCACGGTGTCCTTGTTTAAAATCCAGTACGAGGATCACCAGAGAGGTGACAGAAATTAATCTGAGCAACTAATTCCCATTTTTGGGCTTGGGGCCAGCTTGTTTGAGGCAGCACACAGAAGCTGGGGAAGCAGATTAATGCTGCCTGCAGCACGTGGTATTTTGGCTCAAAAATGTGCTGAAGGAATGCGTCTAGCATGGCTTAACTGCCTTGCCAAAATGGTTGCTGCATTGTGTGTCATAAAAGGCAGTGGATATTCTGCCATCGTGTATTCCTGCCATTTGTCCTCTCTATTTCAATAACCTTTACTGACTTTTATCCCACAAGCAGAGTTGCAGACCTCGCCTTTCTTTCATGTTTTTCTTGGATTTTTTGGATTTTAATTTCTAGTGGAAGTGTCTTTCTTCCCAGTAAAATCTGAATTCCAAGCTATTCCCCATCAAAACCCCTTGTTTGTTGTTAAAATACCTTGCAGTGCTTTAACACTAGAACCAATTGGGGTTTTTTTTCAGTTTTACTAATGTTACTTACTACTGAACTGGAAATCTTCCTAAAAATATCAGGAATCTATTGTGTTTGGTAAAAATCTTATATGCCAGTGTCACAGCCTTGCCTGGTTCTATGGTCAGGGCTCGGTAATGCAGGAAAGGACTTTTTAATTCATTGGTAATGCCTATGGTGTAGGCAAACACAAAGATTATTGATGCTGCAGCCTTGGTTGAGTTGCTGTATGTCACCGAAGTTTATTTATTAATTTTTTTCTTGAATTATATGTTCTAAATATGTGGAAGCTTTTGGATGGAAGATACTACAAAGACTTTTGAAGAATTATTAAACTACATGGCAGTAAAATAGATTTCTCTGTCCCTAATGTTTCATATATTGTTCTTTTTAATGTGAATGTTGTTTTGTGTTTCTAATCAGCCAGTAAGGAAGTTGGTCTCTAGGTAGTGATACTGCTAATGGTGATAAGCAAACACGACACGGGGAGGGAACATATGCTGAAGGTAATGTTCCCTGGTCCTTGTCACCAGCCTTCATTTTGACTTTTTCATTTGTATTTGCGATGAGTGATGTTAAGAGTGTCTCCTGGGCAACATACTGCCTGTGTGGTGTGATTTATGGTCCACTATTTTAGAGAAAGTGCAAGATTCCACTTCATTCTGAAGAAGGCTTTAAAAACATACAAAAGTTGGGGTAATATTTTCTGTCTTTTAAAAACGAGATTCATGAACAGATGTATATATCTATTCTGTCACCAGACAGATGGGCAGAAAACATTTAGTTGTCATAGCAGCAAAATGTATAATATCACAAATGAAAAAGAAATATCTAAAAAAAAAAGTATTTGTATTGCCAGCTGTTATATCAGCAGCTGCTGAATTTGAGTTTTATTGTCCTGAAACTTCAACACAAAATCCTCCAGACCACGTTTCTCATTAATGCAATATCTGTATCCTGTAACCTTCCTGCAATTTGCCTTCAGATCTCTTCACCCTGGGAGGCATCAGCATTTTCATCTCTAGTTATTTATTTAGAGATGGTTTCTGTCTTTAATGGGCACAGGGCAGTAAGCAGTAGATGGATATCTCTGTTCTCATGAAGAAACTCCTAGATGAATTAATGTTTCTATTTTGTTGTTTTCTGAGATTTCCATATTTCTGATCATGATGGTTTGTACACCTTGATATTAGGGTGAAACAGGAACTGTAATCAAAATTTCTGTATATCTGTATATAAAATGAGCAGAAGGAAATAATGTGGCATATTTGTATTATTCATTGGGATATTCTGCTCTGAAAAAACAGTCTTTCAAAATGAAATTACACAATTACAATGACTGTATTGTGCTGGTGGTGGTGGTTTGGAAAGTGCAAGGTCGTTTGCCCATCAGCATGGAGTTGGGTCATACCAAGCACCTGCAGCCCTGGGGGCTCAGCCTGTGACAGTGATGGGCCTTTAGGGTGGCCTTGGTCCCTCCATGATGTCCGGAATGGGCATACAAGCACCCATCGGGTCTGCCTTCTGCTGGTGCAGGGTGCTGCTATTTCACCTGGAGCAAAAGTGCAAGATATGTGCTACTGTCAGCAGGAATTAGATATTTGGCAATGAGCACATGAAGGGATAGTACTAATTAAGTAACTGTCAATAGTAAACTCAGAGCCATGATTAAAATTCCCTTTACTGACGTGTCTTGATGGATGCCTTTAGACTGCTTTTTAAATAGTTTTCCAAAAAAGAGAAGAGAGTTTTATCTCCCACCTGACTTTAGTTCTAGGTGCTGGTGCAAGTTGTCTGCTCTGGTAGTTTTGTGTAATATTGCAAATGTTTAGGGTGCATCCTCTTGGTCACTGCAAATGAGATGTGTAGCCATTTCCATTTAAATGACCTTTTTTTTTTTTCCTCAGCTGCTTGAAGCAGTGTTTCTTTTTTTGGAATAAATAAAGAGAAAACCAGGTTTTCTGAAGGTTAAAACTGTTTCCCTTCTTGGCTTTTGTTTTCTAAAAAAAAAAAATAATTGGGATTTCTGGGATTTTAGGATTAGTTAATGTATTTACCCAGCCTTTGAAAAGTAATTTTCATGGGATAGAGA